>JAKEEE010000130.1:0-584622 GCA_021498325.1 Bactrocera minax | reverse complement strand
TCGTAGACGAGCTCCTTAAGCTGTTAAATAGCAATCTTACTTATATTGGCAAAGGGGCAAATTTGAGAACGCTCTCTGCGACAAGTTTCCATAGGAGTTTGGGTCTAGCAATAGGGTCGGACTTAATATCAACCAGTCGGAAGCGACCATCATCCCTTTCGCCAGCAGAAGATCCCTGCCAAGCTTAAGGACCTTACCCCTTGACGACAGGGTATTAGCCATGACAAATGAGATCAAATACCTAGGTCTCACACCGGTCTCCACCCTTCGATGGAATAAGCATGCGGAATTAGCATTCGTTAAAGCAACTAAAGCACTCATGATGTGCAAACGACTGGCCGGAAATTCCTGTTGTTCTAGCCAGGAATCATTAGGTGGATGTATACCATAATTATAAGGCCGATAACCTCATTGATTTCAGTAGGCTCTCAACTATCGCAACTGGAAAGGTTTGATTTCGTCTGCGCATCAACGGTGTCGCTGGAAGTCGTTTTGGAACTTATACAGCTCTATATGGTGATTAATCAAATCGCAAAACATACCATGCTGCATATGCCAGCAGACGGGCATGGCAGGGGGAAGGTAATTTCTTCTCAAAAAATAAAGGCCATCGGTGAACAGATCCCACTGGCCCTTCACCCAAGAGACGGTATTACCAAACGCACAACTTTCACAAGAAATTTGGAGTTACCCTGGGTAACAAGGTCGAGTGTGGAGTCACACCATTACCACACTTAAGGACAGCAATAGCCAGTGGTACACCGACGGCTCAAAATCGCCGAAAGGCATTTGTGCAGGAAGCGTAGGCCCGTGTTCCCAAGTATTTTTCAAGTAGAAATTTTTGCAATAAGCCGGTGTGCAGAAATATACCTCCATTGCAACTATCGCTATGGCTCCACACCACAAAGAAGCTGTTCCGAAAAGAGGAGAGGGTAGATAGAGATAAATACTTGCAGCTAACCGCAGGCCTACGCAGGCAAGTCTGCTACTGGGAGGCTATAACCTATAGCCAGGCTGTAAAGTTGTAAAGTTGTAAACCTTGTAAAGTTTAAACAAATTATAAAACTTCCCAGGGATAAATTCCGGCTACTAGGGGCAACTTATACTGGTCACTGTGGGTGCAGATGCGGATGCAGACCTATTCACCTTGGGTATAGCCTCTTCTGCAAATTGCCGGCTCTGAGACATGGAGTCCGTGTATCGGCGCAAGTGATAGCTAGAGTTAAAACCAAGATATCTTGATGAAACTTGGCAGGCGTGTTCCTTTGCACTCCGAGGAGGTTGGTATTGGGGAAAGCGGATTATTGCTACTCGCAGAAAATACTGTTAAACGAAAAACAATAAAATGTTATAACGAAGCTGAAAATTAAGGTAAAACACATAAGAGTGGACTAAGTTCAGGTGTAACCGAACATTTTATAATTTCAAAATTTTCAAAGATCAAATCCGAAGGCATATTTTCAGGTGTTGAAAATTTTTTATGTTTAAATAGTAATTTTGGACGAAATTGTGATTGAATTATTATCTTTGGTATCTTACTAACTTATATTACAAGTCTTAGATTCATTTATTCTCATTACTACATTTTGCTTCGTGTCCGAAATATTTATATAAGAATCAACACAATTAACTCAAATGATATATGTGATATAAACTAACAAAATTAACCTAAACTTGATATATTGGGTATGTTAGGAAAAGTTCAAACAGAGAATCGGAAATTTCTATTAGGGATATGGGGTATAAACCAGGGTCTAGATTGATTTCATTCACATTCAGCATTAAATCACACTATATTTAAGAAAGCATATTCACTAGATTTCATTAAAGTATCACACATTTTGACCAACATTATCGGTTAAAGTCAGCTTTAAAGCCGGAAATTTCTATATCGTGGATATTGGGGCTATGGGAAGATTTGGGCTGATAAAACGTTTGGCTTTGCACAAGTATACTCGAGAATATGTTTCCAGGCAATTTAAAAGAAAAGATAACTCACACATTGACCGGCATATTCAGGATAAAGTCTGCTATAATAAAGAAGATCGTTATATGTAGAATATGGGAGCTGGTGTAATTCGTTGACCGATTTCAGTATAAAATCAACCGAACGTTAAAAAAAAATAGATGTATGGGAATTAGGGGTGGTATTTACCTAATTTTAGACACAAAGGCACAATATTTTCAGAGAAAGATGTTCTTTGAATTTCAGTAATATATCCCGCAGATTTACGTGTAAAAAGTCGGCCATAGGCACTGGCATTAAGATTTCGACAATTTTGAGACATGAGATGGCACCTTAAGGGCACTCTTTGTGCAAAGTTTTGCTGCGATATCTTCATTTGTAATTGATTTATATATTGTAAAATGAAAGAAACAGATGGAATGTAAAATTGCGAAATATGGGAAGTAGGCGCGGTTTTATTCCGATTTTGCCCATTTTCACACTATAATATAAGGATGTAAATAACACACCAAGTTTGGTTGAAATTGGTATGGCAGTTCCAGAGGTATAAGATTTCACCAACACCTGCAACCTTCTTAGTGCAATTTTTACACCGATTCATTTGAAACCCTTGAGTACCATCTTGACTGAGAAATTGAATGCTTCTGGCTTGTTTCTTCAGCGTGTTAACGTAATTTTAGTGTTTTTCAACATAACCTTTGTATGGGGAGTGGGCGTGTTTATTATCCGATTTCGGTCATTTTCCCAGTGTATGAGTAGGTATTAAGAAAACTTGTTTTGAGCTTATTATAGCTTAAGTGGTTTGTGAGATACGTACATTAAACCTATTAGGCCGTACCAAATTTTAAAAATGTTCAATGTTATGTGGATAAAATTTTTAGGAAGTGTATATATCATAAACTACTAAAATTATGTCAACCAAACTTGCTGTAAACATTTCTCTCAAGCACTTCATTATACAGTTTGAAAATGTTTTTTCCAGGGGCCACTATATGTTGCACGCTACTTATGGTAAAACCTTCTAATCTATTTATGTTAGCCAGAGACAGGTCAACCAGCAATATTGTGCACCCATTAGTACTGAATTTAATCACAATTCGAAAAGTTTATAATTCAAAATAATAAATATTACCCATCCAACTACCCCATGTATAATATTGAATGTTACATGTTATCAACTTACTCTTTTGGTGCAAACTTAAAATTTTTATCAATCATTTTAATAATTTCACCTCAAGGTGTTTTGCCAACATATTTCTTGCAAATTCCGGGAGTATGAAATATTCGGCTTCACCTGAAGTTAGATCTTCCTTACTTATTAAAAACTTAATTATTAAAACAATTACTGTTTTCAAATCAGTTAAGTACTTTTAGTGTATTCCGTCGGTGAAATTCTCTAATAGCGTTTTCTTTTCTCACAAAATGCAATATATTTATTCTGCCTATGCTCGAGCTGTCAAATTTGCATGCTGTTTTCTCAACATTTGTGTTTTGTTGTGTATGTATGTTGCAGTTGTGTATTGCGGTTGTATTGCATAATGCGTTATAACTAAGCAGAAAATTAAGATATAAATGTGTTATTTGGTATAGAGGATCCTAGCAGGGTGGGGCATCTATGGGCAAACATTTTGTAAAAGTGGGCATGGCCCCGGCCCCAACAGTTTTAATATATATGTCTCGGAAACCTTTAAATCTATATCAATGAAAGTTGCTCCGATTATGTTTTTCTAGCATCTCATATACTGAGAAAATGAGTGAAATCGGATAATAACCACGCCCACCTCCCATTCAAAAGTCATATTGAAAGCAAAATTACATTTACATTCTTATGTCACGCTGTCAAAATGGACGAATCGACGATCGGATAAAAACAACGTCTAGTTCTCACATAACACAATTTTAAGTTTCTTCTGATCCTTTCACTTTAAAGCAGATAAATCGAGCAGCAATTAATATATGAAAATCAAACTTCGTACTCAGAATATTTTCAAGTTATGCCACCTCGTGAGTAAAAATTGACGAAATCGGATTATAACTTTTCAAGCCACAAGATATCCAATATTAGGACCTCAGTGCCTCTATCTGACTTTTTATCGAAAATATCGGGAAATATGTAAGATATTGTAATGAAATTCGAGGATTATCTTTCCATGATAATAATGCACTCTTGTGCCAAGAATGGGGAAAATCGGGTAAATACCTAGCCCCATATACCTATTATAAGGATTTTCAACCTTTCAACCTGTAGACTCTATACCATATATAACGGTAAGTATCTAAGATATCGTAATGAAATTCGAGGATTATCTTTGTCTGATAATAATGTGGTCTGGTGTCAAAAATTGGAAAAATCGGGTAAATACTTCCCCTAGCCACCACATATCTAATAAAAAAATTTCAATTTCCTGAAGAATTTATGCTATATATTTCGATCAATATATAAGATATTTTAACAAAATTAAGTGAACGTGTAATATCGGATTTACTGGATGATGGTTGGCTGATGGTTTACTGCCAAAAATGTGTGAAATCGATGAACGAATTGTCCCAGCTCCCGTACACTACATATAATGATTTTCGTTATTCTAGCAGACTTTATGCCGAATATGTCGGTCACTGTGTGAGTTACCTTTACAAAATTGCGTGAAAATATGTTCCCTTATATACTTGAATAATGAAAAGAGTTAATGTGATCAGTGCAGATATTCCTCTATCCCAGAAGTGCCCGATATAAGAATTCCCGACTTTCCATCTGACCTTAAACCGTTTATATTGGTCAATATGCGTGATATTTTAGTGATATTAAGTGGATATGTTTTCTTAAACATAATGTGATTTCGCGCTAAATATGAAAGAAATCGGTCTAGATCATGGTCTAAGCCGCTATTATATTCTTAATTTAATGATTTCTTTTTCTCTGGTTGACTTTTCCACATATATCTAATATATTTATTAAACCACTTTGGTTGACTTTATATCGCTAATATCACTTTTGAGTTAATTTGATAGATGTTAATATAAATATCTCTGACACGAAGAAAAATATAGCAACGAAAGTACATGAGTCTATGACCTGTAATATAAGTTAATAAGATTGACAATTTCTCCAAATAATGAAAGTTGAATTCTTCCGCAAAATTTTTAAATATAAATGCCAGCACCTGAAAGCATATCCCCGTTTCTGATCCTTGCACATTGCGAGAGTATAAAATGTTCGGTTACACCCGAACTTAGACCTTTCTTACTTGTTTTTATTAGTTTTTTTCATGCTATTTACAATAGAACAGCTGACTCATTAGAGGGTGGCACTTTTTTGTTCTTTTGTGATACAAAAATGCAACATTTTAACAGGGTATAAAGGCGGCATTAATATAAAGCTGCCATATAATGAAGCAACATTTTCATCGATAAAAGAAAACACAATAAGTTTCAGTGTGTTTTGAAATGTGAGTGTTGGCATCCCTGATCTGTACCAACCTTTCAACTGATTATTTATATGCCTATATGTAAACATATCCGAACACATCTAAATAGCTGGCTGGCCAAATAAGTGTATACAACTATATACGGGATAGCAGGTATCGCTTAAGGAATTTTTATCACACTTACAATTTCTCTACCAGCGCCTCGAGAGATCAACATACATGTGTAGTTGATGTACATCCAGTAGTTAATGCATATCATAAAAATGCATACCGATACGAGGCGAGGTAGAAACTTGTTGCCACTTCCTTCTTGACTGTCCAGCTTTTGCTTGACTCTCATACTGTGGCCAATGAGGTGAACTACTTGGGATAGAAAGTAATCGGCTCAAGTTTTCTGCGGATTCGATAATCAGCTTTCCAAGTGAAACAATTTCTATTAAGTCGGTAATATATAAGAATATATAAAAGCTTAAGAGATCTTACATTACATTTGATATACATGTATTGGTTAATATCGGACGGACGAAATCAGTTTATTCATTATTCATTTCCGTTTCGTTTTCAAATTCCATGGGCGGGATAAGTATCGAAATGAAGTTTATAAGAGAGGATAATTTTAATATGTGATTCACAGGTTATAAAGATGAGTGAAATGTGTTTATGACCAATAGAGAGAGTAAATCACCTACGAAACTTTGCCAGTTGACTGGATCGGATAGGTTTGACGTTCCGCAATTAGAAAGACTGAAACAGCCGGATTGAAATCCTGCAAAAAATTTTTTTCAACGGAGCCATTTACAACCGCAATGAAAGATGACAGTGAAAGCTTTCGAATGAAACTCGAAATTGAAATGTAATTGTATGCAATTGAAGTATTAATTTCCATTGAAAATGATACGAACCGTATATTAATTGACAGTCAACAAATTTGATTCACTTTTTTTATTAATGAACATTTAAAAGCCTGTTGTCTTAATATATTATACTATAAAATCACAAAAAAAAAATTAATTAGTTAATCTGTATATTAGGCGGTTAAAATATATAATTTATTTTTAATCGGAATAAATTCTGGATATTTTAATTTAAATGCCCAAAAATTAGTATTTTGTCTACAAAAACGCAACTTTTGAGGCGCTCTCATACTGGAATAAGTTGGGCATCCTTTTGTCACTGGGTACATTTATATCATTTACACGCACGAGCATGACCGAAACTATAAGCTTGCGATTCTCTTTTCGGTAACCGTTTATTTAGGCATAACCTGTGTATATATACACATGTGTAGTTAATAATCTCTCCTAGGAATGTATTATACACATTCCGGTATATAGTACATATATATTATATATATAGAATATTTCTATATATATATATATATATATATATATATATATATATATTATTGTATTGTATATTATTGTATTGTATTGTATATTATATATATATAATACATATATATACTTATATATAGATTCTATTATTCATTACTTTTGGTCTGTTTTGCGGCCATTTCTACGTTTGGCATATGAGCATATTTATATACATATGCGTATAACTGTATGGAAACGTAACATAATTTATAATGAAAGTTTTTTCATATTTCTGCTTCCATACTTTTAATTAGTGACACGTATTTTTTCATTGATTTATACATACATACATACATATTCACATATTTCTACAAATAAACCTCAAAAGGACCCTGATGCCGAACTAGTTAGAAAAACATCACATTTGCACCAAGTAAAGATATATTTTATATTGGGTTATTTTATTTAATTTTTTGTACATATTATAAATACATTCATGTATTTACATCACACAAGACTAAAGTTGGAATGTTTGAGGTCTGGGTTCTTTGGTTTGCAGTGTAGGTATTTTACATACATATAGGGGAAAAGGCAGTTAGCAGATATAACTAGGTTTGTGGTTTTTACCAAATGAAGTGTTTTATATGTTTACTAGTTGATTTCTCCGCAGGAGAGTAATTGCTAAAATATATAAGTTTATAATAATATATTCTATATGTATGTACATATATGAACAAATATATATGTACATATGTACGTACGTACTCATGCGATCGTTTAAGGTTGCTCATTTGTATGGGAGTATACCGATCTCTAGGACTTAGTAAGCACGAGTAAATATATACACCTATAAGATTAGATCACTGGTGTAAAGAAAACAAACATTGCTTTGACCAAGTAATTGTTGCGATACGCTTTTTTAATTATTTCCTTCAACAGTTCTAGCGCAACAGACGCTATAATCTGCTATAATTTGCTATAATCTTTTTATTTGACATGTTTGGTTAACCACTTCTTTATACGTTAGAAATATTTTTCTTTTTACAATTATAGCGGAAAACAATTTGCACATTTTCTTATTTATGCTATTGTATACTACGGAAATTTTCCTGAATTAGTTAGTAAGTGTGCGTGGAAAATATGGCGTTGAAAACGCAACAAGCAATAAAATGCTGCCACAACTATGCCAAACCCGTATAAATTTTGCGTTACACATAATTGTATAAAATATCGTTTGCACAAGCACATCAACATATACACATACATTTTGAGTTTTATCAGTCACAACCGATGACGTAAAATTACTACATATTTTGAATATAACAAAATTAACAAAAACAAAGAGGGATAAGAACGCAACTCTAGATTGCCCAAAAAGTCTAAAGACTTAGGAAAATAATGAAAAAGTTATCATAAAAATACCGTACGCTCGTTCTACTAGCCACGTTATTTCGCCCCACAAAACCTACTGCATTAACGTCTTTGATTGCTGGCAGTTAGCCTGTTTTTTGGTTTCATTTGATGTTGGCTCCCACGAATAGTGTTGAGTTCGTTCTCTGGAGCTAAGATTTACCGCTCACACTAACAGAGAGACAGTTGGCTGCTAAAAACTGACCGTGGCAGTAAAGCCAATCAGGTCGCTAAAATGGAGCGCTGATGAAAAGTCTTAATTGTGTTCTACTCCAGAATTGTGAGTAGCAAAGAGACAGTGCCAAGAATTTATGTTCGAATCATTGGTAGATATTGCTTTGAGGTATGCTTTTTTTAAACAAAAAAGCTTACAATTTTAAAAAATTTATGTTTTCTTTTAAGCGCAGCTATGTGCAATATTGAAACAACTTATTGCAATCTTTGAAGCAGAAATTTTTAAAGTAAGTTGATATTATTTTATTAACAGTAACTATTATGTGTATATTTATGAATATATTAAATTTTCCATGCTACCATTTATAAAGACTATGTTCTCAAAAAAGCTATACAAAAAAGAAAAAGAGAATGTCGGAAATTGACTCACATTACATCTTTTTATTACATACGCATGTAAACTTTTCCGTATACTGTTCACGTGTCACATAACTTCAGATGTTTAAGATGATATTCGGAGGATTCAAAGGAATATCGGAAAGTCAAACCCAACAGTTTCCCAACAACATTTACATGTGCACCAAACTGTATTATTACAAATAATACGTAAAAAACACATTATTTCTTCACTTGTTCACAGTATGAGTAAGCGACGCCGTGTTAAATTTTTATGCAATTTAGATATGACACGTGTTTGTTGGGGGAGTTACTGTTCATTGAATTGGGAGTTATTCAACGTTTGACTATTTAGAGTACCGTGTATTTATACATTCTACTTGAAAAATTACCTGTGATCGATGAGCAAAAGTATTTCACTTGAAGAGCTTCGGCTACAATTTCTTTAAATTGATAATTTTACTTCAGAACTTCTTGGTGAAATTTTTAACATAGAAAAATCTTCTTTAAATATTCGTTATAGCGATTCTAGCGTTTTTGCAGGAAATAAACACTAAGCCCGTATTCACAAATTTTTTCATATGTGGGCGTGGTCCCAAACTCTAATAGGTTTAATGCATATATCGCAGAAACGACTAAAGCCATATGAACCGAACTTGCAGCAATCATTTCTCCTTCGGGTTTCACAATACGGTGTGAAAATGGGCGAAATCAGATAATAACTAGGTCAACCCCCATAAATTTTTTTTTTTTCAAAACTACTAAAACTGCGATAACTGACAAAGGAATGACGCCAGAAGCTTTAATTTTAATTTCACATTAAAAATAGTACATGAAGGTTGCGTTCCAGTATGTATAAAAGTTGGACAATGGGCTTGCCAACGCCCATTTTTAGGTGAAATCCCATATCTCAGCAATCACTCGACCAATTTCAACCTAATTGGACTACAGCCACCTACACTTCTGATTTAAAACAGTTCCAACAGATTCGTTCAACCAAGACATCGCAACAGAACCTGTGTCCCCTCTAAAAATGGCCGAACTCGGGAACTTTTCAAGCCCCTAAATACCGAATATGAGAACCGCTGTGCTTATGACCTTTGACTTTATACCGAAATATCGGTCAATCTGTAAGATATCGTAATGAAATTAAGTGGGCTGATAACAAATTGTCCTGGTGCCAATAATGGAGAAAATTGATTCAGTGATTCCTCGCCCCAAATTCGAGGTGCGTTCAAATAATAACGGAATTTTCGTTTTTTAAAAAAATATTCATTCGTCTACATTAATGTTGTCGCCTTCAAAATAGTCTCATTCGATACTATGCACTTATGCCACCGCTTCTTCGAATCGTCGGAACACTTCTCAAACTCGATTTTTGGGATAGCGTTTAGCTCTTTCAGCGATGCGCTTTTAATGGCTTCTATACTTGTAAAACGACGACCATTTAAGGTTCTTTTATTTTTGGAAATGAGAAAAAGTCACATGGAGCCATGTCTGGCGAATATGGAGGCTGGAGCACGATGCTAAAGTTTTGTTTTTGCTCAAGAATTCTCGAACAAGCAACGAAGTGTGAGTGGGAGCATTATCGTGGTGCAAAAGCCATGAATTGTTTTTCCACAAATCCGGGCGTTTTTTTCGCATTACTTCACGCAAACGACGTTGAACTTCTAAGTAGCACTCCTTATTGACTATTTGAACTCGAAGCAAGAATTCATGATGCATATACTTAAAGTCGAAGAACACAGTCGAAGAACATTCCCGTTATTTTCTGAACTCACCTCGTACATACTTAATATACGGATTTTCAAAATTCCGGTTGATTTTATATATATTTGGGAGCTGGGTTAACTTGCAGACCGATTTCTCCTACTTTCACCACCAAATTATAGTATCTCCAAGATTATGCGTTTCCTTAGTTTTAGTGAAATAACTTACTAATTGACAGATATATACGTTGCGAAGTCAACCGGAATTTTGAAAACCCTTGTATTTTGTATATGGTAATACTTACTTTTATCTGGTACTAAAAGTAGATAGTAGTAAGTAGTAGTAAGAGTTTCATTTCCTGTATATGGGGAATTGAGGGGGGTAGTAAAATTTCGATCCAGTTTCCATTTTTGCACAAAAGCTGCCAAACTTTGAGTGCACTATTTGTGCAAAGTTTTACTCCGATATCTTCATTGGTGCTTGATTTAGATATTGCAAAGAGAAAGGATCAGTAAGAATTTTAAATTGTGTTATATGAGAAGTAGGCGTGGTTGTAGCTGATTTGGCTAATTTTCAGATTGTTGCGTAAAGATCTCTGGATGGAATTTGGTTTAAATTGTTCAAGTAGTTCCTGAGATATGGGATTTCACCGAAAAGTGTTCGCTGCCACACCCATTATCCAATTTTGATACATTTTCCATTCCCATTTTCCATTTCCTATTTGCAAACAATAGTATTGCATTGTAAAATTTTTATACGAGGTCACACGCAGGTACGCACCACCTACTATAAAGCTTAATGTTTGCAGTTCTTCTTTAGTGGTTTATTGCCTTTTTTAGTAGTTTTCAACATAATCGTTATATGGTCACGCCCACTTTTAAATTTTCTTTTTTTTTTGCCACAGACGAATGGACAGACAGACATCCGAAATTCAACTCGTCATCCTGATCGTATTAAAATATAAAACTCTATATCTATATCTATTAGTTTTAGGTGTTACAAACAATCGTTAGGTGAACCAAACTATTATCCTTTGTGCACCTTGTTGGGAGGATATAATAAAGATTAGCGAGAAATTCAGTTCCTTCTTCCTTACTCCCAAAAAAAATTTTTGAAGTTGGAAGAAATTAATCGCATTAGCATGCGAATGAAATTAACTAATGATTAAATCATCAATTTTGAGCCGAGCCATCCTGTACCTGTACACGTTTGAGCCTGGCCTCAACCTCGTCTACTTCCACTATAACACTATTTAGAATTCCATCAATGTATGAAACTAAGTGATATTGTTACAATTAGTGCGATATCTTTTTGTACTCAAATTTTACTTTTAGTTCAAATATTCTCTCAACTATGTTAAGTCAACAAAATAGTTCTTTTCTTCAAATACTCGTAACTTAAGTTTCTATTACACAATAACTAATTAAAAATGGAAAATGTTTGTGAATGTATCGAAACTTTGAATTCAATAATGAGGAGAATAAATATTTGAGAATATTTCACAAGTAAGGAAGGTCTAAGCTCAGGTGAAGCCGAACATTATATACGCTCGCAATTCGTAAGAATTAAAGACGCGGAAATAGTCCCAGGTAAATTAGACATAGCAATTTGCAAAACAATTTCGACCATTTCTAAATGAGAAATGATATCTTCATTGGAGCTGATTCATATGAAAACCTCCTTTCTATCTTTACGATAAAATTTAGCTCTCTGAGGTTTTTCGTGAGACGCTATTACACTTTTAGTAGTTTTGATAGGCGTGGTCATTATTTGATTCCACTTACTTCAACGCTGCATCATGAAATTTTTAATGTTCCCACTAAGTTTGAATTGCCTTAATTATAGCTCATTTCAATTAACGACATTTTGTAGGCGTGGCAATGGCTCGATATTAAGCATGTGTAATATCAATATCCTCACAGTACCAAGGAATAAGTGTATAAAGATATCTAAATTTCTACACATGTTATCGCTTACATGAACACATGGACAGATATTCAGAAATCAATTCGTCTCCTCATCCTCCTCATTATATCTTCAGCAGATATCTTATACATATGTATATACTGAAATACTGCACAATTTTATTTGTGTTTATTTTATATTGCTAAGGATATTTTCGACATTGCGCTTGCGACTAACTTTATAATTGCATATATTGGACGTCTTTGTTGCTTCTGGCTTGACTTTATATTATTATGTTTTGGGAAAGCAAAGCACTGCAGTAGGTGCGAATGTTCAACAATAAGGCTATGCGAACACACAACAATATGTGCTACCATATTGCAAATTAATTGCGAACAATCTAATTCATAAAAATGTATATCACTTTGTTCTAATATGTTCTACTACTTACATATTAGTTCATTTCGTGCAACATGCTACATTCCGAATTTTTACAAGAATTTGAATTGCACTAGTTGCGTTGTGGAAAAAAAATGCGAAAACGAAGCAACTTCGGCAAAAGGAGGAGGCTATTAAGAACCTAAAGCAGCCGTTCACATTACAGAATATATGTACATATATTATTTGTTATTGATGTTGTTGTTGCTGTTGTCTTTACTTTTTATGCTTCGGCGCGGGCCAAGATTATGTGGAGTTACTTTTATTTATGTTCGAACAGGAATGCCTGCGTTCACGCTTAAATAATACCCCCAGGGAAATGCTCACATACAAAAGTTATCCAGTTCTAGTGCAACAAACACCATTACTAGTTCACGTACATTCAAGAACATTGCACGCAGAATTGCTTTTACAGAAGATTAGGGTGTCAGCGAAGCGGTTTAGGTAATTACTAAAAAATAATTTTAAACGCTAAATAAATATTTTCATATTACAATATTACTAAGCGCAACTCAAAATAGCCTGAGACGGCTAGGTTTATGCTAAAAGTGTCAATTGAGAAGTTCTGCTCAGCATTTGAATAGATCCTAACTAATTCGAAGTGGTCGACGAATTCAACCGAAAGTGTAACAAGTCACCTATTGCTTATTCTATTAATAATCGATATTAAAATTTCATTCGAACTTTCTACACACGCAATATAAATGTTGTCTTTTACCGATCCGCAATCGGTGCGTGCGAGTTTAGCGATTTTACGGATTGGTTTACGTTTTTACAACTCAATCATTTACATTAATTCAGCATTTTAAAGGCAACCCTAGCTACTGTGACGAATTCGTTTGACCGGTTCACATTTCCCTGCAGAGACTATATATGACTATATATAGACATCACACGTACACTTGCGCTCTCTCGTCCAGTCGTTCCCGAGACTGCGACGAAATATCATCTTTCATGGCTGCGTCGCTAAGACAAATGTGCCCTGCGCGAAATGATTCGCGATTATGAATGCCTTGTGATGTCAAGCATTGCATTTTGTGTTTTAGGTAATTTAAAGACAATAAAGTTGAGGTTTTTAGGTTCAAATACATTTCTTTTAATTGTAAATATATGAGATGAATAAAGAAGTGCAAAAGAGCTTGCTTCACCGGAGAATGAAAAAAAAATCTCAAAGTGTAAGGTTACATAGTCTCACTGGGAATCTTTACTTCCATGCTCACTCACACAGTCTCAGTTCCTCTTCTGCCGACCACTGTTACGTATACATTATTTACATATATGAGGGGAAATTTTTGTTGTAAACCCCATTGATGTTATTATTCCTGTTTCTGTTTCACTATTTTTATTCTTATATGTAGCTGCTCCTGATGGTTTTGCTGTTGCTTTATATTCGGTTCCGATAGTTGTGCTTATTACATGTCTACAAATACGTATGTACGTTGTTTTTACTTGTATGTTTGTTTTTGTCCAATGTAAGGGTATGGCTTGCATTCCCGACTGTCGCTTATACTTCCTGCTTGTTGTCTTTATGCGGTGTATTTTGTGCGGAACAACTGTTGAGACTATAGCTGTGGCTATGGCTGATATGCGTTATTAGGGGTTACGTATATGTAATGTTGCTGTTCTCTATGTGACTTTTATAGCATAGCAGTGTCGCCGCTGTCGCTACTGCTGCTTGCAATATTGTGTTCTGTTGTGTTGCTAACTGGTGTAGTAAATGGTTGATCATTTGATTGCTAACAACAACATTTACCAGTAAAAATTCAAAAATGAACGAAGTTAGAAGGAAAATTTTGTACCGCTTAACGGGCTTAACAAGCGCAGTTTATATGTTGACAACAAATTATTTATCCTTACATAGATGAAATATTACAAATAACAATGATATACATTAAATACAATTGAATGCAATTAAAATGAAATCAGTGAGAAATCAGTGATGGCTTGAGTATACAAAAGATGCTGTTTGGCTTGCATTCGCGGCACAAGTACCCGCACAGATACTGAAGTGAAGTGTTTCTCTGTCTGTATAAAAAACATTTAACGGATTTATGGAACATAAATCTAATGTTGGTGATGAATATGATGAATACGTTCACATGTTCACAATTTAATTAAAGGGTATTAAACATTTTACCAATACATATCTAACTACATAAATAATAAGAGCGCATGACTTGGTTTTTAAGGAAATATTTAATTTTATGCGTAATAAATTTGTACTTATCGGCTTATCGGTAAATCGGCTAATAAATATAAGTGTGTTTCTTATTTTTAATATGAAAGCTATGTTGTTGGACTTCACTCGGAGGCTCTCCTATTGATTTAATCTGAAAACCTAATAGGCGCATGCTTAATAAATGGTATCTATTGAAATATCAAAGAATACACACCTATTTCTTTAGGGGATGCAATATTATTTGTATATTCACACACGTTTGTATATACAGTTGTAGCTCGTATACATACAGTAGTTGGAATGCACTCGAAACAAATGCAAAACCTAGGCAAAACAAGGGAGATTTTGCAATTTTATACCCATACATACAAACATCCATATGTCAGCAAGTAGGGAAGGCCCGAATTCAGCAACTGCACATTAGATACTATCGCAGATTGTGAAAACATTAAAAATCTGAAGCAATACGAAATATTCGCAAGAATAGATAAAAAGAGTCGGCGGAAAAAGTATATCCCTTATACGAGTTTAATTTTATACTTTTTATAACTCATTCATTGTATAAATTGTTATGTCCGAGAAAAATGGGGACAGATTTCATTAATTTAATTTTTACAAAAATTCCAAACATCCATTGGTGTGGTCGGTGTTGCGCTTGTAGTATAATTTCTAATTTAGTCTGTTAAATTTATTGCTATTGTAGGTTTATTAATTAGTTTATAATGGAAGTATACGAATTACTTTTCATAAATATTTGCTAAATACGGGTCTTTTAGTTTAATTGATTAAGAAAGTCTGGAGTATTTATTGCCAATACTATTACTTGGACGTGCCAAGGGCCATCATCCTGGTATCTCAATTTTTATGAAAGAAATGCAATCCTCACGGATCGTTATTTCAAAACCTTTCTAATTTCTTCAACAATGTGATGCAACAAATGTTTAAGTAATTTAGTGACATTTTGTAATAATCTTTGGAAAACCTAATTCTCAGTGAATTTAAGAGAGCCTTTTTACGGCATATACATACGTAGTTCGACTTTTTTGTTTATTTGCCTAGAATTTGACAAGGCACTGATCTGATTGCTAGACTTTAATAGCGACCTCAAAGTGGGTATGTTTTCCTTTACAATATTTGCAGCAATGTTTCATTATTTTAGACAGTTTTGTTATCAGGTGGTCAGATCTGCAACATATATACAGTATCTGCTTTCATCTAATAAATACTTCTAGCGTGGTCGCACGAGTTGCACTTCGGGAAAATTAAAGAAATATCAACTTTTAAGGCAATAAAACGTAAAGGAAGAAAAACATATGCTGTTTCCGTTTTAATTTTCGGTTATTTAAAAAGGTTGTTCGGTTATTTATTGTACTGAAACAGGAAATTTTGTTATAAATGTTATAATATGCACGTTAACTATTACATAACATATAAATATTGGCTTGAATTACTTATTTGTAAATTTTTCGTCAACATTATAAAAAATAACATAAATAAACATTAAAAAATCTTTTACTTTCAAACGAGAATGTTCAGCGAATATTTATTTGTTTAGACCTAAGCCTCTTACTTAAAACTATCAATTATATATATTTATCCAAAAGCAACTGATTGATTTAATAATGTTGATATTTATGCGAAATGAGTACTACGTACGTAATACGTTTTTGCTAAACTTCTTTAGTCCTTTCTTTTCCTTTCGATAATTAATTATTAGTATTATTAATAGTAAATAGGCAATGATACTTTGTTAGACGTTATTTTCTTTCAAATTTCCTCTAGAGTTCTAAAACAGTTGAATCAGTGTACCCCTGTTTGATGTTATCGCTTATTGCATCTCTCAACCGTTAGCCTTTCTCCATATTTTAATTAAAATTAAGATTAGAAAATAATAAATTTTGTTGAGGAACCATGAGTTGTTGAGTTTGTTGAGTTGATCCATAATATGGAGATGTTGATGTGTATTACTTAAGGCTCGGCTTTTCTGACATGATCAAACACTTGTTGGTTACCGCTTGCTTGACATGATTTGTTTGAGGCTAGTCGATCGGTCCTCAAACACCCTTACTTTCCACGTAACGTCATTTTGAATTCCGCCACTGCAAGGATAATTCAAGTATATTACTCCTAATAATAATTAGCAGGAGAGACAAGGCACCAACAGAAGATAACCTAGTTATGCTATTGTGTTATAAGGGATAACAGTTGAACGCGCTTAAGCAATGCAAATAGTATGAATGAGTTCAGGTAAAATTAATTTTCTTCCCACTGCAAGTCCTTCATTTTAATGATTAATTTTTGATATTTTTTAATACAAATTTTCAGTGATCTGCGTTATATTTTACTACAAGGATACAATCTACAAAAAAAAATTTATATATATGTTCTGTTTGCATTTTGGAATTAAATATTAATAACTCTCTTCTCGTAGAAACGTTCTCGATTTTGATCAGTCTTTAATAAAAATTTGTGCAGATATTTCGAAATACTTAACCCTCTTTATAATCTTATCTGACTAGGTCTGACAGAACTTAGTCCACTCATTTGTTTAATTATAAAATTATTTCCTAATTTTGACAAAACTCTCCGTGCTTCAGTAAATTTTTGTCACATGAATTTCAGATGCTGTTATTGGAGTTAGTTAGAAGTTAAATAGACTAATGTTTTCTTCTCGAATTATACAATTTGGTTTCTGACAAAAAGACATGCTAAGAAGTCAGGTACGCAATTGCAGTCAAATATCATGGAAGGAGCTATCTAAAAGTACACACCAGGCAAAACAAGAATTATTAGAAATTCTACTAGCCTAAATATTCTGTTTAATTTCCTATATTTAAGGTAAGTGAAATTTTAAGTCAAACTGTCAAACCAACAGAATAGAACCAAACAAAAATTTATAAAGATATAAACAATGAAACATCTTAAAAATTCTGAACTGCCTTAACACAAAGCAATGGTATAAATAGGATAACAGCTTTATTATGATAGATACGGTTAAACGTTCCATACTAATAATACTCTCGCAACGTGTTGCAACAGAGTATAATAGTTTTGTTCATCTAAAGGTTGTTTGTAACACCTGAAACTAATCGAGATCAGTAGATTGAAAGTTTTTAAAAAGTAGGCGTGGGAGGGGCCAAATAGGTTTAATGTACATATCTCACAAACCACTAAAGCTGTATCAACCAAGCCTGCTAAAAACGAATTTCTCCGGCATCTCCTTAGATGGTATGAAAACGGGGGAAATCGGATTAAAGCCACGCCTACTCTCCATATAACAGTTATATTGAAAACTACTGAAAGTGTGTTATCTCGCTGATTACAGAAAAAACATGCCAGAAGTGTTGAATTCCACAACCAGGATGGTAGTAAGGGCTTCAAAGGAACCGCCTTAAAAATTGGACAATGGCACCGGTGGGTGGCACCGTCCGGGGGTGGCATTCTATATTTCAGGAACCTCTACACCAATTTCAACAAAATTTGGTGTATGATTTATATTTGTATTCTGATATTATAATGTATGAATGGGTGAAATCGGAATCCAAGTACGTCTACTTCCTATATATTGCAATTTCAAGTTCCAAATGATTTTTTTAGTAGATAGATTTAGTAGTAGATTTTCTTTTACCAAAAATATCGGTCAGTCTGTGAGGTATTTTATTGAAATTCAGACCTATTCTTTACCTGAAAATATTATGCCCTGATGTTAAAAAAGGGTAAAATCGGGTTAATACTTCTCCTAGCTCCCATATGCCTAATACAAGGATTTTTAAATTTCCAGTTGACTTTACATCGTTTATATCGGCCAATCTTCAAGATATCTTAATGAAATTGAGACAACGTCTTTTCCTGGTAATAGTTCATCCTGATACCAAAATTTATGAAAGTGGGCCAATTTCGACTGACTTTATACCGTGTATATGGTTAATATGTAATATATCTTAATAAAATTCAGATTACGCTTTTTCTGGTAATAAAGTGTCCTGATGCCAAAATTTTATAAGATAGGGAAAATACATCCCTTAACCCCCTATACCTAATAAGAGAATTTTCAAAACTCAACGCATATCAGTCAATATGTAAGACATCTTTTGAAAATAAAATTATCTAACGTATAATCTTGAATATACTATAGATTAGTAGTAAAAATTACTGAAATCGGTATACCAATTACCCCAGCCCCATATGTTACAAATAATGATTATTATTTTAGTGGGCTCTATGCCGAACATGTCTGTTTAGTTTTGAGTTAATCAATATTGATTGGAAATGTGTTCTCGAGCATACTTTATTTTAATGCCAAAAGTAAATGCTATCTGTTCATACCTTCCCCTAGCCCTAATGTACCCCATATAGTGATTTTCTACTTTTCAGCTGACCGAAAACCAATTATATAGTCAATCTGTGTGATATTTTAAAGGAATTAAATGTTTTCTTAACCATAATATGGTTAGCCCTGAATATGAAGGAAATCGGTCCAGACTTTGGTCTAAACCCCATACCTCTGATATTGTGATTTACGTCCCTCTAGTTCACTTTTTCCTCATATACATAGTATATTAAATCTCGTTCTTTTGGTTGAATTTATATCGCAAATACCTCCATAGAAGGTGTCCCACCAAAATTACATAATAATATTTCGTACAATAATATGTCATTCGGTAATAAAAATTATGGCTGTTGTACCTTCCCACAGCACTAATATCATGAATATGGATGATTTGTCTTAGTTAGATTGACTTTATATGAATATGACTTAACTTAAAAGTTAATATGGTGCCAAATACGATTGCAGTGCATTCACAATTGCGTCGAATAACAAATGCTGAATCCATTTGCAACATTTTTATACTCTCGCAACATGTTGCTACAGAGTATATTAGTTTTGTTCACCTAACACTTTGTTATTTGTAACACCTAGAAATAATCGAGCTAGATATAGACATATGTATATATAAATGATCAGGATGAAAAGGCGCGTTGAAATCCGAGTGACTGTCTGTCCGTCCGTCCGTCCGTCCGTCCGTGCAAGCGATAACTCGAATAAAAATTAAGATATTTTGATGAAACTTGGTACACGTATTCTCTGTCACCGTATGACGGTTGGTATTGCAGATGGGCGTAATTGGACATCTGCCACGCCCAAAAAATGCCATTAACCGAAAACAGATAAAGGGCTATAACTAGGCAGCAAATTAAGATATAAATATGTTATTTGGTACTGAGGATCCTAATAGGGTGGGTCATCTGTGGGCAAAAACCTTTGTAAAAGTGGGTATGGCCCCGCCCACCAAGAGGTTTAATATATATTCTCGGAAAGCGCTCGAGCTAAATAAATCAAACCGAGTCAGTTTTTCTAGCATATCCCCATATACTGAGAAAATTAGTAAAATCGGATAAGAATCACGCCCACCTCCCATACAAAATTTTTGTTGAAAACTACTAAAAGTGCGATAACTCGCTGAAGATGTGACTCGCGTATGTGACATTATATTTGCTTTCTTATGTCACGCTCTAGAAATGGACGAACTCGGATAAAAACCACGCCTACTTCTCATATAACACAATTTAAGTTTCATCTGAACCTTAAATTACTTTAAAGCAGATAAATCGAGCAGCAATTAAGATATGAAAATCAAACTTTGTACAAATAGTGCTATCAGGATATGTCACCTTATGCGTAGAAATAGACGAAATCGGATTATAACTTTTCAAGTCACCAGATACCAACATAAGGACCTCGGTGCCTCTATCTGACTTTATCGAAAATATCGGGAAATCTGTAAGATATTGCAATGAAATTGGAGGATTATCTTTCCATGATAATAGCGTGCTCTGGAATCAAAAATGGGGAAAATCGGAAAAATACTTCCCCTAGCCACCATATACCTAATATAAGGATTTTCAACCTTTCAACCTGTAGACTTTATACCATATATAACGGTATCTAAGATATCTTAATGAAATTCGAGGATTATCTTTGTATGATAATAATGTGGTCTGGTGTCAAAAATGAGAAAAATCGGGTAAATACTTCCCCTAGCCCTCATGTACCTAATACACGGATTTTCAGCCTCTGGGTAGAATTTATGCTATATATTTCGATCAATATATAAGATATTTTAGCAGAATTAAGTGAACGTGTAATATCGGATTTACTGGATGATGGTTGACTGATGGTTTACCGCCGAAAATGTGTGAAATCGGTGAACGAATTGTCTCAGCTCCCGTACACTACATATAATGATTTTTGTTATTCTAGCAGACTTTATGCCAAATATGTCGGTCACTGTGTGAGTTACCTTCACAAAATTGCGTGAAAATATGTTCCCTAATATACTTGAATAATGAAAAGAGTTAATGTGATCAGTGCAGATATTCCTCTATCCCAAAAGTGCCCGATATAAGAATTCCCGACTTTCCATCTGACCTTAAACCGTTTATATTGGTCAATATTCGTGATATTTTAATGATATTAAGTGGATATGTTTTCTTAAACACAATGTGATTTCGCGCTAAATATGAAAGAAATCGGTCTAGATCATGGTCTAAACCACTATTATATTCTTAATATAATGATTTCTTTTTCTTTGGTTGACTTTTTCCACATATATCTAATATATTTATTAAACCACTTTGGTTGAGTTTATAGTAATTTGCGATATAAGGTAGGACTTGCTGGATGAAGTCACCAGTGCTTTGTCACCATCTTTAGCAAGTTTAATGCGTCTAGATGTAGTGGAAGAAACATGGGAGCTTGGTTCATCAATCCATTTGGCTTTTACTAAATCGCATAAGATCATGTTTTTGCACAACAATAGTTTTGGAATAAGTTGTTGGGAAGTCTGTATTACTCTTTCTTCGACAGATGGAAGGCCAGCTTCCATTAACAGAAACTTTATCGGTGATTTAGGAAATGACCGAATACTTCTTTTACAGCTGCATGATATGATACACAGATTTACTTTATATTGCTTTTTACACAATTTTCGGTGAAAGGGAGACTATAATCTATCCTAGATAAAATTAAAGCTCTTGTGATATCAATAAGAGATGTAGTATGTATTAAGCCGTGCTTGGATGATGAATACTTAATTATATTGAGCCCAGCAGCTAGTTGCTTACGAAGATGAATACAATGCTCTTTAAAAGTAAGTCTTTCATCAAATATTAAACCTAGAAATTTAAGGCTAGTAGTATTAAAAATATTTACATTACTATATATTGAATTGAAGCTCCTACATTTGCGTTGTCTGCAGATATGGAACGATGTACATTTATTTATAAATATTTGGACCTGAACAATTGGTCCAATTTGAATTCTCAGCTAGAATGTTTAAGAAGGTTTTTTGGAATTATTTGACTTATTTTGTTCGAAAAAATAACACGTCATTAGTACAAATGATATGCGAAATGAGTTTAGAAATTATCATACTGATTTCGCGAAATGCGATTACAAATAGTATAACAGACAATGGTGATCCTTGCGGAATCCCGTAGTATATGTTGTACGTATTCCAGAAAGTGCTGCTGATTTTGGCTTTGGTTTTTGCGATTAATCAAGAATGATTTAAAAAAATTAAATACTCTTTCACAGACCTGCCATCGCTCAAGTTGTCGTAAAGCAACGTGCGCTCGGACTCTCTATAAGGATTTTTCGAAATCCAAACTGGGAGTAAAGAAATTATTTCTCTTCGATAAAGCAGTTTTGGTGAAATCTGGAAAATACAGTAAAGCGTCTATAGTGCTTTTCAGTTTCTTAAATGCCATTTGGTTTGGATTGAGAAGGTTCTTTTTAATGCGAACCATGGTTTTAGTTTTGGTAGAATTTTTCCTAATACTTTGCCCATGCAGCAGAGAAGTAATATAGGTCTGTAACCAAACACGTCTGTAGAGGGACTACTGGATTTAGGAATGGCTACTACCACTGCATTTTTCCAGCTTTGAAGATAGACACCTTGACATGAACTATTGTTGTACAATTTAATAATTCTACTTTTAAGACTGGAGACTTTTCAGTATGGGATATGAAATCCTGTCTGCACCGGCAGTTTTGCCTGACATTGATGAAATCGTAGAATGGATTTCAGCAATGGTTATGTTAGATTCAGTAATATATGAAAAAGTTGCCATATGTGTACCTTGTTCTGAATAATTCGGTTTTAATTGCCACAAATGAGGCTTGAAAATCACTCCGTCCGTCGCTTGAGTTATCGGATCAGACAGAGGCAAGTGATTGATTGGTGAGTGATTTTTTTTCAAATTGGGAAAATCGGTAACGTATTGTTTAGGAACAGCAGCTGAGGTGTTAAAGGAAAGGTATGTCGTTTATAATGATATGACACTTGATGATTGTTCTTTAATGAGAAGTTCTAGGGCAGTGTAATTGTTGTAAAAACCCTTCATATCCCATTGCAATAATTTGATGATTTCTTATCGATATCAGAAGGGGAAAATGTTGAGAGAGAATTGTGGTAATCATTGATCTTCATCTCTAAATCTGATAGTTTCGTAGTGTAAGTAGGTAGCGAAAAATCACATTTGTCTGTAAAGAGAGAGTGATTTGGTTTACACAACCGGTTATGGATTTTTTTGGAATGACTGGGGTGCTTATTTTGCTTGAGTTTGTTTTTGTTTGAGGAAACGTTAAATTTGGAGTGTATAGTCGTTTTTCTTATAATTTCATTTGAGGTGTTTAGGTTAGTGTTAATTGCAAAGTTGTTATTGGTCTCATTTGAATTTTTATTTTGTTGTGGGAAGAGATTGTTGGCGATTTTGATGTAATGTCTGTAGAGAGCGATGAGGAGGAAGATGGTGAGCGGTGATAAATCACGTTAGTTATTTTATTATTTGGGCTTTCTCTTTTAGCAGCTGCGAAAGAAATGCTAGCGGGCGTGGGGGAACAATTTCTTGTTAATATTATTGCTTTGGGTTAGCGCTTAGTGCTTCTCGCATTGGAAAAATTTTTTCCATTTTTATTTTCAAAATATTTTTGGATTGTGCGTATTTAGAACAGGTGCGTGAAGAGGAAGGATGATCGCCCGAAAAATTTGCACAAAAGGTGCGGTTGTATGGCGATGGGAGATGTGATGGGGAATTGGATGAGTTTTTGTTTGACTTCCAAGAAAGTAACTCCTTGATCTCTTAAATTATCAATAATTTCTTGTTCTGGAACATCGTTCAAGAATGAAGCGTAAATTGTTCCTTTGATAGTAATAACACAGTAATATCACAAATTCCAAGTAATTTTTATGTAACTGGTAATTTTTAAGAAATTTTTGTATTTTTAGCAAGTAAAAGTAGGTTACCATCACATAATTCTGTGATAGATAAAATTTCTTTGCTTATTGTTTCTAAGCTTTTATGTACAACGAAGTGTACAACGAACGTATTTGGAAAGTGTTTTTTTTAACTTGAGGTAGCTCTGGAAAATTTTCAAAATATTTATATGAATCTTTTTTCCTATTTGGGATGGGGCTAGAGACAAGCAAATCATACGTATTTTCCCCGAGATTATGATCATGATATACAAAATACCCAGGCAAATTCACTGGTTTTTTGGACAAATACCGTACGATCAAAGCGAATGAAAACCTTGTGCACTTTTGTGCAAGATGAGTTACGAAAGCAAAACACATTGCACAAAAGAATAACCGTAGTCTAGCAAACACTCGTTAAGAAAAATAGTCGAAGGCTACAGACGGGATTATTGATTTAAAACATCCGCTCAATTGTCAGAGTGTTTGTACTGTAGCGACACACCGCATAGAGCACCATACGCGTGAAATGTTAACAAAATGTTTGATGTACAAACAATATTTACGAAAAGAACCATTAATATGAATTTTCCTTAAATGTTTCACTTCAGTTTCTTTATTTCTGATGCAAAAACCACAAAGTCTAACGAGCTTTTAAGAGGTTTGTAATCATAAAAACTATTCTAATGTAACATGTAATGTTCGTTTTTGGAGTAACATAATTAGCTGAACATAATAATCTATAGTATTTTTTTAAAACTCAACATAAAAATTAACACTATCATCAAAAAATCTCAAGATATTTTTCGTCCTATCGATGAGTACCGTCTTATTAGCAATAGAAGTTTATGTACATTTGTTTTCAAAACCCTAAGACTGCTTGGAAAACATATTTTGAAACTGTTTGTGCCTAAGTTAATGAGAAACCCAGCTGGAATCTTAATCGAAATTTCAAATCTATACAGTAGTTTTCGAGTTTTGCGAATTGGTGTAAAATTAATTTCAAAGTATATACATTTGACTTTTTATTTATTTCTTACCTAAAGTAGTGATTTGGAAACATAATATTTCATCTGGTATATTGTTTACTGAACTCTGTTCTATCTTAGAAAAAAAATATAATCGACTGAGTAGTTGGACTTGAGGTTCACATTAGTTGCAAATTTGTGTACAATTGGTTTACTTTACTGCAGGAAATCTATCTATACATATATGTATACATGCTCTGATTAAGTTATTTACTAATACATTTCAGACTCCGCTGCATTTTAATTCGCGTAATGAAAGAATCCACCACAACAAATAAAAAATTACGGCAGTTTCGGAAAAAACCAGTAAGGTCTGAAAAACCTTTCTCGATAAGCACCTACAAAAATATTGTAAATAAAAATTCAAACTGGCAGTCGCAACGCTTAAAAAGTAAAAATAAGCTAAAGGATACAGCTCAAAAAACTCGTGAGATTCGTAACAATCACAAAAGTTATCAGGCTTTAATAAAATGTCAAACAAAGTCATCGACAACAAGAAACTTAAAACACTATAATTCAAATAAATCAAATGAAGATATAGCGGAACGGAACGCACCATTCGTACTACCCAAAAGGGCCTCAACTGAGGTAGTAGAGATTGATAATAGAGCTTGTGATATTTCGGCTCGCATTCAACTGGAATACAAACGCAAAGAAAAATTAATTGAAATCGTTGAAGATAAAAAACGAATAGCACTTGATGGTGTATCGGCAGGCGAGGACTTACAAAATGACAATGCAATGCCCAAAACTAAGCACAGATCAAAGAATCTAAACTTCAGTACACAAAACTGTATGTGCTGTAATAGTGATGCTTGCATTCGCGCAGCCAAGAACTCCGCTGAATTTAACGTGGGCGATGAACAAAGTTCCTTTGACTTGCCAATCTCAAAAAAAATATATATGCGTGATCATCACCAAACCTTTCTAAGCAACAAGACTCAACTTTTGAGGGAAACGCTTTCCACTATGCAACTACAACACCATTTGAGTGTACAACAACAAGAACTGATACAACAACTACAGTTAGTACAACGGCAATATCTCATCCACCAAGGTACGTTGTTTATTGGTTGCTTGGAAGCTTTTAGTTGTAAGGGATAATTCTCATCTCCTAAGTTTTGAAAGAAGCATTGAGCATTAGTGCTCCCGTTGTAAACAGGACTTTCTTGGTATCTACTGAAAGTAATTGTAAATAAGTAATTAACAATCCCAGATTTTTTTTGCAACAGGAAAAATTAGGGCGAAATTTTTACGAAGTCATTGGCAAGAAGAAGTTTAAAACACTGTTGAATAAAATCATATTTAGCGCTTCTGCTAATTAGTTCAACAATGTTTCAAACTTCTAAATGTTTTATTTAGAGTCAATTTACTTTTTTCTATAATTGCAATCATCCAAAAGTACTTTCGTGCGAAGTATATAAAATATATTTGTCTTATATAACTTATAAATTCTTTTTTACTTAACAGAGCTGATGTATCATTCAATTCGATTATTTAATTAATATCAGTATGTCTAAAATCCAGACTTTGTGTCCGTTTATAAGATTGAACGTGATCTCATCACTCGACCGTTTTATATATTGTGGCGAACACGCATTCTAGAATCGGCGATAACTTGCCAGAATTTTAGCAGACATCGAAACTAGTAGATGCCACAATGTTCGAATGGCGATATTGTAGCGAATTCGAATGTCAGAAAAAGAACAGAATCGACGATAAGTTGCCACTGACGATCTTGGCAACAATCTACTATATAACGGTTGCCGGAGGGGCAGCAGGACACAGTTCGAATAAGAGTGTTGCCAAGTAAAGTGCAAGTGCATTATGAGTGAGCTCAAATAACGAGTAACAAAGTGTTAAGTTATTGATTAAGAAATAAAGAAAAGTATATGGCCATTAAATGGTGACTTTAATTGAACAATCCAGTGATCGAACTCAGGGTAGAGTTTCAACGTGTACGATTAATTTAGAAAATAAGATAGAATTGGTGTCAGAAGTGGGATTGTCAAATAAAGTCCCATAAGAGATTATTTTAAACATGTCAAGTGAAATAAACTGAAGATTCAGCAACTAAAGAAGGAGCTGGAGCAACGTGGTTTACGTGGCTAGAACAACAATGGAATAAAATCCGAATTGCAATCACGGTTGCGAGAGGCCATGGAGCACATAATATTAATGTTGACGAATACGTCTTTCAATCGGAACTAGAGGAATCGACAAAGAAGATGGAAGTGAGGAACGTGAAGAGGTTCAATGTACATCACACATTATGGACATGAACACGATTTTGGCAGCAATATCGCAGGTGTCATCGCAAGTGTCCTCGCAGATGAAAGAGCAGGTCATCGCAGATGTTGGAACAACAATCCCAATTGACCTCGCAGTTGAAAGAGCAGCTGACCTCACAAATAGCAGAGGTGTCGTCGCAATTGAAAGAGCAGGAGGCACGTATATCACGTATATCACAGGTGTCCTCACAAATAACGGAGGTGTCAACGAAGATTTCGGAAAAGCAGGATAAAATTAATGCTGAAGTTGATGAGTTAAAGAATCGTCTGCACGAACTACAATTAAATCGTCCAATCATCTCACCAGGCTCTGCCAAAGTAAAAACTCCATCCTACGACGGCGCAATTCCGTTCCAGAGTTTTAAACTTCAATTTGAAAAGACCGCATCTGCAAATAATTGGAACGCTGAAGATAAAATCGCTGAGTTAGTCGTTGCACTAAAAGGGTCTGCAGCAGAAGTCTTACAAACCATTCCCAATTGCGTATCGAGTAATTATGAAACTTTGATGGGCACAGTAGGAAGACGTTATAGTGGTGAGCACAGAAAGCAGATCTTCCACATCGAGTTACAGATTCGCCGCCAGAAATCCAATGAGACTCTGCAGGAATTTGGTAAGGAGATTGAGAGTTTAGCTCATTTGTCTCATGCACACAAATCCGTTGAATTACCTACGTGATGAGATTAATTGATTAATTGATTACTTACATTACCGGACGTGATGAGCGGTACAATAATTCCCACCACAAAATATTCTGCCACGGATTCTATT
The DNA here is from genome assembly GCA_021498325.1 of Bactrocera minax. Classification (NCBI taxonomy): domain Eukaryota; kingdom Metazoa; phylum Arthropoda; class Insecta; order Diptera; family Tephritidae; genus Bactrocera; species Bactrocera minax. The sequence continues at coordinate 556,359 of JAKEEE010000130.1, read as the reverse complement.
ACCCAAGATGTCTGAAAAGAATATAAGCGCCTACTTTTACTAGCTGGACCCTTGGTTCGATGCTTCACGTGTTGGCTCCGGCGCAGCCAAATTCAACATAGTACTTCTAGCAAGTGTACCTCTAGTAAAATGAATAGAGATGCGTACAATCGAGGGTGCACCTGCAACAGATAAAGTCAGTTACATGCGCCGCAAAATTATCGAAATTTTCATGGAGAGTCAACAACGTCGCCTTCAACTTGGTGACCGAAGGGCCAGCGATTTGTACAACGAGATTGATCGCACGCAGGCGGCACCTTCAGCGAGAGTATACTACATGATCGCTGGATTAGCCGTTTTCCATCGTATGCACAAGAAGCTAAAAGCAACTATTGTTCCAATTAGCAACAATAGCAATTAAAAATGCTAATTTAATCACTGAATGGTTATCATTGAAGGATAGTGGACAGATTTTTGAAGTCCGAACCGTGATCGTAGGGTGAATTAACTGATATACAAAATGAAATTGCTGTTACTTCGTAAATTTTAGGAAAGTTAACGGGTCCAACAGATAACAGTGCAGCAGATCTACATTTCTTGGCAGTACACTTCTTGGTACAAGAGCGTACAAGACCAACGCCACAATGAGCGGCCAGAAGCCGACTCATATAGTGGACAAACATACATAGCAATCCAAAGTGGTAAGCACTCGTCTTCGGCTGCAACCAGTCACGCTCAAGACTTGGACACTTTTTTAACTATGGAGATTTTTTTTACAATTCATGAAGAACAGAGACGGTAAAGTCAGGCCGGTCCTTATAATTTTGAGCAAGGGCAATCCTGACGAGAAGCAGCGATATTGAAAAGTAATTGCACTTTCTATAGAACATTTTATTATGATTTTGCCGCAATATTTATTGGGATTAATGCCTCAACAGAAGCGCTTTCAATAGAGTAGAGAAACGCATGACCCCACTCAACCGAGAACTAACAGGTTTTGTTCTTTCCCATGACTCCTTCGGAACCCGACTTGATTCCAGAGTAAAAAAAATTATGAGGACTTGAAAAAAGACAAGTTCAAAAAAGCAGGACAAATTTTAGGTGAAATGTAGTCAGCGGTGTGCATTGATGACCATAAAGTAGTCGCAAATTACATCGACCCAAATGTCAACATTTTTAATGTTCCAGATTTTGCAAATGAAAAGCATAAACCGAGCATGTTAGCTATGTACACACATATGCAATAGATTGTGAATTGCGCGCATACATTTATCCTACCTCTTCCACTCCCACCTCTACCTACCTCTACTCCTATCTCTATCCTACCTCTACTAAACCAACTATGCCCACGCCTTGAGCTCGCGAGTAAAGCGAACTGAAGATTCAACAACTAGAAAAGGAGCTGGAGCAATGCGGCTTGGCAACAAATGGAATAAAATCTGAATTACATCCTCGGTTGCGAGAAGCCATGGAAGCACATAAAATTAAAGTTGACGCATATATGTCTTTCAATCGCAATTAGAGGAATTAACAGCGAAGATCGAAAAAAGGGAAGAGGCTCAATGTTCATCGAAGGTTATGGGCACGAACATGATTTTGGCTACAATATCGCAGATGTCATCACAAGTTTCAGCACGGAAGTCCTCACAGATAGCAGAGGTGTCATGTGTCAAATGATGGAACAATAATCCCAATTTTCGTCGCAGTTGAAAGAGCAGAAAGCAAGTCGACGCAGGTGACCTCACAAATAACAGAGGTGTCAACGCAGATTTCGGAACAGTGGGATAAAATTAAGGCTGAAGTGGATCAACTGAAAACTCGTTTCCGCGAGTCACAATTAAATCAGCCAATTACATCAACTGGCTCTGCCAAGGTAAAAATTCCATCCTTTGACTGCACAATTCCGTTCAGGCATTTAAGCTTCAGTTTCAAGAGACGACAGCTGCAAATAATTGGAATGGTGAAGATAAAGTCGCTGCATTGTTCGTAACATTAGAAGAGTCTGCAGCAGAAATCTTACAAACCACTCTCAATTGCGAATTGAATAGTTCTGAAACGTTCATGGCCGGAAAAAAAGTGTGAGCACCGTGCACACAAATCCGTAAAGTAAATCGAGGACATAGAAATTCAGAGCTTCGTTAATGGAACACAAAATGAGGCTACACGCTATGCTGCGTTAGCATGTCCAAAAGTGGCGTTTGCAGAAACCGCCTCGAATGCTCTAACACACGAAACGGACAACAGACCGTTAAAATAAGGATAAACAACTCCTTCTAAGATATTCGAAAATATTTGATAAAAGGGATTCCAAACGAGGCAGAACCAAAATTGTAAAACACTTTATTAACGTAGGTGATTCGAGACCAATCCGCCAGGCTCCTCCTAACGTTCCATTAGCAAAACGCGAAGTCGTAAGCCAGACCATACGTGAAATCAGTGAAAGTGGCGTAATTAAACCATCAGAGAGTCCATGGCGCTCACCTGTAGTACTGGTGAAGAAAAAAAAATGGAAACATGAGGTTCTGTGTGGATTATTGAAGGTTAAATGGTGTAACGAAGAGAGAAAGTTATCCACTACTAGAATCGATGACACCCTGGACACGTTATCAGGTACGAATTGGTTCTCAACGCTTGATCTGAAAAGTGGTTATTGGCAAATGGAAGTATACGAAAAAGGCAATTAAAAATGGCTTTAAGTGTTGGAGATGGTCTACGGCAAATCACCGTAATGCCCTTTAGATTATGCAACGCTCCCGCCACCTTTGAAAGGCCTATGGAGCAGGTATTAAAAGTATTACACTGAAAGACCTGTTTGGTGTACCTCGACGATATCATCGTGTTGGGCGGAAACTTCGATGAACCCCAAAAGACCCTGGAAGATGTTTTCCAACGGTTAGCTAGCTCTGGCCTAAAGCTGAGTCCGAGGAAGTGTTCCCTGTTCAAAAAAGAAGTAAACTACTTAGGAGACAAAGTAACAACTAAGGGCATTAGCATAGCATTTGCAGTCTTAAAAAGTTACATGAATTGCGCAGTTTCCTTAGACTGTGTACCTATTATCGACGATTCGTTCCAAATTTTGCCATCGTAACTAGTAGCTTCCATGAACTCACGAAAAAGAGCAAAGGCTTTGAGTGGAATAAAGAACAGGAAGTGGCTTTCCAAACTTTGAAGGAACGGTTATGTACTGCGCCAATGTTAGCATATCCGGTCCCAGGATCAACGTTTATTTTGGATACGGATGCTAGTGCGTATGCAATAGCAGGCGTCCTATCACAAGTAATTGACGGTGGTTGCGTATTATACCCAGAAGATGAGTAAGCCGGAGAAAAATTATTGTGTAACTCGGAGGGAATTACTAGCGTTGGTGAAGAACACCAAGCATTTTCATAAGTGCCTATATGGCCAGCGATTTCTAGTAAGGACAGATCATACTGCATTAAAAAGGCCTCTACACTTCGGGAACTCGGAGGTGCAGTTGGCACGGTGCCTTGAGAGACTCCAAAGATATGACTTCTCTATAGAGCATCGAAGGAAATGCGGATGCTATGTCACGCCGTCCATGTAATTTGGAATGCATACATTGCTCAAAAGCTAAGACCAAAGAAGCCATTATAGATGTCCGGTTAATTGCAAAGAAATCGACAGAAGACTGGGACCCGAAAGAACTCCGAAAATGTCAACAGGAAGGTCCAGATCTGAAACTTGTAATGCGTGGAACGGAACTGAACAAACGTTCAACGAAAGAAGAAATTGCTGCGGAAAGTCCAGTCGGAAAAGCATATTGGGCACAGTGGAACACTTTAAAGTTGGTGTCCGGCTGCATGCATCGAGTGTTGGAAAGCGAAGATGGGCAAACTTCCCGAGCTCTTATAATTATTCCGAAAGTAAGAATTCCCGAAATTCTCAACGAGCTGCACAACGCTCCATGTGGAGGACACATCGGAATCACGAAAACCTTGGAGAAGTTAAAGCAAAGGTTTCATTGGGTTGGTTGTCGTCAATCAGTTACGGAGTGGGTTGCCAATTGTGGTGAGCACATTGCAGCTGAAGGGCCAAGATCCAGGAGTCCTGGTCAGATGAAGCAGTAAAATTCGGGTGCGCCATTTGAGCGAATTTCCATGGATGTGGCTGGTCCATTTCCCGCTAGTAAATTAGGAAACATTATATCTTAGGAGTCATGGACTATTTCAGTAAATGACCAGAAGTATACCCGATTCCTAATCAAGAGACTGAAACAATAGCGGACATATTCATCAACAACTGGGTATCGAGGTATGGTTTTCCAATCGAATTACATTCTGACCAAGAGAGGAATTTCGAATCAGCGCTAATTCTGGACATGTGCCACAAACTGTGTATCCGGATGACACGTACAACTGCGTTACATTCTCAGTCCGATGGCATGGTAGAACGATTCAATCGAACTTTAGAAGAACATTTGAGGAAAGTAGTAGACAAGTATCAAAAAGATTGGGATATCCATATATCTTTGTTCCTGGTGGCTTATCGGTCTGCTATACACGAAACAACCGGGCAGACTCCAGCAAGGGTAATTTTTGGAAATGACCTTCGGTTACCAATTGATTTGAAGTTTGGAGTTAACCCCAATGGTGGAAATACATGCTATGGTGAGACAGCACACGCAAATCATGAGTGATAAAATGAAGGCAAAATACGACAAGGCATAGAACTCTGAGGGATTTGCGGAAGAAGATTGGGTGTTGTTATGTAACCCACAATGGAAGAAAGGCATATCTCCTAAATTACAGTGTAGTTGGGAAGGAAAAGTTTGTAAACGACTCAACGATGTGGTGTATCGCATACAGACCTTTGGAAGACCAAGGAATAAAATGAAGGTAGTTCATTTAGAACGGCTTGCATCGTATGGTACCGCAAATATGTCTAATCTTGACGGGATTAGGTGGAGGGCAGTGTGGCGAACACGAATTCCAGAATTGGCGATAACTTGCCAGAATCTACCAGACATTGAAACTAGTAGTTGCCAGAATGTTGGAATGGCGATATTGTAGCGAGCTCTAATGTCAGAACAAAACAGAATTGAACATAAGTTGCCAGAATCAGCCAGACAACGAAGCTACTAGTTTCCAGAATGTTCAAGTGACGAGCTGTTGGCAAGGCTCTACCATATAAGGGCTGCAGGAGTGGCAGCAGGACACAGTTCCAATATTTTTTTAATATTTTCACGCAGCTGAGATCAAATGGTTGAATTGAAAGCTTTTCCGACACAAAGCTTTAAATAAAAGGACAGTAAAAGAAGAACTAAGAAGAAAGCCTAAAATTGATGTAATTTTAAAATAGAAAAGGCTTCTTCTACTTACAATACTTAATACATAGTATTTACAAGCCGTTACACAAATGTTCAGTAAATATTCATTTTTGGCACAATAAATAAAACTTTTATCAAATCTTGGTAAATTTTATCTTTATGAATTTTAATAATAGATAAATAATTGCAAATTCATTAAAAGAGTACAAAGTAATAAATTGTTTAGCACAACATGGCAACACATTATAGCAGATTAGTGCCTTTTTTGAGGCATTTGGCCGTTTTAGAAGTAGAATATTTGAGGCAAACCTAATAAACTGCCTAGTTTATTGCCCCCACCCCCTCATTTTATTTCATCCTTATTGTAAATTCTTTCATTCTAAAAGCCTTCGCCTGCGTATTTTTGAGTGACAAATTCAAAAATCAGGATTTGTTACTTGTAGGTTTGTACAATGCACAGTTCGAATAAGAGTGTTGGCAATTAAAGTGCAAGTGAATTATAAGCAAGCTTGAATAACAAGTAAGATAGTGTTAAGTTATTGATTAAGAAATAAAGAAAAGTGTATAGCCATTAAATTGTGACTTTAATTCATCAATTCAATGATCGAACTCAGGGTAGAGTTTCAATGTGAACAATTAATTTAGAAAATCCGTTACAATATTCTCGTATTCTCGTTCGGAATATATTACGGAATTCTCGTTTTTTTTTTTTAATATTTATTCATTCGTCTCCATTAATGTTGTGGCCTTCAAAATAGCATTCATTCGGCACTTCAAGGTTCTCTTTATTTTTGGAAATAAGAAAAAGTCACACGGAGCCATGTCTGGCAAATTGGAGCCTGGGGCATCGTTACAGTATTGCTTTTGGCCCAAAATTCATGAACAAGCAATGAAGTGTGAGCAGGATTGAGATTGAAAGTGAGCAAAAGCCATGAATTGTTTTTCCACAAATTCGGGCGATATTTTCGGACTGCTTCATGCAAACGGTGTTGAACTTGTAGGTAGTATTCCAATACAAGTTAGTACTATGCCAATAAGATCGAAGAACACAGTCGAAAACATTCCCGTTATTTTTTGAACACAGCACGTATATCAAGAGTTTTAATATTGAGTTTCTAATGTTCAAAGACATTACTACCTTCTTCAGTCTGGCAAAGACTAGAAATATTACAAAAACTGGTTAAGGCCGAGTTGATAAAATTACACGAAGCTCTTGTATACCTTGTATGTACGTATACCTTTCTTACTTGTAGATTACAGTCTCTTACAATGTACATATATATAAGCCTCGCACTATAATGGTACTGAAATCACAGATTGATTAATCACAGATTAAATATCTGAAACGATTTAGCTACCGCATGAAATTGGTAGTCCTAACCATTGGTTTCGTGTATACTTCCTTTTAAGTTGCACATAAAATGCCTGAAATTATAACCTCTATTTTTGGTAGTTCTACCGTATAAAACTGGCAGTACATACACCTACATTCACGTACATATACATACCATACATTCCGAATGAAATTTTCGATAAATTGTCAATTTCAAATTAAAAAAAGATTTTGCTTAATCAATTATAAATCCATTCCACTATACTTAAGACAATGCATACGAAGAGGGTAAATATTTATGTAAAAATTTTCCATTTGTAGCATATATGCGTATGTATTGGTTTTCTTGAAAATCTTCTCAATGTGTTGGAATTTCGGGTACTCACGACTTGGGAATGCTTTCGTAGATATTATCATATATATATATCATATATCATATATATATCAGTGTAAAAATTGTCATTCAGATTTAGTGCTTTCCGCACATTTTTAATACTTAAATAATTAATTCTACTAATAAAAAATCTATATTTATTAAATGCATGTGTTCCAGGCTTTGTCAAACCTTTACAATTGGACTTTCAAACACAGCTTAATAGTCCATCGTCACCTTGTAGTAATTTGTTAAGTCGTGAGCACCAGCAGTTACACTTGCAACATCAGGTTTCCAATGCATTGACTAAGTGTAATGAAACATACTATGAAACAAATTATTTATTGCAACATCAACAGCAACAACAAATACATATGCCTCACGAAGCTAGTTTTATGAAACCACTTAATGAATATCGGCAACAATATTACGATGTGGATATTGATAACAAAAACAAGAACACTCACTTGAACATCAGTAATAACAACAACATCAATCACAATGTCGTACTCAATGTTTGTGAAAACAAGCAATTTATTAAGATTATTAACACATCTGTACAGGAAGAGCAGAAAACAAAGGAAGAGCATTCGTCTAGGTTGGATGCAGAGTGCAAATCTACAATAAGGAACCCACCTTATAGGGAGAGTGACGACGGTAGTTTGTGTGATGACTTTAAGCCTGCAATTATGCAATGCGTGGAGGGAGACGAACAGTTATTACAGCAAACAACCCCAAATTGTTCTTCTTCTGTACACCTTTGTACTGCTGCTACTAATTGTAATAGCTTTAAGCATTATCAACGCAAGACAAGAAGTAACGACGATGGCAACAAGAACAACAATAACAAAACCTTTCATAATCATAGAAGCGTAGCACGCCAGCAACAGCGGCCGCAGCAGCGTGAAAAAGAGGAACACGAAAACACCATGAACATTATACCAGGAAACGAGGACGGCAATGATAGTTCTCAACTCACTAGCAACGTTTTTCCAGTGGATGAGTCAATGCTACCCACAACTGCAAGCGACATAGATTTCGTGTCTCGCATACATCCTCTCACGAATGACAAATTATACAGCAGTAAACATGCTCAACAAAATACACTTAACTTACATCAACATTCCCAGCAAATACATCGCAATACACAATGTATGCCGCCGTCGACGCCAATTTCATCCACTAACGAACACAAAAATGGTAATGACAGCCGAAATTCGGCTGATAATGAAATGGATGAACACATATCTTTGGCGAATCCCGTAGATCAAGTCAACAATATAACTGATGATATAAATGGTGATTTTGAATTGGTGATCCAATGCTCCTTGTGCATATGAATATATGTTCAATAATATAAAATTTAGTTTAATAATGTTTCCATAAGTCCAGTTGACTTTATCTATGATTGAATGTATGTTTCTTTGTTTTCGTAGTGTATATCCATTACCAACAGCGTGGCACTGGTGAAAGAAGCCGAAGTCCCAGTCGAAGTAGATGTAGCAGTAATAGCAATCAAAATAGCACCACTGACAATGGTAGTGTACACCGTGATAATATCAAACGTCACACTTGCCCCATTGATAGTGAAGGTACTCCAATGGCCGTGAGCGCAATAGTCGCGACTATGCCGCCTATCAATGCGCAACACCATAGTTTTCAGTCAGGGCACAAACTGGAAACAACACAGGGATCAACCATATACCACATGGTTAATGGTGGCTCAACAGCGCACAATGCCATGTTGCCGTTATTGCGGCTGGATCAGCAAACGCATCAGCAGGAACATGTAGCACAAAAGGCAACAACGCTTGGGCATTTGCTAACACTGCCGCCGCCACCACCAATATTGTCGCCAATACCGACTTTGTCGCCTGCAGTGGCTTCATCAAAGGGCATACCATCGACGATGCATGCAGCAGCAGCAGTAGCAGCTGCATCTCATGCACAAGCACCGCATCATAATGCAGCCACAGCCGCAGCAGTAGCAGCTGCAGCCGCAGCTGCCGCTGCGGCCGCAAGTAATGGCTGCATAAGTGGTGCACCGATGACGCCAAAATTTGGTGGCCTATTGGATGCAATAAGTGGCAGCAGTGGCGGCAGCAACGATATTCACTGCGTCGATTATAATGGCACAAACGCCAAGAGCAACAATAACATCTACAGTCCAAAGAAGTACTACCACCCGCTATATGCGCACGGAATATGCCGTTGGCCGGGGTGTGAGCTGGCGCTCAATGACTTTGTCGCCTTCGTTAAGTAAGTGAAAGCTTGAAAAGAATACTGCAGTTATGAAATATACTTTTAAATAGGTCGCCGAATGTACACATATAATTGTATATATAATTCACACAGATATTAAATGGGCAATGGTTGTAAAACCAATTAGATTTACGGTAAGTTTTGCGTATGTTATACGTTATATGATTAATCGAAAATTAATAGTCTCAAATTAAATTAATGGTCTAGTTAGTAAAATTAATTAAAAATTTACAGCCCTAAGAAGTATTTTCAAGTTAGTTTCAGTGTCCTAAGTATTACCCTATAACGTTGTCATTCAAAAGATACACTTCTTACTAGAAGTAAATACGCGGTTACGTCCTCTCATTCTAATTACTCTGTTGCCCACGGATGAGGCTTAGTCTAGTAAATAGATGGTAGACTCAGTTACTCACAGGTGTCAAAGTTCAGTATACAGAATCGATAAATCAGGTATTTCGTGAATTTGTTGCAATTCGCCAAGTATATGTATTAGCAAGTGGAAGTTATATTTAAATGTTTATACACTCGAAACATGTTGTACAAACTGTAATGGTTTTGTTTACCTAATTGTTGTATGTAACATCTAAAAATAATTGACGGTTATATAATGTATGTATAAAATTATGAACAGGATGACGAAACGAATTGATTTCCGGATGTCTGGCTATTCGTCTGTCCGCCCATTTCAGTGCGATAACTGTATAAAGAATAACGTTAGAGACGTTAAAAAGAACAGTAAGGGTGACACAGCAGTCTTACAAGTGCATCAGTTCAAAATTATGCAAAGGACGTGGTTTGAAGGATCATATCTCACAAATTACTTGACTTAACCTTGATTCCAACAAATCAAAACTGTATAATATTCTCATTTCGACCTCATGACACAGTTTGAATCTTAATCGCATATAAATCAATGTCACCAACTAATAATTTATGCCAGTTGGGCGTGGTGGGTAAAAGTATAAGCAACTTGAATCAAACAGTTGTAAAGTAAAGGAAAAGACTATTGAAAAAATTTTGAGCCAAGTAACTTGATTTATTTAAAAATTTTCCTTCCTGGAGCAAAACAAATCCAGATGAGATGGATTATTTTTTGAACACAGCACGTATATCATGAGTTTTAATATTGAGTTTCTAATGCTCAAAAACATTACTACCTTCTTCAGTCTGGCAAAGACTAGAAATATTACAAAAACTGATTAAGGCCCAGTTGATAAAATTACACGAAGCTCTTGTGTACGAATACCTTTCTTCCTCGTAGCCTTCTAATAATTTAATAATAACCAACTAATAATTTATGCCAGTGGACGTGGTGGGTAAAAGTATAAGCAACTTGAATCAAAAAGTTGTAAGGTAGAGGAAAAAACTATTGACAAAATCTTGAGCCTAGTAACTTTTGATTTATTTAAAAATTTTCCTTCCGGGAGCAAAATAAATCCAGATGAGATGGAGAAATGAGCTGATAAATTTTGAGTGTTAGTATCGAGAACATCATTTATTTCCTCCCAGTGTTTAACTCGTCGATATTTAATTTAGTAATCGATTAACAATGAAGCAATGTACAAAATGTTTAAAAATACATTTACTTATTCATGATCTTATTGTTGATGCTTCAAAATTATTTGTTGTAACTGCCAAAACGCTGCAGGAACGTACTCTCTTCCTGACATATAGTCTAAAATGAAACCAAAAACTAACAAACCCTACTTGTGCTTGAAATGTTGAGCATGTTGTTTTGTTTCTAAATTATTATTACTTTATGTTGACCCTCTCTCTCTTTCTGTTTGACACAATTTTTTCTCAATGGGAGTATTTTCTTTAAAAGTACATGAAAAGTTATAGAAATTCGTGTCTGTAAGCCTTAGTGAGGAAACAACAATATAAAATAAAATATATACCCAGCAAAAGTTTGAGCTCCAATTTTGTCCTGTATATTTACTAGTTTGCAGTTGTATTTAAATAAGAAACTTAACAAATGTTAATGAGTTGTTGCAATCGGCCATACAAGGAGTGCGTTCGAAACTTAACACTGTTAACTTAAAGTTGGCGGGGTTTCACTTCCGTAATAATTCAGTTATGTCTTCTATTATAAATATTCCATTTTTGTTAATAACGCAATAATACCATCTCGGAACATCTGGTAAGTATTTTATATTTTTCGATTGTGTTGAATAAATATGGAATAGTTATGGAAGCATGTAATATGCTAACTATTTATTGTAATAAAAACAAAAAAAAAAAAATAAAAGAGCTTGGTATTTGTCGTTTTACTAATAACTTTACACATAGAATACATACTGTTTGTAAGAGGTCTAGAGCACTATTTTAAAATATAGTAAAACGGAGTTTAAGTTGGCGGATGTTTCGGGACCTTAAGATTAGTTTTCCCCAACTGAACAGCTGCCAACGACTTTATTCACAGAAAGTTGACGCTATTAAAGAGGTTTTCTATGTTTGACATATCATGTCTAAAAATGGTCGAAACCGGAATATAAATGTTCAAGCAGCCCCACACACCGAATATGTGGACCTTAGGGACTATGGCTGACTTTCTAACGAAAATATACGACATTCTATGAGCTATATTAACGAAATTCAGAAAGCATCTTTTCCTGATAATAAAGTGCATCTTTACCAAAAATGGGTTAATACTTCCCCTAGTCCATTCTGTCAGTTATTTTATTGAAATTCAAAGAGATTCTTTTCCTGATAATAGCGTATTCAGGTGCTAAAAAAATATAAAGTTGGGTCAATATTTCCTATAGCCCACATTTACCTAATATAATGATTTTCAATATTCCGGTTGACTTTATTCTATATATGTCGGTTATCATGTAAGAGATCTTAGGAAAATTAAGAGAACGTATATCTTAGACATACTATAGTTTCATGTCGAAAATGGGTGAAATCGATGTACGAATTGCCTCAGATCCTGCGTACTACATATAATGATTTTCGTTATTCTTCGAAACTTTCTTAATAAAACTACATGGAGGCGTATTCTTGAGCATATTCCAGTTTAATGCCAAAGTAAACATAATCAGCTCTGACCTTCCCCTAGTCCCAACTTTAAACCACATATATATATATATATATATAGGTTACATTTTCAATAAGTTAGACATTTTCATGAAGTTAAGTTGACAGGTTTTCTTAAACATAATGTGGTTTAGCTCTCTATACGAATGAAATCAGTGTAGACTTTGGTCTAAATTCCATAACCCTAATAATCTCATTTTGACTTTTTCCTCAAATACCCGATAAATTAAATTTGATCCTTTTGGTTAAGTTCATGTAGTCTATATCAGTATCATCGCAAGATATCTTAATAAAATGAAACGAGAATAATTAGCTTGGCATTGTGTCAATGATTTTTGTAAGTTACGCTGATTTTAAAATAAATATATCGGATATAAAACAAAATATAGAAAAAAACGAAGTAAGTGTATGACTTATAATATAATACAAATTAATAAGATGCTAAATATGATTCTAATTCTATAACAATTTCGACGAATAACGAATGATTTTATATTTTTCATACTCTTGCAACATGTTGCAAGAGAGTATATTAGTTTTGTTTACCTAACGGTTGCCTGTAACACCTGTAACTAATCGATATAGATATTTAGATATATATACCAAACTGATTAGAATGACGATTCGAATTGAATTCCGGATGCCTGTCTCTTTGACAGCCCGTCTACTCGTGCACATGCACATGCAGATCACAAATAAAATTGCAAAACTTAAATTTGGTACAGAGGAAAACAATAGAGAGGGGTACCGCAAGATATCTCAATAAAATTAAGCGGGAATATTTTTATTAGCATTATGGTATTCGGTAGTTAAAACTAGCTATATCAGAATGTAACTCCCTACAGCACTAATATGATGAATATAGTGATTTGAGTCCATGAAATATAGTACAAGTTATTGAGCACCATTTCAGTTGAAAAATGGATATTAAGTTCATTTTCAAAAATTTTATACTCTCGCAAGTTGTAATAGAATATGATGACTTTGTTTACTTAGCGGCTGCTTATAACACCTGAAACTAATCGAGATGGAAGACGAGTTGAATTCCAGGGGACTGTGTTTCCGTCTTCCGCTCGTCTGCCGTCCGTCTGCCGTCCGTCTGCTCGTGTGAGCGATAAATTCAGTAAAAATTTAAATATCTTGATAAAATTTTGTACACATATTCTCTGACACTCTGAGGAGGTTGATATTGTGGACGGTGGAATCGGATTATTGCCACGCCCACAAAATGTTGTTAAACGAATAACTAATAGAATAACGAATAACTAAGCCACAAACTGAAATTCATAACTATAATATAGTACACAAAATTTCAGTAGTAAGGTACACCTGCGGTTGAAAAATTTCTTAAAAGTAGGTGTGGCCCCGCCCCCTAATAAGATTAATGCACATATCTCGCAACTCAAGAAAACTATATCAAGCAAACTTGCTAAGGAGGGTCCTTTCAACGCCTTCTCAGACAGTGTAAAAGTGGCTGAGTTCGGATGATTTCCACGCCCACTTCCCATATAATTGTTATATTGAAACCTACTGAAAGTGCAATAAATTACCAAGTAAATACGTCAAAATCATTAAATTCCATACTGAAGACGGAACTTAAGGCACCCCCCACTTTTAGGTGAAATCCTATATCTCAGGAACTACTATAACAATGTCAACAAAATTAGGTGTATGATAACATATTTGCATTCTTATAATGTGTAAATGTGTGAAAATCGGAATTCACCACATCTACTTCCCATGTATCAAAATTTTTAATTCCATATGATATTTTCACTTTACAGTATATAAACCAATTACCAGTAAAGATATTGGAGAGAAGCTTTGAACAAAGAGTGGTCTTGTAGATATATTTCTTAGCATGACAAAAATATTCCAATAATGGCATAGAGTGTGGTGACCGGTATTGGTTACGATGAAATAATTTACTTTACTGGATCCGCCTATATTGAACCTACTAACTAAAGTATTCATTGATGTATGAGTATAATTACATAAGTATTTCGTTATGCGTAGTCAGAGGAGATGCGCGATATAAGTTTTGTTACGAGGCTTTCAGGGTCCTCGACACGCAATTGGCAAACCTTTGAGTGGAAAAGTTTATAAAAAATTCATTAGTCCTTCGAAGTCGGCTTTAAACTTTCAATTCCCTCTACTTGTTGGATAATCAAGTGATAGATCAAGGAATTAAGGATAATCAATCTAAAACGTGGGGCTCAACCATCTAACAGGAGTTTAGGTGTCTATTATACATATATCAGTTGAGCTCAAAGTTCGCATCGTTTTATAAAAACAAATTTTTGTTGCAAAATTAAATATCATTATTTAACTGTGTTGCCATCGAGAGCAATGTACCGATTACAGTAATCTTCCAAACTTCGATACTATTTTTATTCTCTCGCAACAACGTAACACCTAAAACCAATAGAGATAGATATGGGATATATCATAGATATCAATATGATAAAGATCACAGATGAGTCGAATTCCGGGTTTGTCGGCCCGTAACTTAACTAAAAATTAAAATATCTTCATATTCTACATATCTCACAAGCCATGAAAGCTATATCGACTACACTTGCTCAGAGAAATTATTTTTTGCACTTCCCCAAAAACTAGGAAAATAAGTGAAATCGGATGATAAGAACGGCCACCTCTCATACTAAAGTTATGTTGAAAACTATTATATATACGATAACTCCATTAAGAAACAGGTCAGGAGTACGTAAAGATAGTACGGAGGACTCCACAGGAGCCGATGTAAAACTTATACAATGACCGTGGTGGTTTTATGTGAAATTCCACATCTCAGGAACTACTTAAGCAAATAATTTAGTGCATAGCATAATATTTGCATCCTTATGTTACATAATACCTAACCGTCTAAATCGGTTAATATCTAAGATACTGTGTGAGTAAGCACGAAAGTAAGGGCACCCAGTGAGAACTATGTAACCCTATATCTTGAGAATTTTTTTTGTTCTTTCGTGAAAGAAGCTTTTTCGTACTTCTTTATTAATTTTATAAGTTTTGCGTTTAAAAGAATTATATTGTACCCTAAAAGCAATAACTTTATTGTCTTTAAATAACCTAAAACACACAATGTAGTTCATAACACCAAAAAGCATTCATAATCACAAATAATTTCGGGCAGGGCACATATGTTTTAGCGGCACAATCACGTGCGTTGTTGATTTATCGCTTTCTCGGCAAGGACTAAACGATAGAGCGTAAGTTTACGTGTGATATAAGCTGCCACAATTGTGGCATGAAATGCCGACCACTCGTGTATAATGAACATAAGCAGTTGCAATAATTTATATTAGAACTTTGTGTTAAAATTTCATTTCAGTTAAAGTTATACAGTGTTGATTTATTTATAATCATATATTTTTTTGTGCAAACGCGAAAAATTTTCGGTAAATTTTTTTTGATAACATATTTAGGAAGCTTTTCAAAGCTAATCACTGTGATCTCGGAATGGAAAACCTACAACGGATGCATCACATTTAACTAAATTATTATAAGGTCACTAACTTTCCAAAGAATAACTGCTTATTATACTCAAATAGTTTTGTTCACCTAAAGATTGTTTGTAACACCTAAAACTATTTGAGATAGATATAGAGCTATATATATCAAAATGATCAACATGTTGAGACGAGTTGAATTCCGTGTGACTGTCTGTCCGCCCGTCGGTCCGTGCAAACGATAACTCAGGTAAAAACTAAGATGTTTTGATGAATGGCTTGAACGCGTTCCGTGGCACTACAAGAAGATTGATAGAGGGGATGAATGGAATCAGACAGCTGCCACGCCCACAAAATGCCGTTGATATAAACTGAAATCCCAATTAAGACATAAAAATTAAGATATAATGGAATTTGGTACAGGAAATCCCAAGAGAGAGGGGCATCTGTACGTTAAAATTTGTTAAAAAGCGAGTTTGGCCCTAGTTTGGATATGATTCTTTCACTTTACAGTATTTAAATCAAGTACCAATAAATATATCGGCTAATATTTTACGCACATATTAGATATACTATAGTTTAATGTTGAAAATGTGTGACATCAGTCAACGAATATATTACATATAATAATTTTCGTTATTATTGCAGTCCTTGTGATGAATATGTGGGTCTATGTAAGAGTTATCTTCATAAATTTGCGTAGAAACATATTCTCGAGTATACTTGTGTAATCCCGAAGGTTGCTGCAATCAGTTCAGACCTTCCTCCATGCTCATTATACCAGATATAGGGACTTCCGACTTTAAAGATTACTTTAAGCCCAATGTAGTGATTTCCGAATTTCTACCTGACTTTAAAACGTCTATGTTGGACAATATGTGGGATATTTTAATGAAATTAAGTGAACATGACATGAATGAAATCGGTCTAGACTATGGTCTAAGCACCCTATTCCTAATCTAAAGATTTCTGAATCTCTGGTTGACATTTTTCTAATATACCCAATATTATAAATATGCCATTTTGGTTTAGTTTACATCACACATATCATTTGAGTAAATTGGGTTTATTTCAATATAAATGCTTCGGACACGAAGCAAAATGTAGTAATTAAACTGAGTTTATGGGCTATAACATTAGTTAGTAAGATACTAATTATGATTATAATCCAATCACAACTATTCGAATACTGAATGTGTAATTCTAACGCAACATTTTTACACTCTCCCAACACGTTGCAACAGAGTATTACATTTTTTTCCACTTAACGGGTGACTGCCGAAAAGACCGACATTCCTTCTGTCCGTGCAAGCGGAAACTTGAGTAAAAGTGGAGATATCTTGATAAAGCTTTATACACATGTACCTTGGCACTATGAAGAGGATGGCATTGTAGACGGGTAGAATCGGATTATTGCCTATTACCTAATAGAATACCTAATAGAATAATTAATAACTATGCCCGAAATTGAGATTCATACCTATTATTTAGTCCATAAAATTTCAGAAGGAAGTGGCAGAATAACTAATAACTAAGCCTGAAATTGAGCAATTGAGGAATTGAACAATGGGTGTATCGTGTACCGTGTATCTTTTTAAATTAAATCCCCTATCTCAGGAACACAGTGTGAGATTTTACAATATATAACTCAAGCACCAAATAAGATATCGGAATAAAAATTTACGGAAATACTGCTCTCAAGGTATGGCCTTTCTTGCCAAAGAATGTTGGAAATCAGACCATATATTTTCAAGCCTCCAGAAACTGAATATGTTGACCTCTGTGTTTATGGGTGACTTTTACCGAAAATATAGGTAGATTTGTAAGATATACTAATTAAATCCAGGACCCATCTCTCTCTGGTAATTATGTGCCTTAATGTCAAAAATACCTAAAATCGTTTCTATGCTCCCATACACCTAGTGTAAGAATTTCAAACTTCCGATTGGCCCTATGTCGTATACATGTATCAATATGTAAGATCTTTTAGCAAAACCAAGTGAACATACAATAATAGATATACTATGGTTTAATGCCGAATAGCCACAATATAGCGATTTCCGATTTAGGTGAGTTTAAAGCATTTATGTTGGTCAATGTCTGTGATATTTTTATGAAATTAAGTCCTATGAAATTATTCCTTAAAAATAATGAGGTTTAGAGCTGAATATGAATGAGATCGATTTAGACCATTGTCAAGCCCCCATTTTCCTAATATAATGAT
Organism: Bactrocera minax; assembly: GCA_021498325.1. Classification (NCBI taxonomy): domain Eukaryota; kingdom Metazoa; phylum Arthropoda; class Insecta; order Diptera; family Tephritidae; genus Bactrocera; species Bactrocera minax. Next base: position 538,392 of record JAKEEE010000130.1, on the reverse strand, counting down.
TTCCGCTTTTCTGTTGGACATTTTCTCATATACGCACTATATCAAATTTTACCACTTTGGTTGAGTTTATGACACACATATCTCATTTGAGTTAATTAGGTTGATTTTAATATAAATATCTCGAACACGAAGAAAAATACATCAATGAAAATACCTGAGTAATATAAGTTAATAAGATACCAAGTTTTACCACAGTTTTAGATACCAAGATTGTAATCCACCCACAATTTCGTCGAATAATGAATGTTGAATTCCTACGCAACATTTTTATACCATTACAAAGTTTTGTCATCATCTGAAAATATGTCCCGACTTTTTATCAGGACGTTGAAGACACCTCGCATTAGACCGTAGGAAATTTGTATTAAATAATATCTTTACTGGAAAGGAGTACTCTAATGAGGCGTGTCAATCCGATACTCGGCCAATCGCGCTTCTATTACATCTAAAAATTCCCTCTTCTCCTATTGATAAAGATGGGGATTTTACCTATATTCATAGTGAGTAGGTCCTTAGAATTAATGTGCAATAATAAATTACATATCTGTTTTTTCTGCACACTCCGTGATCTTCCTCAACTCTTCCTTGGGAGGCGGAGATGTATCCAAAATTACTGGGTTCCTGGAATAAGGCAACGCCGAACTTCCTTTTTGTTAAACTATGGACCAGATTCGTCAACGTCACGCTTCCACGGTGGCGGTTAATCTACATGAGTAACAAATATTATCTAAGCTACTCAGGAGCTTATTCTCTTGAGAATGGGTCAACACTAACCCTGCGGACATTTCCGCGTCGGGCTCAGTGTCCCATCCCTGCGCGCTTCTCCTTGAGGGAAATCTCCTCCAACAGTGAAGATCAAAATGTGAACCTTACCAGCTACAAACTTGAGAAATGGCTACGAGTCTGGGTTTATACCCAACGCTATCGCTGCTTTACTGCCCCTATCGGGCAAACCTTGAATATCGAATATCTCCCACATATGCGTTATAATTCCATATTCTGCTTGGCCAGCATTTTAAGGATGAACTCCGTGAAGCCACGACGATACAGCCACTCTCCCTCTTATGAAGATATGTGCTTCGTCACGCACAAGGCGCCTATTGGAATTATCTAAAGCTCCGACAGACTCCCCGGGCCGGGTGGCTGCAATGCCTTTCACGGAGTTGAAAGCCAGTCGTAAAATTTCCTTTTTAAAGCGAGCCAAGACAGTATTGAAGACTGACCTGTTTGAAGTGGTGGTCTAATAGACCTAATCCTCTCATTGTTCTTAGAGAGGGAGAGTATTGACGTGGCAACAGGTCCCGTTTGAGCCAGTGTTCAGAGAAGGACCTAACCTTCTCGTTGTCCTTAGGTTCAGGTATGTTGCCCTGTTAATAAACTAACTCCAGGTCTGCCAGTGGTGATGACTACGTAGTTGATGGGGCGGGCCGCCTCCGTGTAAGACATCATCTTCTATTCTGCGACGTCACTCCTCCTATCCGTTTGCTGGTAACTGGAACTGATGGCCCATTACTGTCCCGCTCCAGCCGGGATGCCCTATCCATTCCTCCTCCTTTTAAAATGCAGACTTGGGACGGCTGTGGTACAGTTAGATTACTATTATTTTTTTTTATTCGAAACATCCATATTTAAATTAAAGTAAGCATTAAAAATCATTATATTAATCATATTAGTGTAACATACATAATGATACTACCAAATGACATAAAGCTAAAGAATCAACAATTTTGACTGACGAATAACATAATATTTACCGAAGTATTCTTGCACTCACACTGATGCCTGCGATATAAGGTCAAACAAACAAAAATAAACAGATTTCGTCTATCAATCGTCTTGAAATCAAACCACAACAGTAATTGAAATATCCAACAAGCCCGTGTTTCCGTCAATTAGAAAGGCGCAAATCATTATATTAGATTTATGGGGGCTTATGGGGGGGCTTATATTTATCCAAGATAATATATTTACTTAATTTTGTTGAGTTACCTTACATACAGACAGATATTATATTAGATATATTGGTGTAGATATATATTTTTTTACGACCAGCGCATATCATTATCAGAAAAATTTTTCCTATATAATTTATAGAGTACATAGTTTCTTTGAGATATCTTGCAGATTAACCGATATTTTCTATATAAAGTCAGCGGTATCTGAAGCCTTGAGAACTTATAACTCAGTTTTGACCACTTTAATATGATAAGTGCCTTGGAGGCTCTATTTGTGCAAAGTTTTATTCGGAAATGTACATTGGTGCTTGATTTATATATGGGAAAGTGAAAGAATGTGGTGGAAATTAAAATTGTGTGGGTTGTAGGCGTGGTCGTGTCTATTTTCAAACTGTAAATGTTTCTTTTGATCAAGAATTTGCTAAGATATGAGTTTTAAACATAACCGTTGTATGTGTCAATTTGTGACTTTGTTACTTCACTTATATATATATATTATATACATATATATATTTTCGGTTAACGGCATTTGCAGTGTGGCGATGATATAATTTGTCCACCTGAAATGCAAACCACCTTAGATCATTAATGGACACGTGTACTAATTTATTAAGATATCTAAATTTTTGTTGATGTTCTCGCTTGCATGGAAATCAATTTATATCATCATTCCGCTTATTTTGATATGTAATATATAAATGTATATGTTAATAGTTTTAATTTTCTTTGAAAGTTTTAGATGTTAAAAACAAATGTTAGCTGAAAAATATTATGATCTGTGAAAAATGCTGCGTTAGTATAATAAACATACTAAAGTTGTATAGATTTAATTCAGTAAGGCATAGATAGAGTGAATCATTCAGTTTAAAAAAAAACTGAATTCCCCATTATCTTCTTTTGCGTGAGGGGTCTGAACAGCTGACATGGGAAAGAGTGCTCCTAACGCAACTACTACGTACTATCTTCACGATGATAACAAAGTGTCACCGATGCTAAGAGAAAAGATAATTGTCCTATTGCTATTCCGACAGATCTTATAGACCTTACCCCAAGGGTCGTCCCTATTCTCATTCCCAAAAATCGTCCATTCATTCACTTTAACTTTGACTAATATATCCTTATATTCATTCATTGCACAACTAAGTTCATACCTACGCTGGGAATTAAAAATTTTGTTTCAATAGCGGGACAGTCCGTCTCTTCAAGGTTAACTCATGATCCACCACTTCTATTGCCTAAATATAAATCTATTTTGAATGATCTATCATTTAAAACCCAAACTAATTCATAAAACCGAGCAATTTGCTCGTCCATCCCAACTCCTCTAACATTCAAAACAGTTTATCTAATACCGCTTCTCTGACACAAATTGCATATTGGTATTGAGGAGTAATCATAATTAGGATCAAATAATGATATTTCAATCCCCACTCTCCTCTAATTTCCCATCTAACATCGTACTCTCTATTCGCTGCCTAAGTTCGGGTGTAACCTAACATTTTATACTTTAGCAATTTCCAATTCAAAGTGCGGAAATATTTTCAGATGTTGGGAAATTTTGTATTAAAGGAAGAGCTATGTTGAGGTGTAACGAAATTCTTTATACTCTCCCGATTTGCAATGATCAAAAGCGACGAAATATTTTTAGGTGTGAAAAAGTTTTCCATATGAATTCATATTCGTTATTCGACGAAACCGTGAATGGATTACAATAATATTTGGTGTCTTATTAACTTATATTAAGGCCATAGACTGACTTAGTTTCATTGTTGCTTTTTGATTTATGTCAGAAATATTTATATTAAAAGCAAGGTAGCATTTATCATTTGTTATTATTTTATCTATGGGGAAATGAGTACCGATATATATAATTTTTCCCACCGAGTGACTTAATGCTAATTGAAATATTCGGATATAAACTCAAACGGGCGCAATTTTTACTATTATGTATATGAGAGAAACCACAGGGGCGGAAATCATTAGATTAGCTATATGCCGAAGTTTGCACCGATTTTATTCATATGTAATGCCAAATCACATTCTGGTAAAGAAAACATGTCCCCTTAATTTCATTAAAATATCATTTATATTGATTAATATTAATATCAATATAAATTTATATTAATTAATATAAATAATCAATGAATCAATATAAATGATATGAAGTCAACTGGAAAGTGGGAATTCACCATGTTGGGTACTTTGGGATCAGGGGACGGTCTGGATTGATTACATTTACTTTTGGCAATCTAAAGTATACTTGATGACATGTTTCCACTCAGTTTTGATAACTTGCACATTGACCGATATATTAGACATAAAAACAATTAGAATAACGAAAAACATTACCAGGAAAATATGTACATAGGAACTGGGGTCCTCATATTCGGTATCTAGGCAATTTAAAGTTATGATTCGATCTCAATCATGTTTAGCAGCGAGGACTAATTGTGAAAAGTTTTATTGCGATGATCAGGTCTGATTAGGCCGAAGTCTTTTTGAGCGGATTATATCTCTTTTAAAGTAAAATAAATAAATTGAATAAAAAGCATGAAAATTCTCAAACTTTAAGTTTACAGAGTTCTCACTGGGTTTCTTTACTTTCATGTTCACCGAAACAGGCGCTGTTCCTTTCATACGACCACTGCCCTAAGGCAAATGAGCCCTGCCTGAAAAAGTGTATGATTACGAAAGTTCTAAAGAAAATTGGGTGCAAGCTTTTATGACCCAATATATTTCTTTTAATTTTAATATAAATAAACTGAGTAAAGGCACGAAACAATGTTCGTTTAACGAAAGAATGGAAGAAATTCTGAAAATTTAAGTTTACAGAGTCCTCGCTGATTACTTTACTTTCGTGCTCACCTACACAATCACAGCCCCACTCATGCCGACTACAGAATGTGCAAAAAAGAAATAAAATTTGGTGATTGTTTTCTGGCCCATGCTATGCTTTTATAGCAGTGGTCGGCATTTCATAGCACAATTGTGCAAGCTGATTTCACACGTACACTTATAAGCAAGCGGTACATAAAAATAGTTTTCATAGGCTAAATTTTATTCTTATTCATCATTTTCTAAATTTTCTAAATTGATTGGCCTTCTAAACCAATAAATATTTCTCTTATATTATGCATATCTGTACGAGGTGTGCATATATAGGGTGCAGAATGTGCAAAATTAGGGGATTTTTCGTTTTTTGAAAAAAATATTTATTCATTCGTCTACATCAATATTGCCGCCTTCAAACAGTCTCCATTCGATATTTTGCACTTATGCCAACGCTTCTTCCAATTGTCGAAACACTTCTCACACTCGATTTTTGGGATAGCCTTTAGCTATTTCAGCGATGCGCTTTTAATGTCATCTATACTTATGAAGCGACGGCCCTTTAAGGTTCGTAAGTATTGTTTTTGGCCAAGAATCCACGAAGAAGCAACGAAGTGTGAGCATAATTGTAATTGAATTGAATAATTTTTTTAACAAACCCGTGCGTTTTTTTCGTATCGCTTCACGCAAACGGCGTTGAACTTTTAGGTAGTAGTCCTTATTAACCGTTCGACCTTGATCCTTGACCAATTGCAACCATGGAAATAATTTCAAAATGAAAAGGAATGTCGAACTACGTACTAGCGAGCTGTTACGAACAAGAACACGAAGCACGTTGCACGAGCCACTCGGTGGCCTTCGTCTTTCCTCGCTGCCTCTCGCCAACAAACTACTAGTCGGGGCAACAAAAATCTCCATGTGTGAACAAGCTCTTACACAGTCACAGTTCCTCTCATGCCGACCATTGTTTTATGCAAACATTTTGCACTGCATATTCTGAGAAAAATCTAAAGTTATTTCACTCTTTTATCGCAAAAAGTGAAAAGCATTGGCCACACATAGGATTATAATCGTCTATCAAGTAAAGAAAATAATAATATATAATATAATAATAAGGCTAATAAAAGGCTATGATAAACATAAAGCAAATTTATAAAAAAAAGAACGAGATTTTTTACTGGGTAAATGGTCCTTGTAAAGGTTGTTAAAATAGAGAATCTGGATGTGTCTACAAATGGGGCAGATTCCGTATTAAATTTATTCCGTTATTAAATTATAAAATCAATTTTGTATTGGGTATAATTGCGGGATGGGTATAAATAATATTTAAGCGAGTGTGTGAACAGTAGTTGTTAATTGTTTTAAATTATATTCAATACAATTCAGTGTTAGTTTATTTGTAATATTTTAACCCATTTTGCGTTGTTTAGTTGAATAGTTCCTCCGTGAGTGAATTTATGTGGTTTGTAGATTGTGTTGCCAATATTGTGTTGTGGGGGATTATATCCTTTTATCGAAAAGCGTCGAATGGGGGTTAAAACCAGTATTTGATTGGCGAAATTGGTGCGGTTATTTCTCGGAAATTGGTGCGTCTATATTACTTTTCGAAGTATATGACAGTAGTAAAGAGGTGTACTTGTTTGGATTAAACAAACACCTTACAGAAATAGAGTGAAATTAAAAAACAAGATAAAAAGAATATTTTCAATAATTTTCCGAAATTCAAAAAAGTGGCTTGCGTCCAAATGCGATATTTACGTCGCCACACAGAAGCACACCAGCACTTCTTCAGCTCACTGACTGCAGACTTTCACGGATACAGAACTAATCTACATTGAAAACGAGGCATTCGCATTCAACATTGGGATAAGTGTGCAACTACTCGATAGTGATAGTTTGTAATATAATCTAATGACTAACCTCGAACACCCCCGCCTATTGCGACACATATTGGTTCTCACAGAACTTCTGCCGCATTAACCCTAAGATCAGCAAAGACGCATCTACACTATACTCTCAACAACGATGTTGGTCTTTCCATCATCTTCTAGGGCCGACTCACTATCATTAATTCTGACTTTTAGGAGCAGTTCTAAAGCAATTCTTCCATGAAGTCTTCATGGGAGGTCTCCATATGAACGCACTATTCACCACCACCTCTCGATAACTGAGGGGAAACGTATAACAACTCCACCTCCCACCTCTTTCACTACCTTGTTAATAACATTTTAGAGGAAGTTGCAGAAGATTTAGAAGAAGTGCTAAGGACTAGAGCACAGGTGCCATATGGGCAGGCATCGATGCTGATGGTGCCAGCCTAACCGCGAAGATAAGCATTTTCGGTGTCCACTGTCTTTAGGTGTACCATCTTGGAGGCAAGTTCAAATAGCCGTTTGATAGCTCAATAGCTCAAATTTACACGTCATGATTTAAAAATTCCAGTCACCCAAAGTACAATTCCATAGTACATTCCAGTACAACCATATTAATCCGTATTAATTTTTATATTCGCGAAGCAGTCTACTGTGCCTTCAGCTACTACATCCCAGCATTTTTCAGCCAGTTTAGTTTATCCGTTTATACTAATATACATTTCGCTTCATATGTCATGATTTTAAGCTCCATTCGAGCGCATTTCGTTTATCAGACTCACTGGCTGACTCCAAAAACATACTACTGCAAAGTATCGATAGAGTGTGACTACAATATTTATACATCATTGGTATGTATAGTTAAACAACATTGAAAAACGATGCGTTGTATAGTTTTAAGTTAAAGAACACTTCTATTGCACAGTTTACTTTCGTAAAAGGTTGTTTTTCAGAATCACTGAAATTACTTACTTAAAGTAAGTAAAGAAAGCTTATTAATCTTAGCCCGTCATTGTTGCATATGTAAATACCATAAAGCATAAATCTTTTTTGTGCGAATTTCTCTGTCATTGTGCATCGACTACCGTGTTAATTCGTTTCAGAACATGATGCAAATTAGAAGTATTTCGGATGAATCACAGAACACTATGCTTTGCTCATATACATTGCAATTAACGTTTTCGAAGTCGGTCACTTTCTAGCCCTAAAGAGTACTATACTAGCTTCTCGCAGCAAGTAACTAACTTAACAAGTAACTCGATCTTAATGATGATCTATACGTAAATATATATGTTTCTCTTGAAACTTTAAATATGCGTAGTCGAAAAGTCAACACATTAATTGATTCTCCATTTTGTTATTAAAGTTCTACAATTGGTGACGTTATTTAGTATTTGGCTCCAACCAAATTTAGATCTTCTTTGTTTTGATATGTGAATAATAAATTACTGCTCCTGATTCGAAGCAGTAAATGGCAATACATTGCAGAAGACTCTCATGCGATAACGCCAATTTCACAAAATACAATTCTGCCAAAGTACCAAGGCTGCAGTAAGGAAAGAAGAAGAAAAGTTGCAAATGAATTCAATATGCGTTATTCGTCGAAACCGTGAATGGATTACAATAATGGTTGGCATCTTATTAACTTATACCATAAGTGATAGACTTACTTAATTCCATTATTACGTTTTGCTTTATATCAGAGATGTTTATATTAAAATCTACCTATCTTACGCAAATCACTATATTTATCATATTAGTGCTGTGGGGAAGTGCGTACCGATATCTAAAATTTTTTCTACTGAATGATGCTAATAAATGGAATGGAATAAATGGAAATATTGACCGATATAAACTCAAAGGAATGAAATTTGATATATTGTGTTCATGAGCGAAAAGTCAACCTGAATTGTTACCATCAGTGCACATTATTATTAGAGAAAGATTTCCTCCGACTTTTATTAATATATCTCACAATTTGTCGGATACTTCTGCTAAAAGGTCAGCCATAGGCTCCGAGGTCCTCATGCTATGTATAATAGGGCTTAAATAGTTTACCACTTCGACTATTATTAGATGAGAGTTGCCACACCTTGAAGAAAATATTTGTATAAAGCTCAAATACGATATCTTCATTGGTACGTGATGTATATATTGTGACGGATTTACTAGAATATTCGCCTGCGTTGAAACTAATCTGAGTTCGATCACTGGATTGTAAAATAAATATCACCATCTGTCACCTGGTCATCTGGTGACAGATGTCACTTGTCTTTATTTATAATTCAACTAACAACAATAATAGTATTCGTGTTGAATAGTCGCCCAGTATATAGATTGTAAAGAAGCTAAAGCATTTATTCGGCGGTTCGGACGGATTTAAATTCACAATTTCTATCAAATCGATTATCGAATAAAAGTGTTATAACAGGTTGAGAACTTATTCAAGAACAGTAACTGCTAACTAAGTTCAATCGCCGTCGAGAGAATGAAAAGTACAACTAACGTAATATTACTTGACTTGACTTGACTTTTATGGTGATCAGACGATGCTCCAGTTGTAGTGAATGATAAACTATGCTGTATGCATCTAATAACGTTTGAGAGAAACATAACTGTAAACTGCAGCAACAGATACGAAAAAATAGACTGTTCGCATTCCGAGCGAAACATATTGTAAATGTCACTGCTAGATAAATCATAGATAATATGATAAAAAACTCTTCTTTGTGGTTGTCCATAATCATCTTATAGTGGATGCTGGCAACAAAGTCAAATCTGTGCTACTGACAGAACGCCACCCGCTGCTGAGAATTCGGCAGAATTGACTGATGGAATCAGGTTTTATTGACATAACAAGAACTGAAAAATAACTCAAAACATTTTTCCATAGTGGCAACATTGTCAAGAGGTTTTAAAAGTGTGCAAATTTCCGTTCTTACTTTTCGCCTTATTGCTAAATTATTAATAAAAAAACCATCTGATACGCTACTGTGGGCTTAGTCGCTTTAGAGTATATAGAGTTCGTCAAATCAAATCTATGATGAATTCCTACTATTCATGCTTTTTAAGTATGGTAATGGGACACCTAGCGCTCATGATAGAGAGTTTGTGTTCGTTATCTCAAATTCAGCCCAAGAGGTTGATGGTAACAATTCTAACTAGTGGTTATTCACGAATTTGCGGTGCTATCACTCTAATGTAGCGTATTTAACATATTTGATATGTGTTCATCAACTCATTACTTTCGTAAACCACAGTAGTATAGAAAGCTCCATCACTTTAATGCAGCTTATTCAACATATTTGATATGTGTCCATCGACTTATTACTTCGGTAAACTACAATAGCATATAAAGTTCACCAGATCTAGCTTAAAATTTTTGGGCAGATTGGAAAAAGGGTGTTACACAAAGAGTTATAATTACAGTAATTACAGTACAACTAACACATCCTTTCATTTTCATACTCTCGCTACATGCTGCAACAGAATATACTAGTTTTGTTCACATAACGGTTGTTTGTAACACTTAAAATTAATCGAGATAGATATAGAGTTATATACATATAAATTGTCAGGATAATGAGAAGAGTCGAATTCCGGATAATTGTCTCTTCGTCTGTCTGTCTGCCCGTGCAAGCGATAACTTGAGTACAAATTAAGATATCTTGATAAAACTTGGTACACACCTACTTTGGCACTCTGAGGAAGTTGGTGTTGTAGCAAATCTCAGAGCAAATCTTTTTACCACCTCCTCATAAACTGGGAAAATTAGTTAAATCGGATTGAAACCACACCCACTCCCCATACTCTGATTACAGAAGAAACATACCAGAAGTGTTGAATTTTACCGCCAGGATGGTAATGAGGGCTTCAAAGGAACCGGTTTAAAATTTGGACGAAGGGTGCGGATACGAATACTCTCAGGTGAAATTCTATATCTCGGAAACTACAATATCAATTTCAACCAAATTTGGTGCGAAGTGTTATATGTTATGTTACAGTGTGAGAATGGGTGAAATCGCAATCCAAGTACGCCTACTTCCTATATATGACAATTTCAAGTTCCAAATGATTTTTTCTCTTCACAGTATTTAAATGAACTACCAATGAAAATATCGGAGCGAAACATTGCTCAGAGAGTGCTTTTGGAATATGCCATCTCACGTCTAAAAAATGTCAAAATCGGATTATAACTTTTCAAGTCTCCAGATACCGATGTGGACCCAGTGCTTATGGTAGAATTTTAACCGAAAATATCAGTCAATCTATGAGATATGTTATTGAAATTCAGACCTAATCTTTACCTACAGGTCCTGTGCCCTGGTGTTAAAAATGGGTAAAATCGGGTAAATACTTACCCTAGCTCCCATAAGCCTAATATTCTCAAATTTCCTATTGACTCTATACCTTACATATTGAACAATCTTCAAGATATCTTAGATATTAGATAGCGGTTAAGGTGTAAGACATGTTCTACAAAAAAATTTTAACGTATAATCTTGAATATACTGTAGTTTGGTGATAAAGGTTAGTGAAATCGATATACGAATTACCCTATATATTATAAATAATGATTATCGTTATTTTAGTGGACTCTATACCGAACATGTTTGTTTAGATTTGAGTTAATCAATACTGACTGGAAATATGTTCTCGAGCATTTAGTTTAGTGCCAAAAGTAAATGTTATCTGCTCAGACCTTCCCCTAGCCCTAATGTACCCCATATAGTGATATTCTACATTTCACCTGACCGAAAACCAATTATATGAGTCAATATGTCTGATATTTTAAAGGAATTAAATGTTTTCTTAACCATAATATGGTTAGCCCTGAATATGAAGGAAATCGGTCCAGACTTTGGTCTAAATCCCATACCTCTAATATTGTGATTTACGCCCCTCTGGTTCACTTTTTCCTCATATAGACAATATATTAAATCTCGTTCCTTTGGTTGAGTTTATATCGCAAATACCTCCATGGAAGACGTCCCACCAAAATTACATAATAATATTTCGTACAATAATATGTCATTCGGTAATAAAAATTATGGCTGTTGTACCTTCCCACAGCACTAATATCATGAATATGGATGATTTGTCTTAGTTAGATTGACTTTATATGAATATGACTTAACTTAAAAGTTAATATGGTGCCAAATACGATTGCAGTGCATTCACAATTGCATTGAATAACATTTTCGGAACACATTTGTAACATCTTTTAATATAAAGTTTTGTCAACACCTGTAAATATGCCCCGGCTTTCATCGTAGAAAATTGCTAGAATATAAAATGTTAGTTTACACCCGAGCTTAGCCTTTCCTTACTTGTTTTAGTACGACCACTTGTAAATACTTTGAAATAGTGTTAAACCGAGTTTGTGTAAGAACTAAATTCGGGCGGAAATGCTTTAAAAAATTTCCGTTGCTTAACTATATGTGAAGATAATATTTCTTTTAATTTCCCTTTTGACATTTAATTTACTTCAACATACTTAATTATAGACATTTAAACTCCGAACATAATTTGGACGATCGGTCCACAGCACAAGCACGGGTCCAAATGCAAGTCGTATCACAACTGGAAGTTCATTTGCAGAAGGAGCGCGATCGATTACAGGCTATGATGCATCATCTCTACTTAACAAAACAATTTTTAAGTCCTGAAAAAATCGACTCGAAGGTGAGTAAATGTTGAAAAAATACATAAAAAATCTTAACGAAGAAGAAATCAATACCTTAAGACGTCTACACTATGCCGTTTCTTATTAAGGAACCGTTGGAATCACCTTACAGCAATATGTCAGCCAGCCCAACGAATATGGGATCGGTAATGCCAATGTCGGTGCCGCAAGTAACTAACTTACACGGTATAACTAATTTGAACATGTCGATGAATATGAATAGCACTCATACCATACCAGTCACCATTAGCTCACCTATTCTGACAACGGCTAACATATCTGCAATTAGAAAGCGAATCAGCGACAAAAGTCCCATTTCGCTAACGGGCGGTGAGTTTTCGAACAAACATCATTTTTGTTTGAATATTTTCATTGATTTTATCTACATACTACTCAGTTGAAAATATGGGAATAGCACTCGACCACAAATATGAACATTGGCATTTGTAATCATATAGTTAGCACTATACTAACAGATGTGAAGCTATATTATTTTGAATCACAAGTATAAATCAATTAGACTGCCAAAATCTAATAAGGATAGAACAGAAACAAGTAATACCACTTTAATGAGATATCCACACAATTTCTTGTATCAATATTGTTTGTACCGCTGAGGTTTCTACACTACATCCCAGAGAATTGCGCCCAGTTCGTTCCTCATAACACTTACAGTCAGTCTATTAGTTTGTCTCAAAAAATGGTAAATGACAACTAGAACTCAAGTAAAAGTTGATACATACAATATATGTATATACTAGCTAGGCTATACTAGACCCGTTTGTGACGCTATCCGCGATTTTGTTTTTCAAATTTATAAAATTTAAATAAAGATTTAAAGCTTTTTCTTTGAAAGAATTGACGAAAAGTCTAGGTGTCTCAGTACATTTAGAGCACTGTAATATTTCATTATTTTTAGTTCTTTAAAGTTCTTATAATTCATATTTGTGTCATAAAGTATGTGTATTTATTAGAAAATAAATACTTTAACATACTCTAATTTCTACGGTTAAGTGCAACATTAGTTTTTGTATCAACGTAAATCACGCTACATAATTTGGTACGTTGCTCCTCCATTATTTGTTATTCGGAATACAATGCTTTGCATTCTAATCCGTATTCATAAGCAAATATGAAAAGAAGCTATACCAGTTTTCAAACAATTAAGCAGCATTTACGGTGCAACCTTGCAATAACATTTCCTCATTTCTTTGGTGGAGAAATACTTCTTGCCCCTTCAAATAACGCCAGCATAGCCCTTAGGTTTCGAGCAGCGTCTATGCCTTACGTTTTCAATAAGCAATTTTATTTCATTTCGAGCTTTCATAGTTTCATTTAATAATATATGTTAATAAGATGCCAAATATTCCACCACAACTTCGTCAAATAATGAATGCAGAATTCTTACGCAACATTTTTATACCCTCGAAACATGTTGCAACACAATATAATACTTCTGCTCACCTAATGGTTATTAGTAGCACCTAAAACTAATCGAAATATATTTAGAGGCATTTATATACGTGTATATAAATGATCAGGATGACAAAACGAGTTGAATTCCGAATGGCTACTTCTCCATTCGTCCGTGAAAGCTATAACTTGAGTAGAAATTGAGATATCTTGATAAAACTTGGTACTCATGGCATTCCTTGGCACTCTGAAGAAGTTGGTGTTGTAGGTAGGCGTAATTGGACTACTTGTTCACAAAATGCCGTTAAACGAAAACCTATAAAATGCTATAACTAAGGTCCCAATTAAGATACATAATTGGAATTTGCTACATGTAATCACAGTAGGGAGTGGCATTGCTTCCTAATAGATTCAATGTACATATCTCACAAACCACTAAAGCTATATCAACCAAACTTGCTTAGAGCAAATCTTTCTTTCGTGTACTTCCTTATACACTGGTAAAATTAATCAAATCGGATGTTAACGCCAACCTCCCATACAAAAGTTATTTCCAACTACTAAATGTGCGTTAACTCGCTGAATTAAATTTTCACAATTTCACAGCCAAGATGGTACCTAAGGTCTTCAAGGAATAGGTGTAAAAATTGTGAAGTATATTATCGAAATTTTGAAAAAACCTTCGCCTGATAATATTGCGTCTTAGTGTCAAAAATTGGTAAAATCTGGTAAATGCTTCCCATAGCGCCCATATTCATCTTATACAGGTTTTAGAACTTCCGTCTGCCCTATTGCCTAAAAGGGATGAAATTTGGTACATAGTTCACCTGGCTCCCATATACCTAATCTAAGGATTTCAAACTTCCGGTTGACCTTATATGGTGTGTATCGGCCAATATTTATGATATCTTAGCAAAATTAAGTTTACATATAATATTGGATATACAATACCAGAGTCTTCATTCTGAAAATGTGTGAAATTGGTCAACGAATTACACCAGCTCCCATATACTACATACAATGATTTTCGTTATTATAACAGGTTTTACGCTGAATATGTCAGTCAATGTGTGAGTTATCTTCATATAATTGAGTGAAAACATATTTTCAATTTTTCTTGTGCAATGCCAAAAATTGCTACAATCAGTACAGACCTTCACCTAGCGCGAACATACTCGATATGAGGATTTCCGACTTTAAAACTGACTTTAAGCACAATGTAATGATTTCCAACTTTCCACTTGACTTTAAGCCGTTTATGTTTGACCAGGTATGTGATATTGTAATGAAGTTAAGTGGATATGCTTTCTTAAACATAATGCAATTTACCGCTGAATATGAATCGGTCTACACTTTGGTCTAAACCCCATATCCCTAATATATTGATTTCCGATTCTCTGGTTGACCGTATCTTGAGATATCCAATATATTAGGTTTCTCCCTTTAGGTTGAGTTATATCATATATATCGTTTGAGCTAATTGGGTTGATTTTAATATAAATATTTCGGACACGAAGCAAAATGTAACAATGAAACTAAGTGAGTCCATGACCTATAATATAAATTAGTAAGATACCAAATATTATTATAATCCAATCACAATTTCACAATTCACAATTGAAGAATTTAAATTGTAATTTTTGGACGAAGTAAAATAAAAAATAATAGAATATGAGCAGCGGACGGAAAGCACTATAGCATCTTTAATTTACAAGTATATTGAAATATAGTTATTGAAAAAGTGAAACTGAGTAAAATATCTACATTTACATGTAACTGCTTCATTTCAAAGTTGGTTAGTTATTTAATTTACGCTATAAAGGGGAAATCCACAAATATTATGTATCATCTTGTATTAAGATAAAGTTAATTCAAAGATTGAATTACTCTTCTAACTTTCATCTTCTTTTTATTATATTTATTATTACTTCTTTTTTTTCAGCAATATAGCTTAAAACTGACATAATAGTTAATTAATTGCTTATTGCTTATTGCAGGTTTGCCATATATGTTGGAAAGAGCCGGTTTGGATGTCCAACAAGGTGGGTAACAGTACTCTATATATTGGCAAAGATCGGATGTTGCAGTTTATTTAGAACTAATTTTACAACATTGTATATATTCTTTCAGAAATACAACGAAATCGAGAATTTTATAAAAATGCTGATGTAAGACCTCCTTTCACTTATGCTTCACTGATACGGCAGGTAACTAATAAATACTTATTTGATTATATAATTATGAATACCGATAAACAACTGAGAGAAAATCAACAAAAATCAGAATCTGTTGCTGTTTCAGTCTATCTTCTTCACAAAGTACAATTAAGAATTATTGCGTACATGTTATCCGTATCAAAGATATTGACCGTTCTTATCCATTGCCTGAGCACGTTCTTAGTAGGCAATTAGTATTTGGTAATACTATTTGAGGCTCAATCCCTAAAAGTAAAATAAGTTATTACTTCGATGAACTAAATTCGAGGTATTTTTTGTATACATCATTCAATAAATCAGAAATCAATTCTGTAACTAGTTTATCCGGAAACAAAATGTACTACGGAAACGTCTTCTCTCTGTACCAGTCACCGTTCAATAACAAAATTTTCGTCAAGTTATTGAAATCACTTCAACCACTCAAACCATTCTAGCTAACTTTTAAATTCCAAAAAAACACCAAAACTTAGACAAAAAAATCCCTAAATATATTTAGCAAAAATAGAAATAAACGTAAAATAATGTACTAATCACATGATTTAATAACACAAAACTTTTTCTCTCATTGCTATTGAATAACCTTTAACATACATAATAACTACCTCTATAATGTTTAAAATTACAATTCAATATAAATTTTTATTGTCTAATATTCCCTAAATACTTCTTACTGATATACTGCTATAATATTACAAAATTTATTATTATATATTTAAAATGTAAACTTATGTATATCACATATTAATTTCAAAGTCTATTGTCTCATCAGTTTTAATTTGTGGCCATGAAATTAACTCTAAGTCATATATCGAATTATGAAAAATGCATTGGCCATCGCTGGGAAAAATGACATCATCTGGTACGTTATAATTGTTACAACACAAGTTTTTCCTTTTAAAACAGTTTTTTATGTAGAACAATGCATTTACTGAATAAAGAGATAAACAGTTTCGAATTTTGCTTTAAAAAGTTTTAATTGCGCTGAACACGAGTTCAACTTCTGGATTTGAGTACAGTAATCACAAGAGCCGAATGGCGAAATTTGCCAAATTTTCAAAACTATTCAGACTCACTGAGGCTTTAACATCTTAACTTGAATCCAGAAATATGAAAAATCAGTATGATGTCATTGAAATAAATGAATATTTCTTCTCCAACAATCAATACCTGTCAAATATTTAGAATCTGTAACAAATTACTTCTTTCGGCAAAGGCAGTATATCACCTTTCGATTGAGTTAATGAGTTTTCAATATAAATTGTTTTTTTTTAATCCAACTATCTATGAGTTCAGAAAAAAAGAACTATAAAGGGCACTAGACACTAAAGCTTTAGTCCTTAAGACTTAAAACTTTACGTTTTAATTTTCAAAAATCACTAAATTGAGATTGAAAAATCTGAAAAAAAAGTTGTACCTTCGGCGAACCAGGAGAATTAGCTGAAATTGATATTAGCCGTGTTAAAACAATTGTGATAAGCTCAAAGCGCTTCTTTTGATCCACATTTAGGAAGACCGGCGACCTCAACAATGATCACAGTCATCCCGATGGTGACCAAACCTGTTGTGCCCAGTTGTACAAAATTTAAACGTATAAATTATTTTAGTATTATGCTTCAAGTATTATACATACAATGAGCATTTTATCTTGTTTTTTCTGATATATTATTACACCATTTCTTTAATATATTTCCAAGTCTATTATAGAGTCACCTGACAAACAGTTAACTTTAAACGAAATTTATAACTGGTTTCAAAACACATTCTGCTATTTTCGGCGCAATGCTGCAACATGGAAGGTAAGTATTAGAAAAAGTTTAGTCACATAAATTTGAAAGCTCTCGCAATATGTTACAACATAATTTAATAGATTAGTTCACTTAACGGTGGTTAGTAACATCTAAAACTAATCGAGATAGATATAGTGTTACATTAAATGGTAATGGATAACGAGACGAGTTGAATTCGGGGTGACTGTCTGTCGTCTGTTCGTGCAAGCGATAGCTTGAGTAGAAATTGAAATATCTTGATAAAAATTGGTACACATCTTCCTTAGCACTCTGAAGAAGTTGGTACTGCAGATAGGCGTAATTGGGCCACTGCCACGCTCACAAAATGATGTTAAACGAAAACTTATAAAATGCTACAACTGAGCCACAAATTAAGATACAAAACTATAATTTAGTACGGGTGTGCTCACGCCACAGCTCACTTGGCTCCCAACAATATCACGGCGGCTCGCAACAACTTCACTTACAACAAACACAGCATTTTTTAAGAACGATACACAAAATAACCACAGCAAGCAAGTTGACTTGCACTGCCGCCGCCTGGTTTGCGGTAAGTCGCTCGAAACTAACAGGACAAAATATCGATCGTCATTCAGTCACATTGGCTCGCATTCCCTTAGCTGTAGCAAAAGGTATTTGGTTTGACATTGCTCTGTTGTTAGTTCAGTAGAAATATAATTTTGGGCGGAAGCTTTTTTGCCATTCCGAAAGCTTTGTTGTTGTAATTTTTTGATGTTGTGTGGCTCCAGAATTAAATTTTTTAGCACCTGCGGTTCAAAAATTTTTATAAAGTGGGTGTGGCCCCGCCCGCAAGAGGTTTATGTACATATCTGACAAACTGTTAAGGCCATCTCAACCAAACTTCCTGAGGACAAATCCCTCCAGCACCTTCTTTGACAGTGTGCAAATGGGCGAAATCGAATGATAACCATGTCCACCGCCCATACAAAGCTTATATTGAAAACTCCTAAAAGTGCGATACTTCGATAAATAAACACGTCAGAAGCATTAAATTTCACAATCAAAATGGTACATAAAGGGTTCATAGGAATCAAAATAAAAACTGGACTACGACCATATATAACAATTTTAAATTTACTCTGATTCTTTAGAGAATATAAATCAAGCACCAATGAGATATCGAGAATGAGATGAAATTCAAAGAAAATCACATCCTGATTTTAATATGCCCCTGTGTCAAAAATACGTAAAATCGGGTCACTAGTTTTCATAGCCCCCATATGCCTAATATAAAGATTTTCGAACTTTTAATGAAACTATTGGGTTGTTCGGAAAGTCATTTCGTTTTTTTTGGGGAAAGACAGTTGAAATGTTTGAAGTTGAAGTTTTGAAAGACAGTTTTCGTATAATGAATAAATATTTTATTAAATTATATATTGGCCATTCTGGTCCAACACCTTTTGCTATCTTTCTGGCAGTAACATAATTCCCCTCTCATAAAAGTTTTGGTCCTTGCTGGCAAAAAACTCGTCCAGGTGGTTTTTGACATCTTCATTTGAGGTAAAGGTTTTGCCATCCAAAAAATTTTGCAGGGACCGGAACAAATAGTAGTCGGAAGTCGCCAGATCTGGAGAATATGGTGGATGTTGCAGTACGTCCCATTCAAGCTGTAAAAGTTTTTGGCGAGTGACCAAACTTGTGTGAGGTCTCGCATTATCCTGGTGGAACACTACACCCTTCCTGTTGATTAATTCGGGCCTCTTCTCTTTAAGTGAATCATTCAATTTGTCCAGCTGATGACAATAGACTTCTGAATTAATCGTTGTATTGTCCGGCAAAAGCTCAAAAAAACGATTCCTTTGACATCCCACCAAACGGAGAGCATCACCTTTTTTTGGTGAATGTTGGCTTTTGACACGCTTTGAGCCGGTTCATCTTTTCTGCTCCATGACCTCTTGCGTTTAACATTGTTGTATACAACCCATTTTTCGTCCCCAGTAATAATCCGCTTCAAAAATGGATCATTTTCTAGACGTTTGAGGAGCGAATCACACGCGTCAACACGACGACACAAATTTCGCTCGGTAAGGACATGGGGCACCCACACATCGAGCTTCGAGGTTAAGTCCATGCCTTTCAAATGGCCATAAACAGTTGAATTCGACAAATTTAACCTCTCACCGATCTCTCGTGTGGTGATTCGCCGATTTGCATCAACTAATGCCTTTATCGCATCTTTGTCAGCTTCGACCGGCCTTCCAGACCGTGGTGCATCTTCGACATCAAAATTGCCGGATCGAAATTTTGCAAACCAGTTCTGGCACTGGCGTACTGTTAACACGCCTTCTCCATACACATCCGTCAATTTTTTTCTCGCTTGGACAGCATTTTTACCTTTTCTGAAGTTAAAAAGTAAAATATGACGAAAATGCTGCTTATTGCTCTCCATATTTAAAAAGGCACCAACCAAAAACTACTGGGTAGAATTAATAGAACTTTTTCACACACAAGCCTTGCAATATCAGCTCTCATGACATATAATGGTTATGGGGCTTAAGTGTGAAGTTAGTTTCGAAAAAACGTAATTAAGTCCTCTGGCGGGAAAAAACGAAATGACTTTCCGAACAACCCAATAAATGAACATTAACCACAATGTAGTTTAGCGCTGAATATGAATTAAATCGCTCTAGACCTTGGTTTGGCCACCATACTCTTACTATAATGATTTCGGTCCCTCTGGTTGAATTTTTCCTCATATACCCAATATATTAAATTTCATCCCTTCGTTTGAGTTTACATCTCTATGGAAGATGCCCCAACAAAATTAAGAGCAAATATTCCGATTAGTATTATGTCATTCTATGGTAAAAATTATGGATGTACATCCCTCAACACTAATATCATGAACATAAATTACTAGCCTTAGTCAGCTTGATTTTGTGAGTATATGACCTAAAGCGAAAGTAAATATGATGCCAAATATGACTGCAATCCACTCAAATTTTCGTCGAATAATAATCATTCGTTAAACTCTTACGCAACATTTTTCAATATAAGGTTCAGCCAACACCTAAAATGATTTCCCCGATTCTGATCCTTCCAAATTGCGAGAGTATAAAATGTTCGGTTACACCCGAACTTAGGCCTTCCTAACTTGTTTATATATCTATATATAAAACTGCTGGTTCATGTCCAATATACATATTAGGACATGCATAAGTATATGCATTACATAAATCGTTTATTTATAATGTATGTGCAGATTCTAATTTGTTTAAATATCATAACTATGTGAATACATATATACATATATCATTATCCTGTATATGCATTTTTATATAGTTGTGCACGGTTCAATGACCAAAATTTATATATATGTATATACGGTGGGGACTACAAATTAGTAGAAGTTTGTACTTCGCGTATTTATTACTGCATTAAGAAAAAGCAGCAAAGAAAATAATTTTTTACACTCTCGCAACATGTCGCAACAGTGTATAATAGTTTTGTTCACCTAACGGTTGTTTGTAACATCTAAAACTAATCGAGAAAGATATGGAGTTATATATATATAAATGATCAGGATGACGAGACGGGTTGAATTACAAGTAAAAATATATATAGTCAAAATTATGGCTGTTGTACCTTCCCACGACACTAATATCATGAATATAAATGACTAGCCTTAGTAAGCTTGACTTTGTGAGTTTATGACCTAAAGCGAAAGTTAATATAATGCCAAATATGATTGTAATGCATTTAAAATCTGGTCGAATAATGAATGTTGAATTTTTACTCAACATTTTTTATTAAGCTTTACCAACGCTAGAAATTTTTGTCCCGCCTTTGATCCTTGCAAATCGCGACAGTTCATATTCCTCACTTGTTTTTGTTTTAATTCATATTCAATTCCAAACAATCGATCTACAATAAAAATTAAAAAGCTTCAAATTGTGTGGAAAAATTAACAAATGGTAGACAAGTCGCATAATTCAATTCTGCACTTCAAATGAACCTAAGGGCCCAGAGCCAATATTTAAACTTAGTTCTTATCTCCTTATTACGTAGAACATTCTCTGGATGCATTGGTGTGGTTTTTTCCACCAATTTCTGTAAGTTTTTTTTGAGAATACTGTGCCACTACCGAAGTACACGTTGCCAAAATCCACCCAAGTTTGCTTGGGTTGTTCATTATTATCGCAACCTTCACCGCAAGATTAGAAGAAATTTAAAAGAGCCAAGCGCAGTTTTCAAAGAATTTGTTGATTCCTGTTTTGCACTATATATCGACTTGTCATTAATTAAAAGCTACAAAATAAATTTCTTTGTTTTATTTTTTATTTTTATTGTTATTGTTATGCAGTAATTGGCACACGAAGCACAAATACATATTCATTTGAGCTCCCCGCTGAATGTGCAACTACATACAATAGAAATAGTTTCTCGATAAAATTCAGTTTATTGCATACACAAATTTGTAAATGAAACACCCCTCCAAGTATTCAAGTTGGGAATTCACGCTTTCTGGTATGATTAAACATATATTTAAATAAAAAAATATATATGTGTATAATAATGTAATCATATACATGTGTATAATTTGTCAAACATTGGTTTTTTCATTTAACTTCCCCGGTTAATCGTAACATCGCAATACGAGTCGCGATCATCCATACAAAGTTGTACAATTCTGTTTTTAATTTTAATAATAATTACATAAAGTTTAATGGGGACGTATCACTTTTCCATTGATTGATTAATATTACTTAGTTTGTAAAGTATGTCTGGTTGTGTTGATGGTATGTCTAAGATTTTTTATTATATAAATTCTATATCTATAATTAGATACACAGTTTGGATGATATGGTATACACTCGTATGGTCTGTATAGTAGATTAACTAATTTTCGCCGCAATAGAAGGTAGTTGAATAAGAGAGAAATAGGATTTGTCTTTGTTAAAAGTATACAAATTGAAGTCAAACACACTAAAATTGTCGTGCCGAAATGAATCCACTGGATTTATACATTATAACGTTTTTCAAAGCGTTGTCTTTTACTATCTACTATTTATATCTATTTTTATCTATACTACTATATTTTTTATACTATCGCAACATGTTGCTACAGAGTACATTAGTTTTGTTCACCTAACGGTTGTTTGTAACACCTAGAACTAATCGGGTTAGATACAGACATATATATATATAAATGAGCAGGATGAATAGACGAGTTGAAATCCGAGTGACTGTCTGTCCGTCCGTCTGTCCCTGCAAGCGATAACTTGAGTAAAAATTAAGATATTTTGATGAAGCTTGGTACACGTGTTCTTTGTCACGGTAAGACGGTTGGTATTGAAGATGGGCATAATAAGACATCTGCACGCCCTCAAAATGACATTAATCAAAAACAGATAGTGTGCTATAACTATGGAACAAATTAAGATACAAACGTGTAACAAAGTGTAAGAAATAAGTTTGGTACAAAGAATTACAGTAGGGAGGGGCATCTGTGGTTAAAAACTTTTCTAAAAGTCACACATATCTGAGAAGTCACAAAACCTATATCAACCAAACTTGCTCAGAACAAGTTTTTCCAGCGTGTCCTTATATATTGAGAAAATAAATGAAATAGCATATTAACTACGCCCACCTCCCATACAAAGGTTGTGTTGAAAACTACTAAAAGTGCGTTAACTCGTTGAAGAAAAACGTTGGAAACATTAAATCTTATAGTAAATGTGGCAGGGAAAAGTTGCATAGGAATCCTTGTACAATTTTGGTGGCGGGAGTGGTACCTTCCACTCTATCTTCAAAATTTGATACATAACACTATATTTGCATCCTTATGTTAGGAAAATGGTCGAAGTCGGAAAACAAACACATACTTCTCGTAAAACAAATTTTTAAATTTAATCTGATTCTTTCACTTTACAGTGTATAAATTAAGCACCAATTAAGTTATTGGAATGAAACTTTGTACAAATAGTGAATTCAAGATATTCCATCTCATACCTGAAAATTGTTGAAGTCGGCATACAACTTTTCAAGCTCCCATTTACCCAATATAAGTACACAATGGCTATGGCTGACTTCATACCGAAAATGTGGGTAAATCTGTAAGATATTGTAATGAAATTCGAAGAATCTCCTTTCATGATAATAATTTACCCTTGTGTAAATACTTCCTCAAGCCCCCATATACCTAATATAAGAATTTTCAACCCTCCCGTTAGACTTTATGCCATATACTTCGGTTAATGTATGAGTTATCCCTGTGAAATTCAGAGAACGGATCTTTCTGGTAACAGTGTGTCCATATGGTTAAAATGAATTAAATCGGGTAAACACTTCCCCTAGCCTCCATATACCTAATATAAGAATTTCAAACTTCCGGATGGCTTCATACGTTATATATCGGTCAATATGTGAGATAATTTAGCGAAATTGTGAAATGTGTGAAATCGGTCAACGAATTATCCCAGCTCCCATATACTACATATAATGAGTTTCGCTATTCTAGCAGACTCCATATCGATTATGCAGGTCAGTGCCACAAACGACATCAAAAAAGGAAGAGTAAAAAGTTGTCGTAATATCCAATTCTATCATTTTTGTTTATAGTAATCTAATATGAATTTTACATTTGGCCCAAATACGTAAATTCAAATAAGTCTTATAAAGGTGTTTGCACTGTCGTATTCGCACAGAAGTGTAAAAAGCAACACAAACTAAAAGTGCCAAACATGCTTTGAATTTATTTCCCATGACATTAGCTCTGTTCTACACGAACTCAAGTAGGCAGAATATTAAATTGCCATCTTTGCTTTCTTTTATTTATTTGGATAACAGACTTTTGACACTATTGAGATAGAATTTTTTGTTCTCAACTTAGCAATTTATTCAATACCAACCCCGGGAGCGTGTGGAACAGAGTTGTAGGCAAAGGCAGTTAATTTTAGTGCAAATTTTCCTAATTTTTTGCCGCTTTTAATGTTGCATGATATGAGTTGCTGAGTTTAATCTCTAGGAGAATTAATTTGAACTATATGTATAAGAAGTTGGATTTATAGAACATGTACATATTTCTATGAGAGACCATAAGCTGTTTAATTACGAACATATGAACATATCATCAATAAAAGTCAATAAATCATCATCAATAAAAATCAATAAAAGTCAATATTGACATATGTATATTCGATACTCCTAAAATATATCACTTCCTCTAAGATAATTTAGACGGATGACATAATTCAGCCATTCGTTATTTAAGAGGTCGTCATGGACCAATATCTCCAATTTTTGGTAGAAGTACATTATAAGTGAAGGGTACAAGTCAGAGTTCAATAGTACATCTCTTATACATTATTCTTAATAAAATTCTTAATGATAACAAAATACAATATTCTTAATAAGAACCGAACACATTAAGTTTAAATCTACTCGTTGTGAAGTAATTCAATTAGCAGAGCTGAGACCGTGATGTTTTGGGTTTTAACAACATGATAAAACCAATTGTTGCAATTGCTGCAATAATTTGTTTTTAATGTGTGATATTGAATAAAAACCAAACAGCATGCAGAAGTTATTACTTATATAAAATACATAAAAAGAGCATGATTGCATATTTAACCCTCTGTTTATTTGTATCTATACATATTATGTATATACATTTTCAGTGTTAAACGCACGATATGTTAGGCTTTATGTGTATACGTAACTACTTTGTATTTGCTCATTAAGACATATATGTTTATCGGTTATAATAATCGGTTAATATAATAAACAAACATTACGCATACAAAACACACGAATAACAACAATAACTTGATATCGAAATAATCACTACCACCCACAGAATGCTGTGAGGCATAACTTATCGCTGCATAAGTGCTTTATGCGAGTTGAGAACGTGAAAGGCGCCGTTTGGACAGTAGATGAGATTGAGTTTTACAAACGACGACCACAACGTACAACTGCTGCAGCGGCGGTGGCAGCAGCAGCTGCAGCGGTAATGTCGACAACAATTGCTGACAAAGCTGCCAATGGCGGTGGTTGTAGCAAAAACATTTCCAGTGGCCGTGTTAATGGGGGCAGCGGCAGTGGTACCAGTAATGGCAGTAGCAACGATAATGTGGGTGATAATATTGATTTCAACAGTAGCGCTGGTATCGGTATGTCTGCTACAATGGCCAATAGCGCAATGACATTGGGCTATGGGTACGTGCGAAACCACAACCATGTCACACCAACCCATTTCCTGTATCCTATCCTATGGTCTGCAATTTTAGCTTTCTTAATTGCCAATGAAAATTTTGAATCATTTTCCAGCACTTCTATGCAGTCGAGTCATATTCTCTACCTTGTTAACTAAATTTTTTATTTGTTACCTACTCTATGTCATTATTTCAAACAGTCTATTGTAATAAATTTTTTATACTCTTGAAATGCATAAATGTATAATATTCGTCTTTATCCACCTCACATACATATTCATATACACGCATATGTACTTATCTGGGTCAATCTTATCTGCCGGAAACGGAGCCCACAACTCCTTACAATGTAGAACTACATATAATTTGCTTACTTGATGAATGAACAAAGTCTACTTATGAATGACGGTAGCAGTTTTTTATTCGCTGAACCTTGGAGAGTGGAGAATTGAACAAAAAATTTAAAAATAAGTAAACATACACAATTGGACATAAAATAGCCAGCACATGTACCGCTTTAATTATGTATCCACATACTTTCTTAAATTCCATTCCACATAGCATGTATGTCACATAGTATGTCAAAATATGCCAAAATCTGTGGAAAATTTGCGACCGAGCAGAACAGCAAAAGTCTGTCTTATGTTGTTTTTAAACAAACTGCGAAGACAAAGTTTTGGTATTCGCTTAAAAAACCTACAACCCTTCCTTACGTTTTCGCGATGATAAGCAGCCAGAATTCCATATGATATATTAGAAGCAAAAGCATATTACGTAAAACAATAAAAAATATGTAAGGCCACAACAGCTACTTCTTTGAGACCTCAGCGCAGGTAATTAAGAAGCTAATATACTAACATACACTCGTACTGAGATGATATATGAATGCAAATATATAATATGATGAAAATATATAGCTAAATCTCACATAACACCAACAGCCTACAAAATGTAGTATATATAATAAATGCAGATACTATTAGTGTTATTTAATAGTGTGAAGGGATTTTATCTGACTTGGGCATTATTTTGCCACTGGATTACTAAAACTGCAAGTTTGTTCGGTAGGGTAAATATGCTCATGAGTGTAAGCGTGTATATGAGTAAAGTTATTGATAATAATATAATAAATAGTAATACTATTTTTTAACATTATTAACATTATTTATGCTTAAATTTTTCTATTTTAGAATAATTTTCGAAAACTTTTTCATGTAATATTTATGCCGATAATAGCCTTACTGCTTATTATTTTCATGGGAGGTTTCACATACGCATATCAAATGCTTTATTTATTTTCATATGTAGTACAATTGGTAATTTTTGAAAAATATCTAACTCTTTAACTTTAAGCCAGTAACATGGAAACGAAATATGTATGTTAACTACATATACATGTATGTATCTCGTTTTGCCAAACTTTACTCTATTTAGAACATAGCATTTGTAATAACATATGTAACTACTAATATTATACTTGGAAACGATCCTATTATAAATTTTTTAAAAATATATCTTTAACTTTTTCAAAATTTGCTTACTATTTGACTAGGTATGCATGATCTTTAACATATGGTTACTTACTTTCTTCTTGGAAATATTCAATAAAATTATAGCTTCCGTTTTATTAGCAACAGTTTTATGAATATCAATAAACAATTATTTACTTAAATGCATATTTAATTATGCATATATAAAAGTCTTACAATATACATTCATTTCAAAATATTGAATATAGTTTTTGTTTACTAAGTCAAAATAACTATATTTTCTTAATATTTAATGTTTTAAATATGTATTAAATACATACACATGATTTATATACTTAAAAATATTCTGGTGTAGTATAATGTATACTCTTATATTAAACCATTATCTTTACGAGAATACATTTAACATTATAGCTAACGTGAAAATTTCTTATTTCTTTTTATTTCTACATCCCCAAATCTAATCAAACTTCAAAACAAATTATTTGCAACAAAAATCAATCACAATGGTTACTAATAAAATGCATGACGTCCGCGGCATCACCAATAATGTGTTATTGCAAAATTTTGCTGCTCACAAATGTTACTCAAAAATATTCGAAATAACTAAAATAAAATTTAAATTAATTAAATATATAAATATAAACGCGATTTTATTATGTTCAATAAATGAATATATTCCAGAATGCCATACGCACAAATCTGTCCCTGCATAAATGTTTTGTGCGCTATGAAGATGACTTTGGCTCCTTTTGGATGGTAGACGACAGTGAATTCGTAAAACGACGCCATTTATCGCGTGGCCGTCCGCGCAAATATGAACCGTCGTCATCGCCTAAATCCAATTCGCAGGCGTCCGTTAGTGCCGCTGCTGACAATGGCAACAACACTAGCAGAGAAGTAGATGGCACCAGCGGTCCGCATCAGTTGGCAAATAGACAACAACAAAAGCAGAAACAGCGCATCATGCACAATCTCGGTCGCAGCCCGGCGACTGACCACTGCATCAATGTGGATTGTGGCGGTCGTAGCGTCCAAGGCTGTCCTGTTGTAACGGACGCAGTTACTCAAGTAGTGGCAGCTGTAGGTGATGCTAAACAAGGCAGCAATAATTACACTAATAACAACAGTAACAACATTATTAAAGTTAAAAGTAGAAGTAGAAGAAGTAGTATTAACAGCAACAACAAAAACAACTACCACAGCAATATGGATATGGATATTAATAGCAATAATGGCGATAATGACGGCATTAATATCTGCGAAGGTAGCCAAAGGCATATGAGCGATATTTGCAGCAATAATAAAATAGCGAAATTAAATACTCAAAAAAATTATGATATGCCCAATGATAGTAATCTACTGTGCATCAACAATACTTTAATTGGCATTAACACTTTTAAGACTTTAAATATGCTTGCAACGACTGGCAACAAAGTCGCTAGTGCAAGTGCTATCAACATCACCAGCGATGGCGTCGCCGCTGTCGATGTTGATACCATAATTGCGGTGAACAACAGTGGCGATGGCATAAATGGAAGCAATCGTAACGGTGCCAGTATCTATGGTGATGTCGGCGGCGTTAGCAATGAAACTATTGATGCTGCAAATGATCTAAATGATGTTGCCGTAGGTGTTAGTGATAACGGTACCGACGGAGTTTTCTCTTGCATCTATCAGCCGCAGTAAGAGCATTAATCAAAAAATACAATGAAAAACAAACTTTTGATGTTTTTTAGTTAATACCATCTGATATATCCAGTTCTAATAAGCCACATACATACATATATGCATACATACCTGCAAGCATACGTATATACATACATTTGAATAATTGTATATATATGTGTACGTATGTAAGATGTTCATTAACAGGTAAGTATCATGCATGTACATATCTATAAATATCAGTATTGTTAGGTCAAGTTTAAGCAAGGTCAAGCAAGAGAGATTGTGAGCTGTGCGGGGAGGGCGATTTTGCTTCAATTTTCTTTATATCGATACTTACATATTGCATACTAAATGTTCCAAAGTACATTTCCACAAGTACATTACTTTTCAAATTATTAATTTTCGAAGCCTTTCTTCCTGCTTGAAAGCACTTTGGATAACATTTAATTAGAGTTTTCAAGCAACAGACTGACTAATTTGTCTAAAAGACTAAATTACTTTTAATTAAAATTTCCGAAGAAATCACAGTTTCCTCAAAAAATTATTTTTATTATCTTTTAAAAACCTCTTCTTTTGTTATTTTTATTTTTGTTCACCTAGCGTTGTTTGTAACACCTAAAACTAATCGAGACAGATATAGCGTTATACTCGTATATATATAAGTTATAGGATGACGAGACGAGTTGAATTCAAGGTGACTATGTGTCCGTCCGTCCGTGCAAGCGTTAACTTGAGTAAAATTTAAGATGTCAGATGACACACCCACAAAATTCTGTTAAAGGATAAGTTTTCCTAGTGCTATTCCTAAGTGCTATAACTGGAACAAATTAAGATGCAAACGTGAAATTTGGTACAAAGAATCACTGTAGGAAGGGCATCTGTGGTGCAAATTTTTCTTGAAAGTGTGAAAGGGCGCCCCCCAATAGGTTCAAACCAAACTTTCTCAGAACATGTTTTTCTAGTAAGTCCTCACACTCTGGGAAAATGAGTGAAATCGTATGACAACCACGCCCACCTCCCAACCAAAAGTTATGTTGAAAACTCGTGTTGAAAACTAAGTGCGTTAACTCTCTAAGAAACATGTCAGAAACATTAAATCTTACAATAAAGATGGTACTTAAGAGCTTCAAAGAAATTAATGTAACATTTGGCCAATAGTTTGGCACCGCCCACTTTTATGCGAAATTCTATTTCTCAGGAAATACTACACCAATTTCAAGGAAATTTTGTACGTGACATTATAATTGCATCGCTATCTTACATTGTGAAAATGGGGGAAAAATTACTGCAACCAGGCTTACTTCTCATCTAACACAACTTTAAATTTCATCTGATTCTTTCACTTTACAGTATATAAATTAAGCACCAATTAAGGTATAGGAAAAAACTTTCTACAAATAGTGCTTACAAGATTTGGCACTCGTGCGTAAAAATCGTCGAAATCGGCATAAAGCTTTTCAAGCCCCCATATGCTCAATATAAGGAACCCAGTGGCTATGGCTATACTTTATACCACAAAGTGGGCAAATCTGTAAAATATCGTAATGAAATTCGAGTAGTCTTCTTTTCACGATAATAATTTACCCTTATGTCAAAAATGGAGAAAAACGAGTAAATACTTCTCCAAGCCTCCATATACCTTGTATAAGAATTTTCAACCCTCCGCAATACATTACACCACACATATCGGCTAATATATGAGGTATCCCCGTGAAATTTAGAGAGCGTAACTTTCACATAACAATTTGTCAATGTACCCAAAATGGATTAAATCGGGTAAACTCTTCCCCTAGCCCCCTAAACCCAACATAAGGATTTCATACTTCCGGATGGCTTCATACGGTATATATCGGTCAATATTTAAGATATCTTAGCAAAATTAAATAATAAATATTAATAATAATTCTGGATATACCATAGTTCAATGCCAAAAATGTGTGAAATCGGTCAACGAATTATCCCAGGTACCATATACTATATATAAATATTTCCGTTACTCTAGCAGACTCTATGCCGAATATGTAGCTCAGTGTGCGAATTATCTTTCAAATTAGCTCAAATATGGGATTATGTTCGGAAATTGGAAGAGCCGCTTAGGATGAGTGCTTATAAATTTTTAAAATTTTTAATAATTTTAAATTGAATTAATAAATATTAAGGCGCAGTTCTGAATAACTAAATATACCCTCGGGTCTTAGATTTTTTACCTGCTAGAAAACATATGTAACCGTGAAACTTCTTACATTACATTAGACCCCAAAACTATAAAATATAGGTCACAACTGGTTAACAGAACTACCAATTTCTTTCAAACGAGCGAGAGTTCTTCCTTGGTACAAATCCTGGTGTTCTCGTTTTAACGATATTTATTAGTAAAAAGAAACTGCACTTTCAACTGACTAAAGACAAAAAAGGTCTAATTTTATTAATCTTTATTAGACTACATTATATTTCCTAGAGAAA
The DNA here is from genome assembly GCA_021498325.1 of Bactrocera minax. Taxonomy (NCBI): domain Eukaryota; kingdom Metazoa; phylum Arthropoda; class Insecta; order Diptera; family Tephritidae; genus Bactrocera; species Bactrocera minax. The sequence goes on along the minus strand of JAKEEE010000130.1, from coordinate 506,834 downwards.
ATTGGTTTTGCCTTTATGGGTTTAAATAGGTGAGTGTAAGTCCACCAACTTACAAAGTGCCTTTATTAATCCGTCTTTCCTCATGAACCTTTTCCATTGAGTGCCTTTCGTGAGCTCGATTCTCATTCCATCCTGTTTTTACAACCATTTTATTATGAGACTCGATCGTAGAAAATAGATCTACGGCGTCCATCGCGAGTTGTAGTATCTCATCTGGGTCTTCTTCTAGATTTCTGAACTTTAGATCTCCTGTATTACATTCCGTACAGTTACTAATTCCATATGCTACTAATTGTCGACAGCGAACCCAATATAATCTCTATTAGAGTTTCTCTAGAGTATTCGTGATACCTAGGTGCCTCCAACTAGAATTATTGTTGAATTCTTCTAGAAGTCTTAAGTTATGACCTTAGGAATTACTATCAGATTGCGGTCGCATTGGCCTATATCTCCTTCCCATATTCCGTGTACAACCAGATTTTAACTTCGTAATGTTTCCTTCCATCCAATTAATGTGATAATTTCTGGCATTGGTATTTAAAATAAGCGTTCCTTCTGTTAGGATCAGAATCTCTAAAACCTTGTCCTGTCCTTTGGTCCATTCAAAACTCTATTTATGAATATTGAGTTCATGGAGATTATATACAACAATGACGAAATTTGTCACAAAACGACGGTGATAAATGTGTAGTCTTAAGAAGATTTCATTTCCTGTAAGTCCTAAGGACACACCCAGTCCTTAAAAGATTCCCTCTCTTCCTCGGCAGTACGAACGCCCTCCGTCGTTTTTTTTTCTGCCACCAATTCATTCGGTTGCGACCAACTGATTTTTAATAAAAGTCGCCAAAGATATCAACTTCTTCATTGTAAATTATTCAACTCAACTTTTCCTTAGTGCACAATCACAATATTTTTTTATTTCCAAAGCAATTTAATTATTAAATTCTGCTATATAACCAGCATTCGAGTTTTACTCTTCATGGAGTACTTGCCAATATACGTGTTGTAAGGAAATTAACTTTCATCCACAGCAATCTCACCGCACATCTATAATAAGTTCTTATCGGAAAGTTCTCGCTAACAAACATTCGAATTACACTCTCGGTCTCTAAGGTCTAAGGTCTTCACCATCGGTTCTAATAAAGAATTGAAAGACTCATTAAAGAAAATGGTTGCTGTTAAAGTTATATGAAAATCTTCTTCATCCTATGATTGAGGTTGAAATTATATGGAAAATGGACATGATTATTAGCCGTTATCATCGTTATTGTAGCAAAATTTTTAAATGTGCAATGTTTATGTCAGTTACATATCTCCCAGTGAACCTAAACACAGGTGGAATCCCGTTAGTTTCTAACGTTTTTAAAGCACATTGTACTTTCACTGTTTGAAATCAAATAACGAATTTATATTTTATTGCAAAATTAAGCACATATTTTAACGTGGGCGTGGTAAAAGCATCCTACCAAGAGTCGGAATGAACATGTACATATTTATATAAAGTTCCATTGTGATACCCCCAGTTAATCTTGAGATAACTCGAAATCCGCTGCATTAAGAGGTGGATATTATATTAGAATTCCAGGATAACCATTTATATTATCCTGTTTTCTTAAAGGGCCACCTATACGAAGCCCTAATAGATCTTTCATACATTATTTTGAAAAGAATTTACTAATTGACTAAATTAAGGAGCTCTCTGCAAAGCAAATAAATCTACATATTAATATTTACTGTAATAAGGTAAGTATACTTTTATTAATTTAATTCATAAATACATGTTTTTATTTCTTTATATTCCCAAAAAGAAAATGTATACAATTTTAAAGCCTTTTTACTAGTTTCTCTATATACACTCATTAATACAAAATAATGTCAAATCATTTACCTTCGCTTTTATAATAAATGTTCAGCTGATTTTTTGTTTAAGGTAAAGTTGAATAAGGTAAGTACACTTTTATTAATTTAATTCATAAATACATGGTTTTATTTCTTTATATTCCCAAAAAGAAAATATATGCAATTTTAAAGCCTTTTTACTAGTTTCTCAATATTAACTCACTAATACAAAATAATGTCAAATCATTTACCTTCGCTTTTATAGTAAGTGTTCAGCTGATTTTTTGTTTACTTCATGATATTTGCTCTTTTTCCTACTTAGTATTTTTTTTTAACTTTCTAACAAAAATATTTTTGTTTTTTGTAAATGTTACAGCAACATGCTTTAAAAACTTTACATTAACTAAAAACACTTTAACGGCATTTTGAAACCGAAATGTCAATTAATAAAGATAACTGACATTGTTTCAAACAAATATGCATACAGGAACACAATCTACGATTCTCTGCCGACCTCACCATCTTATGGCAAGCACGATTATTTGCCTAATTTACAGGTATGTAATTAATTAAAACATATTTAGACATCCATATGTCGTAAATGTATGCGTAAACACCCACATATGTATTTATATGTAAATCCTTCGCTTAACTATAACTGTTTAAGGACAAAATATGTTGATTTGTCTCTACCCACTCCTCTTTTGTAGTTAGGTATTGAATTCACAAATGAAACCAAAAATTTTAGACCTAAACGATTTTCGGTCTATACATCTTGTTTTTCTTTTATGTCCCTTTCTTGTTAGATGATTTTAAATTGAGCGAAAAGCAATCAAAAATTAAGTTTTTATATACTACCGTTGTAATATACTACCGGTGTTGAGTCAAGAAATTTATTTTTGACTATTTTTAAGGATTTAGTTTCATTCTAAAACCTATTCAGCATGACGTTAATGAGAATTTCATTTTGTTAAAAACTGGAGTCATCCAAAAACATTTTTTGTCAAATGTTTAATGAGAAAAAATAACAATTATGGGAAAAACACTGTCTTAATTAAAATGAAACTTTATTAGTTTAATAGTGTAAATGTAAAGGCAAGAAATGGGGTAAGTAAATACCGAAAATATTTATATTTGTTTACAATGCCTTTGCGTATGAAGATCTTATGACGACCCAATCAAGTAAGCTCTGCTCTCCCCTTCGCTGAGAAGCGTTCAGATGTCTGAAAATTTTGAGGGTATTCATCATTATCTTCATTTTTAGACTGCTTTTAGTATGATGTTTTGAGGAAGTACATAAAATTATATTTCAGATTGAGATATAATAAAATGACCACACTTTATTATTTATTTTCATTTTCAGTCAATGGGTTATTTAAAAGATTTCTTTTTAGTATTAATATGTGAGGTGAAAAAATTCTTGTTTGTCCGATTTGCATGGAGTGACCAGATTGGTTAGACATTCCCTCATTAAGTCTTTAGTAATGGAAACCGGAGAACGCCTTAAAATAGATACCTATTTCAACATATATCCACTCTCAAAAATACATTTACAGCTGTTATTTCAATAGTATTTAATTTTAAAATATGAACAATTTTGCAGAACATGTGGACATCCATATCTGGAGATTCCACAGCAATAGGCATAGACCCAACATTAAAAAGGCATGAAAGCTATCGACATTTTGCAGCAGCTGCTGAATTGAATTTAACCCACCTACCGCATAAACTGCAAATGAATCCTCCAAATCATCCTGATATACGGTGAGATCAACTATAAATAAAGAAGCCAGTATTACTGCCTGGGCTTCGTACGTGGTGTGTCCAAAAAAAAAAAAACCGGAATGTCTTTCGACTTTAATAGCATAGTGCATCATGAGTTCTTACCTCAAGGTCAAATGGTCAATAAGGAGTACTACTTACAAGTTCAACACCGTTTGCGTGAAGCAATACGAAAAAAACGCCCGGATTTGTGGAAAAACAAATCATGGCTTTTTCACCACCCTAATGCACCTGTTCACACTTCGCTGCTTGTTCGTGAATTCTTGGCCAAAAACAATACTGCAACGATGCCTCAACCTCCATATTCGCCAAACATGGCTCCGTGTGACTTTCCTATTTCCAAAAATAAAGAGAACCTTTTAATAACATTAAAAGCGCATCGCAGAAAGAGCTAAAGGCTATCCCAAAAATCGAGATTGAGAAGTGTTTCGACGATTGGAAGAAGCACTGGCATAAGTGCATAATATCGAATGAGACTATTTTGAAGGCGACAACATTAATGTAGACGAATGAATAAATATTTTTTTAAAAAACAAAAATTCCCGTTATTTTTTTAACACACCACGTACATATATCCCTTATGTGTATATGTACATTTGTCATTTGTGTTAGATTTTTTTTATCAAATTATTCTACACAGATTGCGCGAACATCAGCAAACGACATATCACGCCTATCCACATAAAGGTTATATTGCTCAACAGCCCCACAGCCAATTATATCGTCGACAACACGGCTATTTACACAATCACCATTATAATTTGTCATATACGGCGCAACAGGTAGATGTTAGCAATTGTGATAGTAACAGCACTCTACCAATGAAGACTCGTTTTATGACCCGCAGCGAAAAATTCTTACAAAATAAAATCGATAAACATTGTCGCAATCCTCTAAAAGTCGATCAACTGCGCCATCAGGCTTATGTTATTCCGCACGAAATCACAACGGAGGAGGCGCAGTCCCTATCCGCTAAACACGGAGCCTGTAAGAATTTATTAAGCAATGAAGTATTTAATGAAGAGGCACATGTTTACAATAAATCAAAAGAGATATCAGACATCGTTAGGAGACCAAATTCTATCAACACTGGCGATGAGAAGAAAAGCAAGCACCGGATCGAAAGCGATGGTTCACAAAACGATAAAGAATTGATATGAAAACCCACAACAGCATATAATATAAAACATAAAGTAGACATTGTAATATTGTATATTTCCGAATTTATATATATATATATTCGCATCAGTATCAGTGTTATGCCAGTTTTATTTGAAGCAATATGAAAACATACCTTCATACGCAACGCTCGTATAACAAACTTTTGTATCACTAAAGCACAAAAATTTAAATGACATATTATGGTTTAAAGAATAAATAAACGAAAACTAACATATCAAGAGTAAACTAGTTTCAACACATTGCATTTTTTCGATTCAACAAAACTTGAAGAGTAGTTACTCGAACAAACAAATATCTTCCATCGTAATTCGACTTTATTGCAACATTTCTTGTATTGCATTAAGTGGAATAATTTATTTTTTGCTTTCACATGTCATTTTTTTATGAAGAAAACCGTGCTCAAACATGGTGAGCAAAATGAGGCGAACCGAAGATGGTTTCTCAAGTACACACACCAAGTGTTCATATTCATACAGCCAAAACTCCTCACGACATCTGGTTCTAGCAGCTTGAATAACATATATCTTACGAAGAGATACTACAATGTTACGTATACTGAGTTGCAATCGAATAAACGCAAAATTGGGAAATAACTTCTCAAGTCATTCCTGATTTTTTATGATAGTGCGTTTTACCTAGAAGCAAGCAATCAACTTATATTCAAGTCAAGAACGATAGATGTACATTGACAGTGTTGCTATATATTTAGTTGTAGCGCTTTTAACGAAAGAACAAAGAAGGATAAGGATTTTATAACTATCATGAAAGTTTGGTAGTTAGTTTCGTTTATGGCGTAGTGTGTGTCGCAATCTTATCTCTATTACTCCACTACTCCTATAGGGTCTTTTTAAGGTTTGCCGGTATGAAGCCCTCGGCTTCTGAATCACATTCAAGTTTGTCTTCGCATTGTTTATTCTTTTGCCAGAGATACAGAGACACAGAGATACAGTTGACTGAATCACACTCGTTTAGTGAATGAATCACGTGAAAAACGTTTAGTGACTAGAAAGACTGGAACGGACAGAATTCTGCAAAAAAAAATGTGAACAGAGACATTTATAAACGGAGTGGAAGATCACTAGTAAAAAATTTTAAACAATAAAAAGGAAAGGAAAAAATAATTTAAATCTATATGATGAAATGTTTTGTGATGTTGATGTGTTGCTGATGTTTCGACGTTTGATTCACTTTATTTATTATTGAAAGTTCAAAAACAATTGTTTATTGAAATATATCATAAAATCACAAAAAATTATGTAAATAGTTATTTATTATATTAAGCGGTCAATATATAACAACTTTTAATCCTAGTAAATGTTGGGTGTTTTAATTTAAATGCCCAAAAAAGAGTATTTTGTCTGATCTTGCAATAATGTAAAACGTTACAAAATATGCAAATTTTGAAGCGCTTCCACCATGGAATAAGTACCTTTATCCCTTTATCGCTGCTTTTGCTTTGACAGATAAGTTCAATGTTTGCTTTTGTATTTGTACCTGAACATAAAAATATTTCGAGGCGAAACAAAGCAAAGCAAAATTCAATTCACAAAGCTACTCTTATATTTTTAATGCTTTGATAAGCAGCTATCGCCATTTCTATACTCTCGCAACATGGTGCAACAGATTATAATAGTTTTGGTCACCTAAATGTTGTTTGTAATATTTACAACTAATCGAGATAGATATAGAGTTACATATATCAGAATGATCACGACCACGAGTCCAGTTGAATTTCGTGTACCTTGGTAGAGTGTCGGTATTGCAGATGAGCGTAATCGGACAGCTACCACGCCCACAAAATTCTGTTAATCGAAAACATATAATGTGCAATAACTAAGCAACAAATTAAGATATAAAACTTTAATTTGGTACAGGGGATCGCGGTATTGAGGAGCATGTGGGGGTTAAAAATTTTTTAAAAGTGGTAGTGGCCCCACTCTTACTAGATTTAATGTACATATCTCACAAACCACTTAGGCTATATCAACCGATCAACCGATTAATTTAATTCCGAACAAATTCGGTAAGCTATTAGACTTATTTATTGTACGTTGATAATGCTTCAAAGTTTTCCGTAATTCGGTGTTATCCTCACTTTGTCCCACATTTTTCTTTTTATTGCCGGTATTACAATCGGTTGGTGTTGTAAAACTTTTTGTTCCCAGTATCTATTTTTATTATATTACCGGAATTTTCACCGGCTGGTTGTTCACATTCAACTTCTGAATTAAATAATGGCATTTCCTCTAGGTCATTTGTTCTCAATATTTTATTATTTAAATTTATTTAAATTCTTTAAATTTATCGAGTTAACTTTCCTTAAAAATGTATAACCTATGAAAGATGTGATTCTAAATTATCGATTTTGTAAAATATATGCTTGACTCCAAATAACTGGATCATGTTGTAACATTTAATTATTGTGTACCAATTTATTGTCTTCACACTTTTGCAAATATTGAGTTCACATCTGTTCTTATGTATTCCCGCTTTTATATAGGAACTACTTACTCCTGTATCTATAAAAATTTGTAATTCTTGGTCAATGACTTCATTATATCGCAAAATTATGGTCTTCCTTTTCCCTAAATCTTTTATCTACGGCGCTGATATCATCATGCATAATAAAAAATTGTCGCAATTATATCTACTTGCCTTTGACAAAGATAATTAATTTCTCTCTTAAGCAAGGTATAATTCTTCCAATATGAAAACAGTCGTTCATAATCCCTTTGCGTAAGAGTGGATTTAGTTCATCCATTGAAAACTATAGGAGAATTGCAAAAATATCGACTTTATATATTTACCGGCTTTAAATATCGACCAAAACTTTTTGAAGCTATTATCACAGATCATATAACTTTTTCGATTTCTCCATTGATTTATTGTTCTCAGCACGGATTTCGTAAAGGGAAATCTACACTAACAAATTTGCTCTTCATGCACAAGATTGTCATCTTGGTCCAATTCTGTTTTTGTAATTTATTAATGATATTTCTTCTGTAATACAGCACTCAAAAATGTTATATGCCGGCGATGTAAAGCTTTTAAATCATATACTTCAATTGATGAAAGGTGTCTGATGCAAACAAACTTAAACAATTTCTTTACTTGGTGTGATAGAAATGTTATGCCAGTTAATCTTAAAAAGTGCCAGATGCTTTTCCCGTGTTTACCTCTCCTTATATAATAAAAAGCTGTAACCTAGAGTGAGTTTTTAACTTCGTATTTAACACTAAACTAAATTTTAGTCTTCATGCTAATGCAATTGTTTGAAAACTAAATGTGTTCTTAGTTTTGTTAAAAGATGATCTAAAGAATTTAAAGATCCGCATTTTACTAAAACACTTTTACTAAACACTTTACTGTGACTTAGCCTAAATAATATGGCTTTGTGTTATGGAATCCTAGTTACGAAATCCATTCTGACAAATTAGAGTCCGTTTAAAAACAATTTTTATTTTTTGCCTTAGGACATTTCCAATGGAATTCTAGACTATGCCTTCCTCCATACACTAGTCATTTAAAACTTATAAATGTTTTTACATTCTCTAGTTGTAGGGAAATGCTTGGTGTAATATTCTTAGTGAAAGTCATGAATGGATCATTTTGTAGTTCTTTACTATTATCCGAAATTAAATTTGATATCCCTGTTAAAATCATGTAGATCAAATCTTGAACTTAACGAACCATTCCGCCGCATATGTCGCGATTTTAATTCTCATTCCAGCACTTTTTATTCATGAGAGTCACTATTATACTATTATAAAACTATATCATTTTCACTTAATAAATAAGATCATATAATATTTATTATAACTTATTCTTGAATCTTAGCTGTTGAAATTTTTGTACGCGGATTGGGTTACTTGCGTCGGTCGGGCGGGGGGAGGGTAATCGTTGGGTTTATTATTATTTTTATTATTATTTTCATAAAATTTATTTTCATAAAATAAAATTTTTACACATGTTTTTTGGCACTCTGAATAGGTTGATGTTGCAAACAGGACAGAATTGTACCATTGCCACACCCACAAAATGGTACATAACATCATCCTGATGTTTCTATGTTATGCTGTGAAAATGGGCGAAATCGGAGTACAACCACGCCTACTTCCCATATATCAATATTTTAAATTCCCTCTGCTTCTTCAGAGAACATAAATCAAGGAACAATTAAGATTAAGGTGTAAAATTTTGCACGAATAGGGCCTTGGAGGTATTCCGTATCACGTCTTAAAATTGTCGAAATGAGACTATAATTTTTCAAGTCCCCAGATACCATATATGTGGACCTTAGTGCGTATGACTGACTTTTTACCAAAAATATCGGTCCATCTATGAGATAAACCATTGAAATTCAAAGAAAATCATTTCCTGATGATAATGTGCCTTATGTTAAAAATAGGTAAACTCGGGTCAACACTTTTCGTAACCTCCATAAACCGAACATAAAGATTTTTGAACTTCTGGTTGACTTTATACCATATATATCGGTCGATCTGTGATGTATCTTAATTCAGAGAGCTATTATCCGATTTCACACATTTTCCCCGTATATGAGGAAGTGGTAGAAAGACTTGCTCTGAGCAAGTTTACTTTATATAACTTTAGGGGTTTGCGAAATATTTATATTAAACCTTTTAGGGACGCGGCCACTCCACATTTTACACATTTTCAATCCACGGATGACCCTCCCTACTGTGATTCCCTGTACCGAATTCATGTCTTATATCTTAATTGGGAGCTTAAGCTATAGCTTTTTATAGGTTTTCGTTTAACTGCATTTTGTTGGCGTGGTAGTAGTCCGATTACGGATACCAACCTCCTCGGGATGCCAAGGAGCATGTGTACCAAGTGTTATCAAGATATCTCAATTTTTAATTAAGTTATCGCTTGCACGGACGGATCGACAGACAGTCACCCGGAATTCAGCTCTTCTCATCATCCTAATCATTTATATATGTATAAATCTGTATCTATCTCGAGTAGTTTTGGATGTTACAAACAACCGTTAGATGAAGATAACTATTATACTCTGTTGCACCGTGTTACGAGAGTATAAAGAGAAAATCATTGATGTGTTTGGTGGATTTTTCGAGGTTTTCAAAATTCGGAGTTGTGACGTATTGAATGCTATTTAAAACTTTAGACAATTTAAATAATATTTGGAGTTTTGAGGTCGAGTGGAATTTGGTGAAATTTTATAAAGGTAATTATTCAAAGTGAGCGGGCCAGAAACCTTTAATAATAATATTTTAGAATTCTAAAATTCTTAAATTTTTCTGCACAAGTACTAAGAAATGTATTTTTCTGTCAAATGCACCCCAAAAAGTAATACGATGAAACGAAGAACTATCTATTTTTATACTCTGTTTTTGTTTGACATCCAGATTAGCGTCATGTTCTCCGCAATAAAAAGTAATTTTGTAGACTATTTCGTTTCAGAAATAAACTTTTTATTGTTTTTTTTTCGTTTTGATTGTTCTAATAATATAAGAGCCGTTCTGCATGCATACATATGTATATTGATGTTGGTTCTGGTATTGACGTTAAGATGTGGTTAAATTATTATATAATTTTCTGGTGATGAGTAATAGCAATCTGATAAGGATTAAATTTCTGCAGCTCATAATTCTTTAACTTATTTACATGTATGTAGGTATTTCAAGCAGCGGTCGGCATGAGAGGAACTCTGACCATGTAATTGACCACGAAAGTAAAGCAACCAAGTGAGAACTTTGTACATTTATATTGGGAAAAAAATTTTCATTCTTCATTAGACAAGCATTTTCGTGTTTCTTTACTAATTTTTTTATTTTTCTATCAAGAGAAATATATAGGGTCTTAAACGAGTGTGTTAAATGACCTATACCATATAATGCATTAATGTTACCAAATAAATCATAATTGTGAATTTTTTCTGGACAAAGACTGAACGATGGAGATGTACGTGTGAAGTCAGCTTGCACAATTGCGTTAAAAAATGCCGACCACTGATTTGAACACAAATGTTATGCGGTTTCCGAAAAATAAATCCCCGAACTCATTTAGAGAAAAAATATAAATTTGTATTTTATTCAGTCTTTCAGTATAACAGTAAATAAAAATTATTTATATAAATTCAATAACACAACATCTACCCATAGTTGTTTCGATAAATTTAATATTACCTACACCGTTACTGTCCATACACCCCCACACCATTACACCTCCACCGCCGTGTTTTACTGCTGCGTTCCCTTACTTTCACCATACCATCATGCGTAGCAAATATGCAATAGTTGCTTCCGTCTGAAAAAATTACCCCAGAAAATTTTCGCAGATATCTAACGGCTTATTTATATATTCCTGTTCAGAAGTGATTCCTTTCCATCTGTTATCCAAGGACCTAAAACGCTTTTTGTCAGCGTCAGCTATGATAGCCACCTTTCTTCAAAATTGTGCAAACCATATCACTGCAAATTGTCTTTTGAAATCTCTCCTGCACGCTCTTTACTATTTTGGAAGCCATTAGTTTTGGATCTATCTGTACTTCACTTATAATGTGGCGCTTTCCTCTCTCAGATAATTATTCTGGGCGTCCTGATTGCAGCTTCGTAGCATTGAAATCAGTCGATTTATGATTTTTAATTATTCCTTAAACTGTAGAAGGATTTCTGTACACTATTTCAGTAATTTCGCGCCAGGACTTTCCTTCTTTCCATAATTTGACATTCATATCTTTCAATGGAACTTATTGCTTTTCTTGTTGAAGTCATTTCACCAAATTATAAACAACGAATTCAGTAGGACAGAAAAAAATACGCCCTTTTTTTACTTTTTTTAAGCGTAATAGCGAATAGGGGAAGCCGCGTACTCTGTGTTGTACGTTAACTTTTTCTGCAGTAGATATTCCATATTTTTAGAATAGTTATCGATAAGTCAACTGTTGCCAAAGTAAACACCTTAACACCATATTGTGGCAAACACGAATCAACGATAACTTGCCAGAATCACCCAGACGCGAAATTCATAGTTGTCAAAATGTTCGAGTGGCGATATTGTGGTGAATAAGAATGCCACAACAAAACAGAATTGACGACAACTTGCCAGAAGCAACCAGACAGCGAAATTCACAGTTACCAGAATGTTCAAGTGGCGATCTGTTGGTAACGAATATAGTAGATCAGAGTGGGACCAGGGGCAATTCTAATTAAAACGGTAACGAGTAAATGTAAATGAGTTATAAGTATGAAGTTACAAACTGGAATAACGAGTAATAAAGTTTTAAGTTATTTGAATTAGAAATAAAGAAAAGTGTATAGCCATCACAATTTAATGGCTACTTTATTTAAATGTAATTTTAATTAAAAATCCAGTGATCGAACTCAGAGTAGAGTTTCAATTCAGGCGATTGATCAAGTAAATACAAAAGAGAGTGTCAAAAAAGTCCTATTAATTTTTATGGCTAAATTTAATGAACTGAAGACTCAACATTCAAAAAAGTAGCTGGAGCAACGTGTCTTGGCAACAAATAGGATAAAATCCGAAATACAATATCGGTTTCGGGAGGCTATGGAAGCAATTAACATTACTGTTGAAGAATATGTCTCTCAACCGGAATCAGAGGAATCGAAAATAAAGATAGAAGAAAGGGAAGAGGCTCAATATTCATCAAAGGTTATGGACATGAATACAAATTTGGGTGCAATGTCGCAGATGTCATCACAGGTTGAAAGAGCAGTTGAAAGAGCAGGAAGCACGTATATCGACGCAGGTGACACAAGTAACAGAGGTTTCCTCACAGATTTCGGAAGAGCAGGATAAATTTAAGGCTGAAGTGGATGAGTTAAAAAATCGCCGCCGCGAGATACAATTAAATCGGCTGATAATGTCTGCCAAGGTCTCCATCCTTTGACGGCACAAATCTATTCCGAGCTTTTAAGCTTCAGTTTGAAAAGACTGCAGCTGCAAATAATTGGACTGCTGAAGATAATGTCGCTGCATTAAAAGATTTTCCACATCGAGTTGCAAAATCTCCACCAGAAAGCCAATGAGTCTCTGCAGGAATTTGATACTAATTTGATTTTGAGGCTATCTCACTTGGCTCATGCACACAAAATCGTTAATGGACTATGAAATGAGAATACTCGCTATACTGCTTTAGCATGTCCAAACTTGATATTTGCAGAAACCGTCTCGAATGCTCTAACGCACGAAACGGCTTCTCTGCTTAGTAATCGCACATTTAAAGCTCTTCAAGTAGAAATAGAAAAACACACTTAGGTGAATCAATAACTAGAAAATGTGGACAAACGACTGAAGAAATCTCCTGAAACGCGTGAAAAATGATGGCGTGGTTAAATGCTTCAACTGCGGAAAAGCACACAACGGAAGTCATGAATCTAGTCGGTCCAATAATCCAACTGGACCCAAACGTAAGGCTGAGAAAGATCAAGCAGCTCAATCAAAATATTCGTTATACTAAAGGGAGTCAGCCGAAGAGGACACGGCTTGGCTCTCTCAATAGAATGTAATTTCCACCTCACAAATAAACAGGAATACGAGTAACGCTACCGTTAGTGGATGTATGGACGGCAAAACTCGCGTACCAACTGTGGATATGAGAGCGTCACATTCCATAATTCGATCTGTTGTAGTCAATAAAGAAATAGGACTATTAGCTGGGGCAAATGTACGTAGCGCAACTGGAGAACTCAAGTTGTCGGAGAAAAACGTGTGAGATCTCAATTGGAAAGGTAGCCGTATTACAAAGTTTTATAGTGGCAGACATCATAATAGGAGTATACCTTTTAGCTAATCAAGGAAGCAAAATCGACATCGAAAACAAGATTATAACGTATACCAATATGAAAGTGGTACTTATGTTCGATTTTGGTAATTACAACCACATTAAACGGTTACTAATAATAAAAAAAACAGCAGATTCTTACAAAATCTTAAGCCGTTATTAGGACAGGAATAGATAGAGACTATGAAGCAAACAAGTTGTGGGTTGTTGAGGCCGCAGAATAATCTACACCAAATTCACGTAAGTTTTACAAAAAACGATTATGTACTGTGCTAATGTTTCATATCCGGTCCTAGGATTAACGTTTATTTTGGATGCGGATGCTATTAGTTATTTAATAGGAAGCGACCTATAAAAGTCATTGACGGACATGAGAAAGTGGTTACGTATTACCACCAAACGATAGGCAAGTCAGAGAAAAATTATTGTGTAACTCGGAGGAAATTACTGGCGTTATTGAAGTGCATCAAACACTTTCATAAGTACCTGAATGGCACCGATTTCGAGTAAGGACAGATCATGCTGCATTAAAATGGCTTCTACAATACAGGAACCGAAAGGGGCAGTTGGCACAGTGCATTGATAGTCTCCAAAGTTTTTGTCAATTTTGCTGAGTGAAGCTAAAGGCAGCTAAAGTAAATCACCAATTTTGTAAGGAGATATGATGTTCCCATAGAATTACATTCTGACCAATTAAGGAATTTCTAATCCGGAATATCCGGAGTATCCGGAAAACACAAATCCGATGACTGCATTACATCCGCAGTCCGATGGCAAGGTAGAAAGATTCAATCGAACTTTAGAAGAACATTTGAGGAAAGTGGTAGACAAGTATCAAAATATTTGGATACCCATATATCCTTGTTCCTGGTGGCTTATCGGTCTGCTGTACATGAAACAACAGGGCAGACTACAGCAAGGGTCAATTTAGGTAATTATCTTCGGTTACGGTTCGGTTCGGTTAAGGTAGTTCAATTTAGAACTTCTTGCAGCGTTTGGTACGGCCAATATGTCTAATGAGGATGATCAGACTTAGGTGGAGGGTAGTGTGGCGAACGCGAATGCCAGAATCGAGGATAACTTACCAGAATCAGCCAGACAGCAAAATTTGTAGTTGCCAGAATGTTCGAGTGACGATCCCTTGGTTACGATCTACTATATAACGGCTGCCGGAGTGGCAACAGACACAATTCTAATTAGAGCATTACCGAGTAAAGTGCAAGTGTATTAAAAGTATGAAATTGCAAGCTGGAGCAACGAGTAATAAAGTGTTAAGTTATTTGAATTAGAAATAAAGACAAGACAATTTAGAAATAAAGACAAGTATGAATTTTGATTTTTATTTAACAATCCAATGATCGAACTCAGAGTAGAGTTTCAAAGAAAGGGATTCATCTAGAAAATCCGTTGCAATATTCAAGGAATTTTTTAGGTTGTGGTTTGAGTAGTTATATAGTTATATATCTATATATATATATATTATATATATATATATAGTTATATATCTCTTTTTGAGATATTTTTATTTAAAGTTAAAAAATTTATCATTTTTAAGCATATAATTTTTTGATTTATAATGAATTCTACACGCATACTATGCACTTTTCATACGTTATCACTTCAGTAAATTGTTTCTAGATATTAATTTGTTATTAATTGTTATAAAACTAGCTTTAATTCAACATTATAATTTTTGTTCAATTCGATTTATTCACATAAAGGATTGCATGCCAATTTATAATAAATATTACAATATCTACATATTCTGCAAACGAATAAAAACGGATAAGGAATATGTATATAAATACATGTGATGGGTAATGTAAAATCTTTCAGTATTTCCGTTCTCTTGATAAACCCCGGTGTACGATCGGCCAGGGTTGTTGTTGTAACGATTATCCACATTATTTTTGGGGCAAACACAAAATTAACTACCATCGGAATTACTTAACGGTAGGTCCAGGAAACGAGCTGTTTCTAGGGGTCAGCTTTAACTTCGGAAATCCCTATATCGGGTATTGTTTGTCTAGGGGAAGGTCTGCACTGATTGCAGAAATTTTTGGCATTACACAAGTATACTCTAGAATATGGTTAAACGCAATTATATGAAGATATTTCACAAATTGACGACATAGTCAGCATAAAATCTGCTATAATAACGAAAATCATCATATGTAGTACATGGGAGCTGGTGTAATTCGTTGACCGATTTCACACATTTTCAGAATTAAACTATAGTATTGTATATCCAATATTATACGTTCACTTAATTTTGGTAGTACATCATATATAATGACCGATATATACGGTAAAAGCCAACCGAAGGATTGAAAACCTTATATTAGATATATGGGTATAGGGGATACTTTGGGCACAAGGATATACCGTTACCACCACGAGGCGAAAATATTTATATTAGGTATATGGGAATTAAATTTCTTATGAGTTAGGTATGTGGGGTCTAGACCAAGGTCTGAACCGATTTCATTAATATTTAACGCTAAGCCTGTCCCCTTAAATTCATTGAACTAAAGAACATATTGGCTGAAATAATATATACGATGTAAAGTCAACCGGAAGGTATATGGGGGTTAGGATAAATACTGAACCATTTCTATCTAGTTACCAGTACCAATACAAGAAAAAATATCAAACAAATTTACCGATATTTCCGGTATAAAGATGGATATAGATGAATATATATAAATATCTCATAAATAACTAAATCTATATTAAGCAATCCTAGTGAAACCATTTCTTTCCAGGATTTCATAACACATTGCGAAATTCATGTAATTGGAAAATAACCAGGCCCACCACTTTACAAGGATTATACTGAAAACTAATAAATTCGCGAAACTTCTAACGAAAAGCATTAAATTTAATCAGAAATATAGTACAGCAGAGATGCATGGGAATGGGTGTTAAAAGTGAACAATGGGCGTGGTACCGCCCATTTCTAGATGAAATCTCACATATCAGCAACTACCCGATCAATGCTTTGCATAAAATTATGACATCCGTATGTTGCAGTCTTAACGAAATCGGGCTTCAACCACGCTTCATTCCCATACAACAATATTTTCAATTCCGCTGGATTCTTCAGCTTATAATAGATAAATCAAGCATCAATATAATGGAATAAACCTTTGCCCTCTCTGCGTTTACCACATCGCGTTTATGAAATTAGGTTATACCTTTTCCAACGCCATGATATGGAGTATGAGGACTCTCTGTACCAAAATCAAGTTTTGTAGCTTAATTTGTGGCCTTGTTATAACACTTCACGCTTTTCAATTAGAAGCATTTTGCGAGGGTTTCATTTTTCATGGGGATTCATTTTTCCCCGTCTGCAATATCAATCTGCTTAGCGGGCTAAGAAAGACATGCACCAAGGTTTATCAAAACATCTCAATCAATTCCTCTCATCCTGATCAGTTTGATGATATATCTATCTCGATTAGTTTTAGGTGTTACATCCACTGGTAGGTAAGCAACCTTTCATACTCAGTGCAACAAGTTGCTACAGTATAAGAACCTTAATATGTGAGTAACAATAGTTGAATGAAAGCTAAATAAAATAGAAAGAACTTACGGGACACTTATGTTACGAGAAGTATACACATAACTCTTCTTATCTTGAGTTTTACAGTTGGCTTAGTGTTACATTTCTGGAGCTCAGTATTGGGTTTTAACCTGATGTGAGTCATTCCATTTGAGCCAAAAGATTAAACTTTGACTCGCCAGCAAAATTACTGTTTTCCAGAAATCAAGATCTTTCAAACTCGGCATATCTGGTTTTTTGTTCATTAATATGGTGTTTTTGTAGTTCCCATTTCACAGTTTCAACTCAGATTTGTTTATTTTCTGTTTTAGCTCGATCGTCTTCGCAGAACTTTCTGAGAACATCTCTGCCGCCCTACCCAGTTCGAAAATAAAATACCGCACTCCGGGCAATTACAGGATGCCACTTGATGTTTCCTCAATAACATCTACATAGTAAGGCCTGCGTGCGTTCCAGTTAAGGAAAATAGCGAACCTGTACAACCAGTTCCCACAATCACATACTTAATGCGGAACCACCTTTCACGAATACTAACAACGAAATTAAACATTTAACCCAAGAGTTTCGGACGCTACTAAATTTGAAAAGACATCTTCATAGACCACGGTGAATGGCCTCCTTGGAGTGAAACCACCACCCAAAGCAGAGGAAGATCTAGAGTTGTTTCGCGAAATTAGATTGATTATATAGATATATTGAATTACATTCTAGATATTGTACCAGATTAATCTTATCCATTTTAGATCTTAACATCCCAAACATATATCCCAAGTGCAAAGACATGCTCATGACATTAACCACCTCCTTATATGACCATTGAAATCTGCTCATCTAACACCTATCTCCCATCGAAACAGTCCATTTCCTAGACTTGGTGATAGATAACATTTACAAAAACAAAAATAAGTCGAGCGAATACTGTAGCAGGAACAAACACCTAGATTTAGGACTGCAAATTGAGCTCCAGCCGATATTAAAAAAACTTTCAACAAACCGGTAGGTATAATATTAGTTGACGGTGGGTTTAAGCAATAGTCAGCTAGCATTGTTACCGCCTGATGTTTTCGTCCCTTGCCAGCTAATTAATAAGATACCTTAGAATTAAAATCATGACATATGCTGCGGAATAGTTCGTTAAGTTCAACATTTATTCTAAACGATTTTAAAAGAAATGGTCTAATCTGCTCGATAAGTGAGCGGAGATATTAAAGTTAACTCCAGCCAAAAATTAACTGCAAACTGACTCTTTCTCGAGTTTTAGTAAGAATGTTATGACAAGCATGTCCTTACTAATGAGTATAAGAACGAAGGCTTAACATAAGACCTTATCGGAAATGCCCTAAGGCAAAAACTAAAAATTGTTTATGAACGGACTCAACCTTGGAATTAATTTGGTAACTGGGTTTCCGTACCACTGAGCCATATTCCACTATAGGTATAACCAAAGTTGTAAAACGAATTTTATTATATAGATCCCTAAATTCTTTACACAATCTTTTAACATAACTAAGAGCACCTTTAGCTTTCAAAACCATTGTATTAACATGAAGACTAAAATTAACATTAGGGTCAGCAGTAACTCCCAAATCAACAAAGCTAAACACTTGCTCTAAACTATAGTTTTTTATTACATAGGGATAGGACTAAACACAGTAAAAGCACATCGTCTTTAATTTTTTAAGATTCAGTGGTATATCATTTCTATCACACCAAGTAACTAAATTGTTTAAGTCTGTTTGCAACAGACACCTTTCATTGATTGAATTACATGTTCTAAAAAGTTTTATATCGTCGACATATAATAAAATTGCTGTGTACTTTATTACAAAAGATATATCATTACTGAATAAACAGGAAGGAATCGGAAAAAGATTCTGGATCACCTACAGAAACACAAATTGAATATGAACAAATAAGGAAGGGCGAAGTTCGGGTGTAACCGAACATTTTATACTCTCCTGATACAAAGGAGGAGATATAGTTTCAAGCGCTGGCAAAACTTTACATTATCTTATTATCACAACATTAAATGTTGCATAAGAATCCAACCATCATTATTCGACGAAACCGTAAATGAATTTCAATCTTATTTGATACCTTATTAAGTTATATTATAGGTCATAGAGTCATGTACTTTCATTATTATATTTTGCTTCGTGTTCGAGATATTTATATTATAGTCAACGGAAACAACTCAAATGAGATATATGGGATATAAACTCAACCAAAGAATTATCAGCCAAACTTAAGAAAACATATTCATTAAATTTCACTAAAATATCACAAATATTGACCAACATAAAGTACACTAAAGAACACGTTTCCAAGCAATTCGGCAAAAAATCTGCTAGAATAACGAAAGTCATTATATTTACTATATTGGAGATGGGGTAATTCGTAGACCAATTTCATACATTTTGGCATTAAACTATGGTATATCCAATATTACACGTGCACTTGATTTTGCTAATATATATTACATATTGACCGATATACATATACATAATATAAAGCCAACCGGAAGTTTGACAATTTTATATTGGGTATATGCGGGCTAGGTGAATTGTTTATCCGATTTTAAACATTTTATTCACACGGACGCACAGTTATCACAAAAAGACGCTATCTGAATTTCGCAGAGATAACTCATATATTGACGGATATATATGGTGTAAAGTCAGCCATAGCACTAAGGTTCTTATATTGGGTACCTGAAGGCTTGAAAAGCTATATGACGATTTCGACCATTTTTACGCATGAGACGCCATACCTTAAGAGCACTATTTGTGTAAATTTCTATTCCAGTAACTTAATTGAAGCTTGACTTATATACTTTTAAGTTAAGAATTAGATGAAATTTAAAATTGTGTTATAAGGTAAGTAGACGTTTTTGTTATCCGATTTCGTCCATTTTCGGAATGTGACATAAGGATGCAATTAAAATGTTGTGTACCAAATTTGGTTGAAATTGGTATAACGATTTCTGAGATCTTGGATTTCCCCAAAAAGTGGGCGGTGGCCCGCCCATTGAAAAAATTTTACGCAGATTCTTACGCATCCCTTCCGTACCACCTTTATTGCAAGATTTAATGTTTCCATCATCTTTGTTGAGCAAGTTACCGCACTTGTAGTAGTTTCCAACACAACCGTTGTATGTTGGGTGGGCGTGGTTATTAACCTACTTCACTAATTTTCCAGTACATGATAAGATGCTAGTCCGATTACGTCCAACTGCAAGACCAATCTTCTTATTGTGACAAAGAAGACGTGTACGAAGTTTCATCAAGATATTTTAATTTTTACTCAAGTTATCGCTTGCACGAACGGTCGGACAGACAGACAGTCACTCGAAGTTCAATTCATCTCGTCATACTGATCATATATGTATATAACTCTATATCTATCTCAATTAGTTTTTGGTGTTACAAACAACCATTAGGTCAACAAAACTAATATACTCTGTTACAACATGTTGCGAAAGTATAAAAAGTATAATTAAATTTCACTCGTTGTGATCTATTACTGAGATAAAGAGATACTTATTGAAGAAATCTTTATGGAAAGTATTTGTTTTATTGAATGCTTTTATTAAAGTCAGTTTATGTAATATAACATCAGTAAGCTTATTCACCCCAAAACCCATTGATAAATGGTTCACAAATTCAAGCAACTTTGTTAGAATAGTTTGTAGTTAGATTTCTCTCTACAAAATCCATGCTGAGAACATGAAATTAATGAAAAAATCGGAAAAGTTATTTCATTTGCGATAATGGCTTCAAAAAGTTTAAGTATTGCCGATATCTTTGCAATTCCCCTAAATTTTCAATGAATGACTTAAATCCATCCTTATGCAAAGAGATAAAAAAATTTTAAATAAAAAAAGAGATAAAAAAAACGATTTTTTCCATATTGAAGGAAATGTACGTTGTTTAAGAGAAGAATCAAATAGCTTGGTTAAAAGCAAAATTATTTCTCACAATTTTTAAGGAAGAATGAGAGGAGCATATCTAAGCCATAATTAAACAATTTTGTTTAACTTAATTAAGAGAAGTAAGACATCTCCTTCGGAAATAGTTGGTGCATTAATAAAAGTAATTAGACAGAACTCATGCAGATATGAACAATTTTTAGGAAAATTTGTACAGCAATTTGTTTAAAAAAATTGTGCAAACATGTTGGAAATAGTGTACTTGGCAAATGAACACGATGTAAGGTTAAGTAATACGAGCAATCCTTGTGACGGGAGTCACGAAGGATCCCACTTGAATAGCTAAGTACACCAGACATTTGTGATGCCAACAACTCCTAATTATTGGTCAGCAAGACCATTGTAAATTGACAAAGCGCTTTCAGCTTATCACAAATTTGTTGAAGCCCTTTCATGCGAGCTCTTCGACTTTGCAATTTCCCGCAATTCTATTATCTCAGCGGCTCTACTATCGAAATGAATTCACACCTCTCTGAAAGAAGATGCCTTTTGGAGCAGCACATATACTGCCACCTTGATGACAGCGAATTCTGCTTGGAAGACACTGCAGTGGTTTGGTAGCTTGAAGTAATAGTTGATTTTGAGTTCTCGACAGAATACTCAACATCCACTTTTCTGAGCTTCGATCCATCCCTGAAAAAGCGCACTGCGCCAGCAACCACATATCCGTACCACAACTCTACTCGGATTCCCGGAGTTTAATAGCAACCTTCGCAGCAATGTACCTACCGGCTACGTCCACGGATACTATGGGTAAAATGGCATTGAGTGCCATTATTAGTGATGTCCATAGTTCACCGCAGATACCAATGAGGACCGCTCTTTGAACACGTTCTAGCCCTTTAGAAAATAAGGCTTTACTGAGCGCCCTCCATCTTACCATAGTACCACTTTTAGTGAGAGAACCCACTGCTTCCCAATCCGCACTTTACAGCAGTATAAAGCCACCGATACCTCCGTCACACCCTCCTCTATGTTAGGCCTTCGCGACAGCGTCCTATCCAGGATAAGCCCCAAGTATTTCAACGTGTTCAATGGTTGAAGTCGAGAGCCACCCAACAAGTGGAGGGGTACATCCGAGATTTTAAACCACCTGGTAAATAAAGGCAGTGCAGTTTTATTTGGATTGACCGCTTCTGTCCGCTCAATTGACCACCATATTGAGGTACCCTTAGGTTACCTCTTAGACGGTATCTAGAAATTTTCCTTTTACCATAAGAACAACGTCGTCGTCATAAGCTACTACCCGACAGCCGCATTTTTTCAGTTCCTTCAATTGGTCGTTTACCACTAGGTTCCATAGCAAAGAAACTTTCGAAATGCACATGCATTAACCTACTCCGCCACGACAGTTCTGTCGCAAAGAAGGCTATAAATTAGGGGCTTGAGATTCGATTCCACCTCAAACTCGCCGGGGGCCCTAATGACCGATTACTGCCACATATTATTAAAGACTTATTCAATGTCCAGAAAGGTGCCTACCCCATATTCCTTGTTCAAAAGTGCTCCCTCCAGCCATGTCACAACAGCGTACAAAGTAGGATAGACCAACCTGCCTTTGCTTTAGGCATGCTAACCCCTTAATACTTTAGCATTCGGAATTGTGCCCCTAATTTACATGTCCACGAGCACCTCCAAAGTTTTCAACAAAAACCAAGAGAGGCTGATTGGCCTGAAGTCTTTAGCAACGACATGAGAGCTTCTACCGGCCTTCAGGATAAACACTTATGACAGGAGCTTTCCAAAGGAGTCCTTCGCGCAGAACTGAAAACCTTGAGAAACTGATCAATCATATTGTTTCAAAAAGTTGGAAATCACTACATTGGGGTTAGGGGCAGGTCTAACATTTACCTCATCTAAGATAACATTTACTTTTGACAGTTAACTAAATTATGCTCGAGAACACATTTCCAGTAAATTTTATTAAATTTGGTCAAAATTTTTTCAGTGTAAAGTCAACCGAAAGTGCCACAATTTTTATGTTAAGTGTATGGACGCTCAGGGAAGTATTGACCCGATTTTACCCATTTTTTACTCAAAGGTACTAGAGAAAGACGTTTTCTGAATTTCATTAATATATCTCTAAGTCAAGGATATGTATATATCTCCAAAAAGTCCGATATAGGTACTGAGGTCTTATTCGGTATCTGAGTCCTTCAAAAATAAGTGCTTCCGATTTCCGCTATTTTTTGGCGGGAAATGGCATAACTTTACGACACTTATTGTGCAAAGTTTTCTTCCGATATCTTATATGAGAAGTAGGTGTGATTATTATCCGATTTCGTCCATTTTCACATTGTAACATTAGGATATCAAAATATTGCTATCCGCCAAATTAGGATTTGGCTTTGGATTTGACGATTTGGTTTAGTGGACTTGAGATATAGGATTTCACCGAAAATTTTGCGGTGCCACACCCATTGTTAAATTTATACACCGACACCTATGGAGTCCCTCCTTAACTGTAAGATTTAATATTTCTTCAGCGAGTTAACGCACTTTTAATAATTTTCAACATCTTTGTATGGGAGGTGGGCGTGTTAATTAACCTAATTCACTAATTTTCCCAGTATTTGAGAAGGTGCCAGAAAGACTTGTTCTGAGCAAGTTAGGTTAATACAGCTGTAGTGGTTTGTGAGATATGTACTTTAAACCTATTAGGGGGCGGGTCCAATCCCTTCTTTTTTTAGTTTAACCAGATATGTCCCTCCCTACTTCGATCTCATATACCAATCATAGATTTGTATCTTAATTTGTTGCTTAGTTATAGCACTATAGGATTTCGATTAACGCCATTTTATAGGTGTGGTAGTGGTCCGATTACACCCAATACCAACCTTCTTATGGTTCCCAGGAGCACGTGAACTAAGTTTCACTTAGTTATTACTCAAGTTATCGCTTGCACCGACGGACAGACAGTCACCCACAATTCAACTCGTCTCGTCATCCTGATCATTTATATAATAGTTCTAGTAAAAATAAATCCATAATTTTTGCATTAAATTGAAAATTTTATTTAGAATAGTTATAATGATGCGATTAGGTCAAATAAGTACCATTTTGTTTAATAAGTTGTTGCCATTTTGTAGGTAATTTCATAATCACTATCACAGAAACCCTCGTCCGTACTGGCTAAAAGCTGGGATAGTTAGTTTTCACAAGCTTCTGTTGAGGCGAATTTGTCTCTAGCAAAATCATTCACCATAGACAGGAACACGTAGTATTCACTTGGCCTGGTCCGGACTATAACGTGGATACATAAGAACCCCCCAAGCAACCTCTCAGAGCTTCTGGGGAGTCACTATCAATGTATGCGACTTTGCGTTGTCCTCATGGAACACAATTTTTCTGCTATTGACCAAAGCTAGCCACTTCTGGGCGATTGCTTCCTTCAGATATTCTAATTGTCGATCGCGACCTTTTTCCCTTGACGTTGTCGTAAGTGACTCAGTTTTCATCACCGACAATTATCGCTTCAGAAAAGGATCTATTTCGTTGCGATTCAGCGCCCATTCACAAATTGAATCTCGGTCTATGAGGGTTTTTTGCCTGAACTCGTGCGGCGCCCATGAATCGAACTTCTGTTTGTTCTACCCAATTTAAATGGTTCCGAACGGGTTTTCGTTCAATGTCTAGGTCTTGTCCCATTTTCATTATTTTATCGATATCTTTGGCATCAAAATTACCGGAACGGAATATAACATTTTCAGCCGCCTAGCTCGCGATTTCGTCCTTATCGATGAAAATGTGTAAAATATAGCGTATTGTCTGAGTCAAGCAATCATAAAACTGTCTAAGCTAAGTTTTTTAACACGAATTCTTATCTCTATAACGACATATAGCGTAAACCGATCGAACTTAAACAACGCGAGATATTCGTACATGTTACTAAAGCCTTCTATTAGAAAAATAACGGATATCTATCTTGCGAGTGTTACAAAGAACTGTTAAGTGAACAAATCTATTACACTCTTTTGCAACATGTAGAGTAAAAAATGTAGAATGTAGAATATAGAATATAAGATTAGACAAAAGTATGGTATAAAAGTAGGAAGTAAATATTATTAGAAAATTTTATAAAGTATTGAAAGAGCAGCCATTTTTTGGAAATAATGCTTCGTAAATAAATAACAAACAAGTAAGGAAAGGCTAAGTTCGGGTGTAACCGAGCGTTTTATACTATTACAATACAACGGAGGAAAACAGTCTTAAGTGCTGACAAAACTTTATACTTAACAAGTAAGGATGTGCTAATGTCAAAGGCCGGAAATAATTTCAGGTGCTGCCATAACTTTATATTAAAAGATGTTGCGAAAGAATTCAACATTCATTATTCGATAGAATTGTCAATGTTATTAACTTATATTACAGGTCATAGTCTCATGTACTTTGATTGCTATATTTTGCTACGTGTCAGAGATATTTATATAAAAATCTACCAAATTAACTCAAAAGTGATATAAGCGATAAAAACTCAACCAAAGCGGTTTAATGAATATACTAGATATATGAGGAAAAAATCAACCAGAGAAAAGGAAATCATTATATTAGGAATAAGGGGCTTAGACCATGGTCTAGACCGATTTCTTTCATATTTGGCGCGAAATCACACTATGTTTAAGAAAACATATCCAATTAATTTCATTAAAATATCACACATATTGAGCAACCTGAACGGTTTAAAGTCAGATGGAAAGTCGGGATTTTTTATATTGGGCATTTTTGAGATAGAGATTTTGAGTGTAGATCTTCCACTGATCACATTAACCACTTTTCATTATTCAAGCTTATTAGGGAAATATTTTTGGCCCAATTTTGTGAAGGTAACTCACACGGTGACCGATATATTCGGCATAAAGCCTGCTAGAATAACAAAAATCATTATATGTAGTATATGGGAGCCGGGATAATTCGTTGCCCGATTTCACACATTTTCGGCAGTAATCTATGGTATATCCAATATTACACGTTCACTTAATTTTGCTAAGATATCTTACATATTGCCCGAAATATATGGTATAAAGTCTACCCAGAGGTTGAAAATTCTTATATTAAGTATATGAGGGCTAGGGGAAATGTTTACCCGATTTTCCCCGATTTTTGACACAAAAGCACGTTATTATCATTGAAAGATAATCGTCCAATTTTATTACGATATTTTACAGATTTACCGAAATATATGGGATAAAGTTTACAGGAAGGTTGAAAATCCTTATATTAGTTATATGGGGGCTAATACTTCCCATTTACCTGGTTTTTCCTATTTTTAACACCAGGTCACATTGTTATCATGGAAAGATAATCCTCAAATTTCATTACAATATCTTACAGATTTACCGACATTTTCTGTAAAAAGTCAAATAGAGGCACTGAGGTGCTTATATTGGGTATCTGGTGGCTTGAAAAGTTATAATCCGATTTCAACTATTTTTACGCGTGAGATGGCATATCTGTAACGTACTATTCGTGAAAAGATTTATTCCAATTAATTGATTCTCAATTTATCTATTTTAAAATGAAATTATCAGATGAAACTTAAAATTGAGTTATATCAGAAGTAGGTGTGATTTTTATCCTATTTGTTCCATTGTCATAATGTGACATAAGAATGCGAATAGAATGTCACGCACCAAATTTTGTGGAAATCGGAGAGGGCATTCTTGAGATATGGGATTTCTCCTAAAAATGGGAGGTGCCACGCTCATCACCAAAATACAGGGATTCCTATGCAATCCTTCCGTATCATATTTGTGGCGAGATTTAATGTTTCTGACGTGTTCCTTCAACGAGTTATCGCATTTTTGGTAGTTTTCAACATAACATTTGCATGGGAGGTTTGCGTGGTTATTATCCGATTTCACTCTTTTTCTCAGTATATGAGGAAGTGCTAGGCAGACTTAGTTGGAGCAAGTTTGATTGATATAGCTTTAACTTTTTGTGAGATATGTACATTAAACGTATGGGGGGGCGGGATCATACCCACTTTTACAAAAAATTTTACCCACAGATGCCTCGGCTTACTAGGAGCCTCTGAACCAAATAACACATTCATATATTAATTTGCTGCTTAGTTATAGCACTTTATCTGTTTTCGATTATTGGCCTTTTGTGGGCGTGGCAGATGTCCAATTACGCCCATCTGCAATACCAATCGTCTTACGGTGACAAAAAAAGCGTGTACCAAGTTTCATCAAAATATCTTAATTTTTACTCAAGGTATCGTTTGCCCGGACGAACGGACGGACAGACAGTTAATCGGATTTCAACGCGCGACGCGTCCCATCCTGATCATTTATACATATATATGTCTGTATCTAACTCGATTATTTCTAGGAGTTACAGACAACCGTTAGGTGAACGAAACTAATATACTCTCTAGCAACATGTTGTGAGAGTATAAAAATAAATCTTGTATTTTCAAAAATACTTATATCCAAAAAAGCAGATTTTTTAATTTCTCCATTCTCCTCATCTCTTTCTTGTTATCTTCATAAATTTTCTAAACGGTTCACCAGCTCAAGCATGTAATTCTATAGCTCGAACGTACCTGCCCGAAGCCATTTGCAAATGATTTTGATAAGATAACAAATGCCCGAACAGAAATGTTGCCAACTTCAATGACATAAAATTTTACGGGTGGTTGGCAATAGTTACTGCCTGTGGAGATATAGCTTTATAATTCTATCCGTAGTAGGCAAGTTTAGTAGTTAGCAATAGTTATCCGATTAATTTACTGATAAAATATAACTTGGTACTGCCACAGCTCCCTTTTCATTTTTACTGTACCGGCATTATAAACAAAGTTAAAGTGGGTTAAGAATGATAAAATTAGACATTTCGACAACTTTCTTCCGTTACTTTTATTGGTACGTGTTCGGCGGAAATTATGTCATAATAGGGTAGTTTACACCAGAAAGCTATTGCTGGAAACATCGCAATCACATCACATCGCTATATCATCTACTTAATCAATTTCCACAAAGCTGGTTCTGCGATACCGGAAGTGACCCGTAGTTTATTCGGCCAAGAGCTGTTATTTCCCAGATCTAACTCAGTATGGGTCGGTAAGTATTAATTTCATTTTGACATAATCAGCAAACATCCAGCAACAGAGCTGCTCTATATCCCCCTGATCTGTGCCGGCATTGAGTCCAGCCCGAAACTGGAGGAATCTTTCTGCTACATATGGTCCGAAAGGCTCCACCCTACTCAATCTCGATTAGGTGCAATACATGCATTGGATGGAGGCATCTTAAGACTGCCAACGCACCACTGCGACACATGCCTCTACGGCAGTGTATATAGCAACTAGTTTTAAGTGGTTAACAAAGGACCTTAATGGTCCTCAGGAGCTTAACTAGGCAGCATGACTTATAATACTGACTTATACAATCCAATCAATTTCAGGCAGTTTCTGCTGGGATTCTTTCTCAAAAATTATCCTTCCAGTCACCTGCTTGGAGCGGAACCGCCTCTTAAGAGCATCAGTAGAACTTTACTCTAATACAACACCTTACCGACTAGACTTGGGACGCGACTAATTTCGGCCAAGCACTGAACGCCATTCACAGTGGAGCTATTAAATGATAGCCCTCCTAATGAATTGCGTCCTTGGAGCTCAAACACCATCCATCGCAGAACAAACCCTTCTCCGTATAGTCCGACTCCGTCGATACAGCTCAATTCCTGGACCTTCCAAGATGACTTCGATGAGAGTTGATTTTGCGTTTTTCCCCAAACAGGGACTAGATACTACGCTACAACAACAACAATATCATCTACTTAATGTGCAACTATAATATTTTGATGATATGTCAAGATTACGAAATGTGATCTAGGATCACATCACAAATTGGAAAATAAGAAGAGGCAACATCGGAACATTGTAAAATTTTCAAGTAAATTGTAATCAAAAACTCAAGCACTTTTGAAAACTCTTGAAATAAACTTTATTTATTTTTTTTTTTTATTAAGCAAAAGTTTTAGTGAAACGAGTGGTAGATTATATCGGGAAAATATCTAAAGCATATCCAAATAACTACTTTTAACGTATCGTCGGGATGTAAGACGGATCGTCTCCCCGCGGTGCATACTGTTTAACGCTAGTAACGAACTTCCTTGAAGACTTTAAACCCTTAATTGACACGGATTATGTGGCACAGGTAGTAACATGACTTATTATTTTGGATATGGTTGAACTCTAAGCTTGTAGCATTCAGTCATCTGAGTATTTCATGGTGACACTCTGTAGAAATGGTTGGGAAGCTGAAGTTCGAGGTGGAATCGCCGGCATCAGCACAGGAGGGGAGAGTTCTGGAACTCCAGAAAACTGGAGAATGGACGAAAAGTGTGCTCAGCGACGGAAGAAATGACAAAGCTGCGGGATTAGTCTAGGCCCAAATTTCAGTCAAGCGGCAGAAGCCGCATAAGCGTCCACTCTCAGTAAGAGGACACGTACGGCAACGGCACCTGCATTAAGCGAAATCGTTAAACGTGCTGGCTCAATAGACCTAGGTGTGTGTAACTGCAGTAGGGAACATGGAGCCCACTTCGACTAGAATGGAAGCGAGTTACAGCTGGCATATTTTCTGCTGGTGGTTTCGCTCCTGGCGAAATCCTAGATGTGAGAGTGCGGTTTTACACAACGGAATCCACAACTTGATCAAATCCGCCGACGAATGGTTGGCTGTTTGTCATAAGTAAGCAGTAGCCATAATGGGAGATGTTTGGAAGGGAGCAAGACGGGTGGGGACTGCGTTTGTCCCGAGAGCAAGTTGTTAAGGCCAAGCTATGCCAAAGCGAAAGCCGTCGGCACTACTTTGCATTAGGTGGTGTCATGACTGGAGGGAGCAATTATGCACAAGGAATTTGTGGTGTGTACCTTTTTTGATATCGAGAGGTCTACAAAAGCTTAGGGCCGGGGCAATATTGGAGCCCTTGTTCAGTTTGAGGTCGAATCAAACCTCAAACACCCCACCCAAATTCTTCTTTACGACAGAACTGTCGTGGTGGAGTGATGTAGAGTAAATGCCGTTCGGAAAGTTAAAAGGGGCACCACGCTAGGTGGGTTCTTTCTAGAACTAAAGAACCGAAGCGGTCGGGTGATTGCCTATGCTAACGACGTAGCTCTTTTGGTAAAAAAAATCCTAAATAACGTCTACGAATTAATCCAAAGATAACTCAATGTGGTATCCAATTGGGTGGACAGAAGTGGTTTAGCCATCAATCTAAATAAAACTGAACTAATTTATTTACTATGAGGTATAACGTCTCGGTGGACCGGGTTATATTACTTTATAATATATAAAATATTGCATTATATTGTTGTAGAGCTATTAGGCTATTAGGAACAAGTGGGGCCTTTCACCAATAGTGGTGTTCTTGCTTTATAAAACGGTACTTTAGTCAATAATGTTTTGTGGAGTTGTTGCCTGGTGGGTGACGCTCCAAAAATTCGTATTCAATATGAAGCTCGAGCATGTTAAAAGAGCGGCATCTGGGGTGCACTAAGAACAGCATCCACAATGCCACTCAATACCAATCTACACGCAGCATGCGTAGGTATACCTAGCAGGTGCATTTCGGCGAAGGCTGTTCCTAAACACAGGGTTCCTTCGATACATGAAGGATCTCAAACAAGGGCATTCCTAAATATAATGTCCGATTCTCTGGTTGGCCTTTTCCTAATCTTTATATATAAGAGATAGACTTTAGTTACTACACTTATAACTCAAAAATGCCATGCCGATTTTGATGACTCGCCCCAACTCGGACTGGTCTCTGACTAAACAAGAAGAAGACAAACGAAAATTCCAGAAAAATCCAAAAAAAAAAATAATAATAAGGAAAATTCATTTTCCCATACGTTTTGTATGGAGCGATTTTACGTCGCCATCTTGATGATCGATGATGTTTATGTTTACGTCATGATGTGACAATCTTGTTTTTTGGAAATTTTTTGCGACAATTGTTTTTGCACCAAATTTGTGTAAAAATTTTTTTGGAGCGTTTTTTTTTCGTCACATTAAAAACGAAAATGATTTCAAGTACTGGTTCCGGTATTACCAGTAGATGGTATTGTGGGCTTCAACCTTTGACTGCTGATATTTTTGTAATCTTTCCATCGCATATTACTAACGTCACTCTCTTTTTAATATTTGGATAAAATAATAAAAACATATTTTTATAATTATATATTTATTACAGTTTTCAGCATTTTCTGGTATGTTATAATACATCTAGAATATTCGTTGTATTTTTTATTTAATACATAATATTTAGCAATAGGAACTTCGTTTCACCTGGGTGTCCCACGACACACTTGTCTTCTTTTTAAGTTCTATCAATTAAATTTAATATATTGTTTTGGAAAACTTTTTTATGAAAATTACCAGCGAAAAGTGATTTCATAGAGGTGAGTTCAGTTTGATGAAGTGCGCATCGACAATCAATCCAAATGTTATTTTCGGATTGCGCAATTAATTTTTAGGTGGGTTACTTTGAAAATGGATGGATTAGTTTCTGATGTTATGCACATGTAATCTTTCGCATCGAATCCCTAATACAAGTAGAGTTCGGAATATCGCCAGTCAATTGAATACGTATGAACAAGAAATCGCACTAGAACAGCGAAGTGTTAGTATCGCCAGACTTCATGCATCACAATCACCAGAAGAAAGGTAGGCGGCAAACGAAGCGGGTTAGTTAACAATGAGAAATCGTCGAGAAAATTAAACAACTCAGTAACGTGAAATTCGAAATCAATGTCTAAGAAGAAGTGCTTCAAGTGTTGATTTGAATCGAGTAGCGTTTCATTACGATTGCACAACTGACTACAGTTCATTACCGCAATGGCGGAAGTGTGCAACCATTGTGGTACATTGAAGGTAAATTACTACCCCTCTTTACCTACCCTCGCCCCAAAAGTCATTGCATTTTTTGATTCGTGGTGAAACACCCGAATCTCATCATGTTCTATCGAAGACTCAGAAATTACTTCATTTGGAACAGATATTATAGATAAACGCGGATTCAATCCGACATTCAAGGTAATAAGAGTTTAAAGAAATTAAATTTAATTAAAGAAAAACTTGATTGAAGATCATATCATCAAATCGTTGATTCTAATTTCGTCGGCTCTACTGATCCAAGGCCAAATTCACTATCGAATTGGATCATTGTTACAGCTTGGAGATGCGAAAATCCCAATCCCAAATCTCCAAATATCCAAATCTACATAATAGGCAATGCGGAAAATCAAATTGGTCAGCGCCAAGCAATCAATCCGGCAATGAAAAGAGGATTAGCGATATTCCGAAATTTGCAGCAGCTACTTAATGAACATCGTGCATTGGTTCGGTCATTCAAATCTGCGATGGATCGCATGCTAAATGATGACAATAAAGTCGTGATTAGAGCGGATAAAGGACCTACTGGAACGCTTGAACGCCAATTTAACGCTCCAACAATAGAGAAGGTTGTGGTTGTGATTGTTGGCGAAAATCTCAAATTTTGTGACATTGTGCTCACACGTCCCGACTCTGTGCAATTACAACAAATATCCGAAACACGTCCTTCATACGATGCATCGCAATATTCACTACTGTTTGGGCAAGGAGATGATGGATATTATATCAACATCAAGATGATCGGCGAGTATCGATATTATAATTATTTTCATTTCTATATAACACTGATGTCACTGAAATCATTTTAGGTAAGGAAACGACCTAGAAGGTCAGCGCAACGAATTTTTCCGCGTATCGTGTGATAATTCGCCAAATTTCGACAACTTCGCCGATTATTTCAGCAATTTTGTGGAGATATGTATGCCATAACAGAATGCGAGCATCTCTTCTTAATCCGTTTAAATCAAACTAAACTACGTTCCGAGGAGTGCGTACGAGGAGTGCATTTATTTACGGAATGCAATTTGCACCGGAAGAAAGCTGCTGATATTGGTCGGTTGACCATTTTACCCACGACGTTCATTGACACCCCACGTCATATGCTTGAATATGCGCAAGATGCAATGACATATGTGCATCATTCGGCCGTCCAGACCTGTTCATCTCCTTCACATGCAAACCAAAGTGGATAGAAACTGTTCAACTACTGCTTTCTGGCCAAACTTCAAGTGAATGCCACAATATTACCGCATATGTATTCAGACAAAAAATACGATCTCTAATAGACCCCATTGTAAAGCATCGTATCTTTGCGGAGATTCGATGTTGGATGTATTTGATTGAATGGTTAATCAATGATTTGATCGCGCCTGTGTGGCGCAATTAACCCACAAAAACCGGGCATAGTCGACGGCAAGTGTTCCAAGCATTATTTCCGCATGTTTTCCTTCGAATCCACGCGCATTGTGTGACAAGTAAAAGGATGGCATGTCAGAAGATATTTTACATCAAGTATGTGTCCATTCACAGAATTCCTATCTTGAATCTTCATCCCCCATCTTGATGAATGAAGAGATTCACAACCCGACTTTGGTTTTGATAGAAAACATGCCTTACCTCTTGTGCAGCAGTTTTTTAGTCAGGTTAGGAATGCCATCCCATAATCGTTGAATAAACGACGCTTTTGAATGAGAATTGTAGCGTGAACGTGAATACCATACAAATGCATTGAATGTACCTTTGTCGAATACCCAACAAAAAAAAGTGTCAAATACGGTGATGAAGGGAATTTATGATGGAAATGTTCGCATGGATTCCTTGATGCGACTGGTCGCACTGGCAAGATAAGAAATTGCAGTTCCAGTTGTAGCAGTTGCTTCTTCTGCAATAGCGGCTACACTGCTGAAAGGTTGATTTCACTCTTAGGCGATTTCCAGCAAACACTACCAGTAATACCACGATCGAAGTAATACCACGATCCATATGCCGAAGTGTTCTACAATCAACGGCTAACTATCCGTAATTTCATGTTCCCGTCGAAGCATCGAATGCATTGATTTCGTTCCCGCTGAATTTTGGCAAGTTCTTCTCAAGAAAAAAGAGCTTATCAGCAAAATTTTTCCGAACATCGCTTATCACAAAAACTACGATTTGTTAAGTGAAAGAGCAATTTGAGCGGTAAAGAATAAGGACGTAGATCACTTAAACTGGACAATTCAAAATGAAATCGTTGGTTCCCTGCATTCCTTCAAATTTATCGACTCTGTAACAAACGAAGACGAAGCAAGTGGATTTTGGACGAAAATCTATAAAGTGCTATAACTAAGCAACAAATTATAATATGAAACTGGAATTTGATACAGGGAATCACAGTGGGAAGGGTAATCTGTGGGCTGAAAATTTAAAAAACGTGGGTATGACCCCGCCCCTAATATGTTTAATGTACATATCTCACATTCCGCTAAACATACATATATCAACAAACTTACTGGAGACGAATGCCTCCGGCACTTCCTTAGACGGTGTGAAAATGTGTGAAATCTGATTATAACCACGGTCTCCTCTAATACAAAGGTCAGGTTGAAAACTACTCAAAGTGCGTTAACTCGCTAAAGAAATACGTCAGACAGGTTAAATTTCACAGCCAGGATGGTACTTCAGGGCTTTGAAGGAACCGGTGTAAAAAATTGGTCAATGGGTGTGTCACCGTCCACCTTTAGGTGAAATCCTATATCTCAGGAACTACGAGTACTATACCAATTTCGTGAGTGACTTTATATTTGTAACCTTATATTACAGTGTGAAAATGGGCGATATCGGAAAACAAACACGCCTAATTCTTATATAACACAATTTTAGATTCCATATGATTCTTTCAGTGTATAGTATATAAATCAATTACCAAAGAAGATATTGAAGCCGATCCGATTATCCGATTATGAATTTTCGTGATGACAATCTGTGAGATATGTCATTAAAATTCAGAACGAATCTTTGCCTGGAAATATTGTGCCTTGATGTCGAAAAGTAAAGTAAAAAAGTAGGTAAAATCGGGTAAATACTTTTCTTAGCTCCCATATACCTGTAATAAGGATTTTCAAACCTCTGGTTGACTTTATACCGTATATATCAATCAGTCTGCCATATATCTTAATGAAATATAGACAACGTCTTTTCCTGGTAGTGGTTTCTTCTGATGCCAAAAATTTATAAGACCGGACCAATACTACTCCTAAACTCCATATAGCTAATACTATAATTTTAAAAATTCCGGTTGACTTTATACCACGCATATCGGTTAATATGGAATATGGTTAATATGGTTTGTATAGTAGATTAACCAATTTTCGCCGCAATAGAAGGTAGTGCAATAAGAGAGAAATGGGATTTGTTTTTGTCAAAAGTATACAAATTGAAGTCAAACACACAGAAATTGTCTTGCTGAAATGTATCCACCGGATTTATACAATACAAAGTTTTTCAAAGCGTTGCATTGCTATGCATTTGTTTTGATGCCTTTAGGGAGAGTGACCAATTCCATCGTATTATAAACTATGGTCCATTCTTCATTTTCTTTGTTAACATCTATATATCTCTTTATGACCTATAACATTTACTGCTTTATCGCCTTCATCAAATATCTCTTTATTCAGTCAGTCAGGAGTCGTTAAAGAAAATTCTGTATCAGAATCGTCTTCTCTGTTTAAATTTGTATTAATATGTTTTTTGTAACTTTCTCGTAGAAATCTTTCTAAAATAATATCGGAACTTTTACCACCTAGGCATCATATATCGTATATCAATACATTTAATATTGAAACACTTGAAAATCTTCAATTGTTATACTCTCGCAACATGCAAATAGTTTTATCCACCTAATAGTTGTTTGTAACACCTTAAACTGATCGATTTAGATATAGAGTTATATATATCGAAATGATCAGGATGACGAGACGAGTTGAATTCCAGACATCTTGATGAAACTTGGTACACGTGTTCCCTGGCACTGGGAAAAGGTTTGCATTGCAGTTGGCTGAAATCGGACTATCACCATGCCCACAATATTCCGTTAATCGAAATATTATAAAAGGCTATAACTAGGCCAAAAATTAAGGTACAAAACTGTAATCTGATATACGGCATTGAGGTAAAAAAGGGGCATCTGTGTTTAAATGTTTTTTAAAGGTGGGCTTGGCTCCGTCCCCTAATAAGTTTAATGTACATATCTCACAATCCACTGAATCTATATCAACCAAACTTGCTGAGATTAAGTTTTTCTAGCTCCTCCTAAAATAGTGTGACAAACGGGCGAAACTGTATGGTAACCACACCTAACGGCTGTTTGTAATACCTGAAACTAATCGAAATAAATATTGAGTTCTATACATATAAATGATCAGGATGATGAGACGAGTTGAATTCCGTATAACAGTCTATCCGTCCGTAAGTTCGGCTGTCTACCAGTGCAAGCTATAATTTGAGTACAAACTGAGATATCTCTGTAAAACTTGGCACTGTGAGGAGGCTGGTATTGGAGATGGACTTATTCAGAAAACTGCCAAAACCTACAAAATGTCATTAAACGAAAACTTTTGAAATGTTATAACTAAGCTGTCACTTAAGACTTTGAACTGAAATTTAGTACAGGGTTCATAAAATGGAGGGCATATGTGGGTTGAAAATTTTTTTTAAGTTTGAATGGATACGAATCAATAAAGCTGTATCAACCAAACTTGCTCAGAACAAGTCATTCTAGGACCTGCTCGTGCACTGGAAATAAAGTGAAATCGGATGATAACCACGCACACGCATATGATGGTTATGTTGAAAAGCACTAGAAGTGCGTTAACTCGCTGAAGAACTACTTTAGAAAGATTAAATTTCACAACCAAATTGGTAGTTAATAAATTGGTAAGGGGTTCAAAGGAATCGTTGTAAGAATTAGACAAGGGATGTGGCACCGCCCACTTTTTTTTGAAATCCCATATCTCAGGAACTGCTATTCCAATATGAAACAAATTTTATGCGTAATGATATATTAGCATCCTTATATTACGGTGTCAAATTTGTCGAAATTGGAATCCAAACACGCCTACTTCCCACGTTTTTCTTTTTAAATTCCATATGATTCTTAAACTTTACAGTAAATAAATCAATTACAAATGAAGATATCGGAGCAGAACTTTGCCCAATGTTGCGAGAATACAAAAATAACGGAAGAATCAATAAAAAGATGAGAAATCAAATCAGATGTGTTTTAAGTAGGCGCCAACGCTTGTTTATTCTAAGAGAAATAATAAAAGATGTGACCATAAGTGCTGTTAAGCTTCCTGCTTTTTTGTACTCAAACTTCGATATAAGTGTAACAACATAAAGTTATGTACAATTGTATAAAATAATTCGAATTTCGGAGCAGAGTCATAAGAAGAAAACAATTTATCAATGTAATTGATCGAAAGAAGCGCATAATTTTTGCAAAAACAATAGAAGGAAAGAGTATCTAGTACTCTTAAAGAGTACTTATGGAAAAAGGTGGCTTTCAATGAAGGTTCGAAATTTAACTCGAGGATGTCAGATATAAAAGTTAAAATATGGAGGGAAGTAAATACCTTATGCCCCCGTTTAAACACGGTGTGTCATCTGCAATGGTTTGGGGATGTTTTAACGCTTCGGGAATAAGAAATTTCAAGTTCATCAACAGAATAAAGAATGCTAAAAAGTATATATATTATGTAAGGTTTGGATATTGTCCCAAATTGCCCAAAATAAATGCAAATGCCACCTGGGAGCTCTGACTAGGCACTCCTTATATGGAGTATATGAGGGCTTGAATATTTATATTCCAATTTCGACTTTTTTTACGAATGAGACTGCATATCTGGAAGGCAATATTTGTAAAAATTTCCATTCTAATATCTTGATTGCTGCTTGATTTATTTTATTAATATTATTTATTACTTAAAATTGTGTTATATGAGAAATAATCGTGGTTGTCATCCAATTTCGTCCATTTCCACAAAGTGACATAAAGATATAAATATAATGTCATGTACCAAATTTGGTTGAAATCGGTTAGGCGTCCTTGAGATATGGGATTTCCCCTAAAAGCGGGCTGTCCCACGCTCATCTTCCAAAATTTACACGGTTTCCTATGCAGCCCCACCATACCATATTTTCTGTAATATTTAATGTTTCTGACGTATTTCTTCAGCGAGTTAACGCACTTTTAGTAATTTTCAACATAATCTTTGCATAGGAGGTGAGCGTGGTTATTATACGATTTCACTTCTTTCCCCAGTATACGGGGACATTTTAGAAGAATTTGTTCTGAGAAAGTTTGAATGATATAGCTTTAACTTTTTGTGAGATATGTACATTAAACGTATGGGGGGGCGGGATCATACCCACTTTTACAAAAAATTTTACCCACAGATGCCTCGGCTTACTAGGAGCCTCTGAACCAAATAACACATTCATATATTAATTTGCTGCTTAGTTATAGCACTTTATCTGTTTTCGATTATTGGCCTTTTGTGGGCCTGGCAGATGTCCGATTACGCTTATCTGCAGTACCAACCTTCTTTTGGTGACAAAGAACACACGTACCACGTTTCATCAAGATATCTTAACCTGTACTCAAGTTATCGCTTGCTCGGATGGAGGGACAACCATTAGGTAGGTGAACAAAACGAATATACTATGTTGCAACATGTTGCGAATGTATAAGAATTTATTAATTTTTAATTATAATATTATATAATTAACGAGTTGTTCATAATCTAATTCAAAATATGCTACTTTCATCCTAAGAAGGCCTTCTAAATTCTTATCTGTAAGCCTAGTTCTTTACGCATTCTTAATATACACCATAACCGAAAATACCGATGGTTCCAAACATAGACTACAATCTATATAATTTTTTAAAAGCGGATATTTGTATTCTTCAATATCTCTCCAAAACTAGATTTTGCTGAGATCTTTAAATGATTCGAAGTACTTTGGTAATTTATTTTGCATATCAAATGTTCACAACTTTCTTTCATGTATTTAAAATTGTCTAATATTCCAACTCGAAATTGATCTTCAAGAATTTGCAAACGTTTTTTAATTGCGTCCATAGCAACTGAGAAATGAAAACTAAATGTATATTTACCTTGCTTATTTAAATTTATTTCGGAGAAAACGTTTGTGATGTCGGACTTGCTTCGGTTGCTTCCAGAAAGTGGTGAAACATTCGATAGGTAAGATCACACCACAATTTTTTTCTTAATAATTTTGACCGCAATTTCCATTACTTTTTCTACCTGAAAACTTTTTGTAAATATTTGCTGCTTATGCGAAATGCGGCGGAAAGTAAATAAGTTAATACCGTTGCACATCATGGGATCAATTGAACCGTATTTTTTCTCTATCATAGTAAGTATTCCCTTTATCTGAAAATTTAAATAATTGCCGTTCTAAAACTTTAAATGTAGTTTTTCCGGTTAAATTTTTGCATTCCTTGCAAACGACAAGTCTTCTGAGACATTAAAATTTTCGTCAAAAGTCCTCAGGTATATTAAAAGTTGATAATGGCTTGGTTATCGGTGCTTTCACCTAAAGCAACAGAGTAAAACTTTGAATACAAAATCATTTTTTTTTCAAATTTATGTATGTATGTAGTGCCACCACCAAGTATATTACTTTTAATTAAAAATGCAACAATGCTTCGGACATTTTGTTTTGCTCTTTCATTTATATTCATTTTCGTAAAACAAATATTCTGATGTTGGTAAAACACCTTTCCTCATAAAGTATAATACGGGAGCATTTCGTTTCGCTTCCTTTTCTGCGACAGTCGGCACTGCATTAATGACGACACGTAATACCACAAAGCTACATTAGTGACCCTGACGTGATATGAAGTGATTGACATTACCGGACGTGATGAGCGGTACAATAATTCCCACCACAAAATATTCTGCCACGGATTCTATTACCCAAGATGTCTGAAAATAATATAAGCGCCTACTTTTACTAGCTGGACCCTTGGTTCGATGCTTCACGTGTTGGCTCCGGCGCAGCCAAATTCAACATAGTACTTCTAGCAAGTGTACCTCTAGTAAAATGAATAGAGATGCGTACAATCGAGGGTGCACCTGCAACAGATAAAGTCAGTTACATGCGCCGCAAAATTATCGAAATTTTCATGGAGAGTCTACAACGTCGCCTTCAACTTGGTGACCGAAGGGCCAGCGATTTGTACAACGAGATTGATCGCACGCAGGCGGCACCTTCAGCGAGAGTATACTACATGATCGCTGGATTAGCCGTTTTCCATCGTATGCACAAGAAGCTAATAGCAACTATTGTTCCAATTAGCAACAATAGCAATTAAAAATGCTAATTTAATCACTGAATGGTTATCATTGAAGGATAGTGGACAGATTTTTGAAGTCCGAACCGTGATCGTAGGGTGAATTAACTGATATACAAAATGAAATTGCTGTTACTTCGTAAATTTTAGGAAAGTTAACGGGTCCAACAGATAACAGTGCAGCAGATCTACATTTCTTGGCAGTACACTTCTTGGTACAAACGCCACAATGAGCGGCCAGAAGCCGACTCATATAGTGGACAAACATACATAGCAATCCAAAGTGGTAAGCACTCGTCTTCGGCTGCAACCAGTCACGCTCAAGACTTGGACACTTTTTTAACTATGGAGATTTTTTTTACAATTCATGAAGAACAGAGACGGTAAAGTCAGGCCGGTCCTTATAATTTTGAGCAAGGGCAATCCTGACGAGAAGCAGCGATATTGAAAAGTAATTGCACATTCTATAGAACATTTTATTATGATTTTGCCGCAATATTTATTGGGATTAATGCCTCAACAGAAGCGCTTTCAATAGAGTAGAGAAACGCATGACCCCACTCAACCGAGAACTAACAGGTTTTGTTCTTTCCCATGACTCCTTCGGAACCCGACTTGATTCCAGAGTAAAAAAAATTATGAGGACTTGGAAAAAGACAAGTTCAAAAAAGCAGGACAAATTTTAGGTGAAATGTAGTCAGCGGTGTGCATTGATGACCATAAAGTAGTCGCAAATTACATCGACCCAAATGTCAACATTTTTAATGTTCCAGATTTTGCAAATGAAAAGCATAAACCGAGCATGTTAGCTATGTACACACATATGCAATAGATTGTGAATTGCGCGCATACATTTATCCTACCTCTTCCACTCCCACCTCTACCTACCTCTACTCCTATCTCTATCCTACCTCTACTAAACCAACTATGCCCACGCCTTGAGCTCGCGAGTAAAGCGAACTGAAGATTCAACAACTAGAAAAGGAGCTGGAGCAATGCGGCTTGGCAACAAATGGAATAAAATCTGAATTACATCCTCGGTTGCGAGAAGCCATGGAAGCACATAAAATTAAAGTTGACGCATATATGTCTTTCAATCGCAATTAGAGGAATTAACAGCGAAGATCGAAAAAAGGGAAGAGGCTCAATGTTCATCGAAGGTTATGGGCACGAACATGATTTTGGCTACAATATCGCAGATGTCATCACAAGTTTCAGCACGGAAGTCCTCACAGATAGCAGAGGTGTCATGTGTCAAATGATGGAACAATAATCCCAATTTTCGTCGCAGTTGAAAGAGCAGAAAGCAAGTCGACGCAGGTGACCTCACAAATAACAGAGGTGTCAACGCAGATTTCGGAACAGTGGGATAAAATTAAGGCTGAAGTGGATCAACTGAAAACTCGTTTCCGCGAGTCACAATTAAATCAGCCAATTACATCAACTGGCTCTGCCAAGGTAAAAATTCCATCCTTTGACTGCACAATTCCGTTCAGGCATTTAAGCTTCAGTTTCAAGAGACGACAGCTGCAAATAATTGGAATGGTGAAGATAAAGTCGCTGCATTGTTCGTAACATTAGAAGAGTCTGCAGCAGAAATCTTACAAACCACTCTCAATTGCGAATCGAATAGTTCTGAAACGTTCATGGCAGTAAAAAAGGTGTGAGCACCGTGCACACAAATCCGTAAAGTAAATCGAGGACATAGAAATTCAGAGCTTCTTTAATGGAATACGAAATGAGACTATGCTGCTATGCTGCGTTAGCATATAAAAAATTTACGTTTGCAGAAACCGTCTCGTATGCTCTAACGCTCGAATCTCCATCTTTTCTTAGTAATCGAATGCTTAAAGCTCATCAAGTGCAAATAGAAGAACAGACTTGGGTAAATCAATTACTTCAAAAGATGGATCAAATGCAGAAGAATTTTACCAAAGCGCGTAAAAAAAATTATGGTGTGGTTAAATGCTTTAACTATAGAAAAAGCGGGTATATTGCAAGCAACTGTAATACAGAATCTAACAGGTCCAATAATCCAACTGAACGCAAACGCAAAGTTGAGCAAGATCAAGCGGCTTTCAAATCAAGCCAATCGGAAAGACTCCGAAGTTACGACTTCTCTATAAAGCATGGCAAAAGCAGTAGAGAAATAAATGTAGATGCGATGTTCAGCCGTCCCTGTAATTAGAAATGCAAACATTGCTCAACAGCTGAGGCCAAAAAAGATTTCAAGATATCTCGTTAATGACAATATGACACTGATATCGATAGCAGACTAGGATCCGAAGGAACTACGACATTGTCTGCGGGAACAGTTGTCAGTGGAACAGTTTGAAGTTGGTGTCTGGCTGCTTGCATCAAGTATGAGAAAGCAAAGATGGGCAAAGCTCCCGAGCTCTTATGATCATTCCGAAAGTAAGAATCCACAAACTTCTCAACGAGCTGCACAACGGTCCATGCGGCGGGCACATCGGAATCACGAAAATCATGGAGAAATTGAAGCAAATGTTTTATTAGGTTGTTTGTTGTCAAGCAGTTACGGAGTGGACTGCCAATTGTGCTGAGTACATTTTAGCTAAAGGACGGAGGTCTGGCAGTCATTGCCAGATGAAGCAGTACAATTTGGGTGCGCCATTTGAACGACTTGCCTACATCCATGGCGGCATGGCATGCGGGTTCTACGATTAGTAAGCTTTCTTTACTTACTTTAAGTAAGTAATTTCTGTTTACTGTTGTTTTGTAAACTGTGCAATAGAAGTGTTCTTTAACTTAAAACTATACAACGCATCGTTTTTCAATGTTGTTTAACTATATATACCAATGATATATAAATATTGTAGTCACACTCTATCGATACTTTGCAGTAGTATGTTTTTGGAGTCAGCCAGTGAATCTGATAAACGAAATGCGCTCGAATGGAGCTTAAAATCATGACATATGAAGCGAAATGTATATTAGTATAAACGGATAAACTAAACTGGCTGAAAAATGCTGGGATGTAGTAGCTGAAGGCACAGTAGACTGCTTCGCGAATATAAAAATTAATACGGATTAATATGGTTGTACTGGAATGTACTATGGTATTGTACTTTGGGTGACTGGAATTTTTAAATCATGACGTGTAAATTTGAGCTATTGAGCTATC
This sequence comes from Bactrocera minax, assembly GCA_021498325.1. Taxonomy (NCBI): domain Eukaryota; kingdom Metazoa; phylum Arthropoda; class Insecta; order Diptera; family Tephritidae; genus Bactrocera; species Bactrocera minax. Next base: position 463,276 of record JAKEEE010000130.1, on the reverse strand, counting down.
AAACGGCTATTTGAACTTGCCTCCAAGATGGTACACCTAAAGACAGTGGAAACCGAAAATGCTCATCTTCCCGGTTAGGCTGGCACCATCAGCATCGATCCCTGCCCATATGGCACCTGTGCTCTAGTCCTTAGCACTTCTTCTAAATCTTCTGCAACTTCCTCTAAAATGTTATTAACAAGGTAGTGAAAGAGGTGGGAGGTGGAGTTGTTATACGCTCCCCCTCAGTTATCGAAAGGTGGTGGTGAATAGTGCGTTCATATGGAGACCTCCCATGAAGACTTCATGGAAGAATTGCTTTAGAACTGCTCCTAAAAGTCAGAATTAATGATAGTGAGTCGGCCCTAGAAGATGATGGAAAGACCAACATCGTTGTTGAGAGTATAGTGTAGATGCGTCTTTGCTGATCTTAGGGTTAATGCGGCAGAAGTTCTGTGAGAACCAATATGTGTCGCAATAGGCGGGGGTGTTCGAGGTTAGTCATTAGATTATATTACAAACTATCACTATCGAGTAGTTGCACACTTATCCCAATGTTGAATGCGAATGCCTCGTTTTCGATGTAGATTAGTTCTGTATCCGTGAAAGTCTGCAGTCAGTGAGCTGAAGAAGTGCTGGTGTGCTTCTGTGTGGCGACGTAAATATCGCATTTGGACGCAAGCCACTTTTTGAATTTCGGAAAATTATTGAAAATATTCTTTTTATCTTGTTTTTTAATTTCACTCTATTTCTGTAAGGTGTTTGTTTAATCCAAACAAGTACACCTCTTTACTACTGTCATATACTTCGAAAAGTAATATAGACGCACCAATTTCCGAGAAATAACCGCACCAATTTCGCCAATCAAATACTGGTTTTAACCCCCATTCGACGCTTTTCGATAAAAGGATATAATCCCCCACAACACAATATTGGCAACACAATCTACAAACCACATAAATTCACTCACGGAGGAACTATTCAACTAAACAACGCAAAATGGGTTAAAATATTACAAATAAACTAACACTGAATTGTATTGAATATAATTTAAAACAATTAACAACTACTGTTCACACACTCGCTTAAATATTATTTATACCCATCCCGCAATTATACCCAATACAAAATTGATTTTACAATTTAATAACGGAATAAATTTAATACGGAATCTGCCCCATTTGTAGACACATCCAGATTCTCTATTTTAACAACCTTTACAAGGACCATTTACCCAGTAAAAAATCTCGTTCTTTTTTTTATAAATTTGCTTTATGTTTATCATAGCCTTTTATTAGCCTTATTATTATATTATATATTATTATTTTCTTCACTTGATAGATGATTATAATCCTATGTGTGACCAATGCTTTTCACTTTTTGCGATAAAAGAGTGAATTAACTTTAGATTTTTCTCAGAATATGCAGTGCAAATTGTTTGCATAAAACAATGGTCGGCATGAGAGGAACTGTGACTGTGTAAGAGCTTGTTCACACATGGAGATTTTTGTTGCCCCGACTAGTAGTTTGTTGGCGAGAGGCAGCGAGGAAAGACGAAGGCCACCGAGTGGCTCGTGCAACGTGCTTCGTGTTCTTGTTCGTAACAGTTCGCTAGTACGTAGTTCGACATTCCTTTTCATTTTGAAATTATTTCCATGGTTGCAATTGGTCAAGGATCAAGGTCGAACGGTTAATAAGGACTACTACCTAAAAGTTCAACGCCGTTTGCGTGAAGCGATACGAAAAAAACGCACGGGTTTGTTAAAAAAATTATTCAATTCAATTACAATTATGCTCACACTTCGTTGCTTCTTCGTGAATTCTTGGCCAAAAACAATACTTACGAACCTTAAAGGGCCGTCGCTTCATAAGTATAGATGACATTAAAAGCGCATCGCTGAAATAGCTAAAGGCTATCCCAAAAATCGAGTGTGAGAAGTGTTTCGACAATTGGAAGAAGCGTTGGCATAAGTGCAAAATATCGAATGGAGACTGTTTGAAGGCGGCAATATTGATGTAGACGAATGAATAAATATTTTTTTCAAAAAACGAAAAATCCCCTAATTTTGCACATTCTGCACCCTATATATGCACACCTCTTACAGATATGCATAATATAAGAGAAATATTTATTGGTTTAGAAGGCCAATCTATTTAGAAGATTTAGAAAATGGTGAATAAGAATAAAATTTAGCCTATGAAAACTATTTTTATGTACCGCTTGCTTATAAGTGTACGTGTGAAATCAGCTTGCACAATTGTGCTATGAAATGCCGACCACTGCTATAAAAGCATAGCATGGGCCAGAAAACAATCACCAAATTTTATTTCTTTTTTGCACATTCTGTAGTCGGCATGAGTGGTGCTGTGATTGTGTAGGTGAGCACGAAAGTAAAGTAATCAGCGAGGACTCTGTAAACTTAAATTTTCAGAATTTCTTCCATTCTTTCGTTAAACGAACATTGTTTCGTGCCTTTACTCAGTTTATTTATATTAAAATTAAAAGAAATATATTGGGTCATAAAAGCTTGCACCCAATTTTCTTTAGAACTTTCGTAATCATACACTTTTTCAGGCAGGGCTCATTTGCCTTAGCGCAGTGGTCGTATGAAAGCAACAGCGCCTGTTTCGGTGAGCATGAAAGTAAAGAAATCCAGTGAGAACTCTGTAAACTTAAAGTTTGAGAATTTTCATGCTTTTTATTCAATTTATTTATTTTACTATTAAAAGAGATATAATCCGCTCAAAAAGACTTCGGCCTAATCAGACCTGATCATCGCAATAAAACTTTTCACAATTAGTCCTCGCTGCTAAACATGATTGAAATCGAATCATAACTTTAAATTGCCTAGATACCGAATATGAGGACCCCAGTTCCTATGTACATATTTTCCTGGTAATGTTTTTCGTTATTCTAATTGTTTTTATGTCTAATATATCGGTCAATGTGCAAGTTATCAAAACTGAGTGGAAACATGTCATCAAGTATACTTTAGATTGCCAAAAGTAAATGTAATCAATCCAGACCTTCCCCTGGTCCCAAAGTACCCAACATGGTGAATTCCCACTTTCCAGTTGACTTCATATCATTTATATTGATTCATTGATTATTTATATTAATTAATATAAATTTATATTGATATTAATATTAATCAATATAAATGATATTTTAATGAAATTAAGGGGACATGTTTTCTTTACCAGAATGTGATTTGGCATTATATATGAATAAAATCGGTGCAAACTTCGGCATATAGCTAATCTAATGATTTCCGCCCCTGTGGTTTCTCTCATATACATAATAGTAAAAATTGCGCCCGTTTGAGTTTATATCCGAATATTTCAATTAGCATTATGTCACTCGGTGGAAAAAATTATATATATCGGTACTCATTTCCCCATAGATAAAATAATAACAAATGATAAATGCTACCTTGCTTTTAATATAAATATTTCTGACATAAATCAAAAAGCAACAATGAAACTAAGTCAGTCTATGGCCTTAATATAAGTTAATAAGACACCAAATATTATTGTAATCCATTCACGGTTTCGTCGAATAACGAATATGAATTCATATGGAAAACTTTTTCACACCTAAAAATATTTCGTCGCTTTTGATCATTGCAAATCGGGGAGTATAAAGTATTTCGTTACACCCCAACATAGCTCTTTTATATTTCCGCACGATCATGATTTGACGATCTAAGGTGGTTTGCATTCCAGGCAAATTATATCATCACCACACCTGCAAAATGCCGTTAACCGAAAATATATGAAGAGAAGTAACAAAGTCACGAATTGACAAATACAACATCAAGCACCAATGTACATTTCCGAATAAAACTTTGCACAAATAGAGCCTCCAAGGCATTTGTCATCTTAAAATGGTCAAAGTTGAGTTATAAATTCTCAAGCCTCCAGATACCGCTGACTTTTTAAAGAAAATATTGGTTAATCTGCAAGATATCCCAAAGAAACTATGTACTATATAAATTATATGAGACATATTTTCGTGATAATGATAAAAAAGGATATATCTACACCAATATATCTAATATAAAACAGGTCTCTATGTAAGATAACTCAACAAAATTAAGTAAATATATTATATTGGAGAAATTTTCGTTGGGCGACGAAAATCAAAGAAATCCGGCCCCTATAAACCTAATATAATGATTTGCGCCTTTCTGGTTGACGGACACACGGGCTTGTCAGATATTTCAATAACTTTTGCGGTTTGATTTCAAAAATAGACCAAATCTGTTAATTCGATTTCCTACCTCTCATAATCTAATATAATGAATATCGTTCTTTTGTTTGACCTTATATCGCAGGCATCAGTGTGAGTGCAAGAATACTTCGGTAAATATTATGTTATTCGTCAGTCAAAATTGTTGATTCTTTAACTTTATGTCATTTGGTAGTATCATTATGTATGTTACACTAATATGATTAATGTAATGATTTTTAATACTTACTTTAATTTAAATATGGATGTTTCGAATAAAAAAAAATAATAGTAATCTAACTGTACCACAGCCGTCCCAAGTCTGCATTTTAAAAGGAGGAGGAATGGATAGGGCATCCCGGCTGGAGCGGGACAGTAATGGGCCATCAGTTCCAGTTACCAGCAAACGGATAGGAGGAGTGACGTCGCAGAGTAGAAGATGATGTCTTACACGGAGGCGGCCCGCCCCATCAACTACGTAGTCATCACCACTGGCAGACCTGGAGTTAGTTTATTAACAGGGCAGCAGACCCGGTTTGAGTCGGCGTTCAGCGATGGTCTTATGAACCTAAGGACAACGAGAGGGTTAAGCCCTTCTCTGAACACTGCCTCAAACGGGACCTGTTGCCACGTCAATACTCTCCCTCTCTAAGAACAATGAGAAGATTAGGTCTATTAGACCACCACCTCAAACAGGTCAGTCTTCAATCCTGTCTTGGGTCGCTTTAAAAAGGAAATTTTACGATTGGCTTTCAACTCCGTGGAAGGCATTGCAGCCATCCGGCCCATGGCGGGGAGTCTGTCGAAGCTTTAGATAATTCCAATATGCGCCTTGTGCGTGACGAAGCACATATCTTCATAAGAGGGAGAGTGGTTGTATCGTCGTGGCTTCACGGAGTTCATCCTTAAAATGCTGGCCAAGCAGAATATGGAATTATAACGCATATGTGGGAGATATTCGATATTCAAGGTTTGCCCAGTCGCGGCAGTAAAGCAGCGATAGTGGTGGGTATAAACCCAGACTCGTAGCCATTTCTTAAGATTGTAGCTCGTAAGGATCTTATCTTGATCTTCACTGTCCAAACCAGGGTCGGTCACAGCAAGTTCGCAACAAAACCTCTTCCGTACGGGAGAGACACAGACACCGATCCCGACGCGGAAATGTCCGCAGGGTTAGTGTTGACCCATACTCAAGAGAATAAGCTCCTGAGTAGCTTAGATAATATTTGTTACTCCTGTAGATTAACCGCCACCGTGGAAGCGTGACCTTGACGAATCTGGCCCTAAGTTTAACAAAAGGGAAGTTCGGCGTTGCCTTAATCCAGGAACCCAGTACTTTTGGATACATCTCCGCCTCCCAAGGAAGAGTTGAGGAAGATCACGAAGTGTGCAGAAAAAACAGATATGTAATTTATTATTGCACATTAATTCTAAGGACCTACTCACTATGAATATAGGTAAAATCCCCATCTTTATCAATAGGAGAAGAGGGAATTTTTAGATGTAATAGAAGCGCGATTGGCCGAGTATCGGATTGACACGCCTCATTAGAGTACTCCTTTCCAGTAAAGATATTATTTAATACAAATTTCCTACGGTCTAATGCGAGGTGTCTTCAACGTCCTGATAAAAAGTCGGGACATATTTTCAGATGATGACAAAACTTTGTAATGGTATAAAAAAGTTGCGTAGGAATTCAACATTCATTATTCGACGAAATTGTGGGTGGATTACAATCTTGGTATCTAAAACTGTGGTAAAACTTGGTATCTTATTAACTTATATTACAGGTCTTAGACTCAGGTATTTTCATTGATGTATTTTTCTTCGTGTTCGAGATATTTATATTAAAATCAACCTAATTAACTCAAATGAGATATGTGTGTCATAAACTCAACCAAAGTGGTAAAATTTGATATAGTGCGTATATGAGAAAATGTCCAACAGAAAAGCGGAAATCATTTTATTAGGAAAATGGGGGCTTGACAATGGTCTAAATCGATCTCATTCATATTCAGCTCTAAACCTCATTATTTTTAAGGAATAATTTCATAGGACTTAATTTCATAAAAATATCACAGACATTGACCAACATAAATGCTTTAAACTCAGCTAAATCGGAAATCGCTATATTGTGGCTATTCGGCATTAAACCATAGTATATCTATCATTGTATGTTCACTTGGTTTTGCTAAAAGATCTTACATATTGATACATGTATACGACATAGGGCCAATCGGAAGTTTGAAATTCTTACATTAGGTGTATGGGAGCATGGAAACGATTTTAGGTATTTTTGACATTAAGGCACATTATTACCAGAGAGAGATAGGTCCTGGATTTAATTTGTATATCTTACAAATTTACCGATATTTTCGGTAATGTGCCATAGGCACAGAGGTCAACATATTCGGTTTCTGGAGGCTTGAAAAGAAATGGCATACCTTGGGAGCAGTATTTGCGTAAATTTTTATTCCGATATCTTATTTGGTGCTTGAGTTATATATTGTAAAGCGAAAGAATCAGACTGAATTTAAAATTTCGTTATATGGGAGAAGGCATGGTAGTTATCCGATTGCGTCCATTTTCACACTGTGTTCCTGAGATAGAGGATATAATCTAAAAAGAGAGGTGATGGGTGCCACATCCATTGTTAATTTTTTACATCGATTCCTATTTTTATCCCTTATTTAATGCTTCTGTCGTATTTACTGGGTGAAGTTTCGGACTTTTATTAAGTTTCAATATACCCCTTATTTGGGGGGTGGGTGCGGTTATCATCCGATTCCAAACACTTCCACCCTACCTAAGTAAGGATTCCTTCTCAACAAGATTGTTTGATATAGTTTTAGTAGGTTGTGAGATATGTATCTTAAACATATTAAGGGGCGTGGCCACAACCACGTGGGATTGGGTATATTAGGAAAATGTCAACCATCAGTAATAGTTATATTACGAATAAGGTGCCTAGACCACAATCTAGACCGATTTCATTCATGTCATGTTCACTTAATATCATTAAAATATCACACATATTGTCCAACATAAACGTTTTAAAGTCAGGTAGAAAGTCGGAAATCACTACATTGGGATTAAAGTCACCTCTAAAGTCGGAAGTCCCCATATCTGGTGTAATGAGCCTAGAAGAAAATCTGAACTGATTCCAATAATCTTTGGCATTACACAACTATACTCGAGAATATGTTTCCATGCAATTTTATGAAGATAACTGATACACGGACCGACATATTCATCATAAAGACTGCAATAACCACGAAAATTATTATATGTAATATATTCGTTGACTGATTTCACACATTTTCAACATTAAACTATAGTATGCCTAATAATTGTGCAAAATTTTGTCCGAAGAATCATACCAAACTAGGGCCAAACTCGCTTTTTAACAAATTTTAACGTGCAGATGCCCCTCTCTCTTGGGTTTTCCTGTACCAAATTCCTTTATATCTTAATTTTTATATCTTAATTAGGAGTTTAGTTTAGATCAACGGCGTTTTGTGGGCGTGGCAGCTGTCCATTCCATTCATCTCTTCTATCAACCTTCTTGTAGTGCCACGGAAGGCGTTCAAGACATTCATCAAAACATCTTAAATTTTACCTGAGTTATCGTTTGCACGGACCGACGGACGGACAGACAGACACACGAAATTCAACTAGTCTCATCATATTGATCATTTTGATATATATAACTCTATATCTATCTCAAATAGTTTTAGGTGTTACAAACAATCTTTAGGTGAACAAAACTATTAGAGTATAATAAGCAGTTATTCTTTGGAAAGTAAGTGACCTTATAATAATTTAGTTAAATGTGATGCATCCGTTGTAGGTTTTCCATTCCGAGATCACAGTGATTAGCTTTGAAAAGCTTCCTAAATATGTTATCAAAGAAAATTTACCGAAAATTTTTCGCGTTTGCACAAAAAAATATATGATTATAAATAAATCAACACTGTATAACTTTAACTGAAATGAAATTTTAACACAAAGTTCTAATATAAATTATTGCAACCGCTTATGTTCATTATACACGAGTGGTCGGCATTTCATGCCACTATTGTGCCAGCTTATATGCACGTAAACTTACGCTCTATCGTTGAGTCCTTGTCGATCAACAACGCGCGTGATTGTGCCGCTAAGACATATGTCCCCTGCCCGAAATTATTTGTGATTATGAATGCTTTTTGGTGCACGAAAAAGCTTCTTTCACGAAAGAACAAAAAAAGTGTCAAGATGTAGGGTTACATAGTTCTCATTGGGAGAACTGGCATTCGTGCTTACTCACAAAGCCGCAATACTCTACACCGGTCGGACGGCATGAGAGGAACTGAGACTGGGTGACTGGGAGACTGATACCTTTCATTTTGAGAATTTTTCTCGTACTCTCGTGATCGTGAAATGGTGATCTCGTGAAACAAGCGTTTTCGTACTTCTTTATTCATCTTATATATTTTACGATTGAAAGAAATATACAGCACTACAATATTTACAGAGAAATATACAGAGATACAGCGCTTTTTGTGCCGCGTGTTTCGGTATTTTGCAAAAAAAATAAGCTTGAACAAAGCAGAAAATATAAAAAACTCCAAAAAAATACTTAAGATGACTATTGAAGTTGACAGACTGATTCTGAAGATATTAAAGGAACGTGTTGGACATATTGTTCATGAATATTTGAGAACGCAAAATATCTGTACAAAGTGTGTCTCGGGCGAATAAAATGTCAAAAATCAAAGGAAACGATAACAAAAATTGCATGATTTGGGGTTAGAAAGGCTTCCGCATCCTCCATATTCTCCGAATCTAACCCCAGCTATTTTCTCTTGTTCTCAGACCTCAAGACAATACTCGCTGATTAGAAATCTTGCGACAATGGGGCAAATGAGGCCTATTTTGAAGCAAAAGACAAATCGTACTACAACAAGTAAGAGAGAGCTAAGTTCGGGTATAACGGAACATTTTATACTCTCACAATTTGCAAGGATCAAAAGCGGAGAAATACTTTCAGGTCTTATTAAAACTCTATTTGAGCTCAACTGGTATATGTTTAATAGACACCTAAACTTCTGTTAGATGGTTGAGCCCCACTTTTTAGATTGATTATCTTTGATTCCTTGATCTATCACTTGATTATCCAACAAGTAGAGGGAATTTAAAGTTTAAAGCCGACTTACGAGCCGACTCGTAACAAAACTTGTATCGCGCGTCTCCTCAGGCTACGCTTAACGAAACACTTATGTAATTATACTCATACATCAATGAATACTTTAGTTGGGTTCAATATAGGCGGATGCAATAAGGCAAATTATACCATCGGAACCAATATCGGTCACCACATTCTATACCATTATTGGAATATTTTTGTCATGCTAAGAAATATATCTGCAAGACCACTCTTTGTTCAAAGTTTCTCTCCAATATCTTTACTGGTAATTGGTTTATATACTGTAAAGTGAAAATACCATATGGAATCAAAAATTTTGATACATGGGAAGTAGATGTGGTGAATTCCGATTTTCACACATTCACACATTATAAGGATGCAAATATGTTATCACACACCTAATTTTGTTGACATTGTTATAGTAGTTCCTGAGATATAGGATTTCACCTAAAAGTGGGCGGTGCCTTAAGTTTCGTCTTCACTGTGGAATTTAATGATTTTGAGGTATTTACTTGGTAATTTATTGCACTTTCAGTAGGTTTCTATATAACCATTATATGGGAAGTGGGCGTGGAAATCATGCGATCTCAGCCATTTTTAAACTGTCTGAGGAGGCGTTGAAAGGATTTCTCCTTAGTTAGTTTGCTTGATATAGTTTTCTTGAGTTGCGAGATATGTGCATTAATCTTATTAGGCAGAGGGCCACACCCACTTTTTAGAAATTTTTCAACCGCAGATGTACCTTACCACTGAAATTTTGTGTACTATATTATAGTTATGAATTTCGATTTGTGGCTTAGTTATTCGTTATTCTATTAGATATTCGTTTAACAACATTTTGTGGCCGTGGCAATAATCCGATTCCACCTGTCTACAATATCAACCTCCTCAGAGTGTCAGCGAATATGTGTACAAAATTTTATCAAGATATTTAAATTTTTACTGAAGTTATCGCTCACACGAGCAGACGGACGGCAGACGAGCGGAAGACGGAAACACAGTCCCCTGGAATTCAACTCGTCTTCTATCTCAATTAGTTTTAGGTGTTATAAACAACCGTTAAGTGAACAAAGTCATTATATTCTGTTACAACTTGCGAGAGTATAAAATTGTTGGAAATGAAATTAATATCCATTTTTCTATACTATATTACTATACTATATGTACTATATTTCATGGACTCACTTAGCTACTTTACGACATTTTTTTTCATATCCTAAATAATTATATTAAAATCAACCTAACGCAAATCACTATATTCATCATATTAGTGCCGTAGGGAGTTACATTCTGATATAACTAGTTTTAACTACCGAATGTTATAATGCTAATAAAAATAGTCTCGCTTAATTTTATTGAGATATCTTGCGGTACCCCTCTCTACTGTGATCCTCTGTACCAAATTTAAGTTTTGCAATTTTATTTGTGATCTGCATGTGCATGTGCACGAGTAGACGGGCTGTCAAACAGACAGACATCCGGAATTCAATTGGAATCGTCATTCTAATCAGTTTGGTATATATATCTCCATATCTATATCGATTAGTTACAGGTGTTACAAACAACCGTTAGGTTAACAAAACTAATATACTCTGTCGCAACATGTTGCGAGAGTACGAAAAATATGAATTCATTCGTTATTCTTACTTACTTAGTTTCTTTCTATATTTTGTTTTATGTCCGATATATTTACTTTAAAATCCGCCTAGCTCACAAAAACCAATATATTTATCATATTAGTGTTGAGGGAACGAACATACCAATAGCCATAATTTGTACTACCGAATGACATAATGCCAAGCTAACTATTCTCGCTTCATTTTATTAAGACATCTTGCGCTAATACCGATATAAGCGACATGAAATTAACCAAAAGGATCAAATTTAATATATTGGGTACTTGAGGAAAAAGTAAAACTGAGATTATTAGGTTTATGGAGTTTAGACCAAAGTCTGCACTGATTTCATTCATATGCAGAGTTAAACCAAATTATGTTTAAGAAACCCTGTCAGCTTAACTTCATGAAAATATCAGACCCATATATATATATGGTTTCAAGTTGAGACTAGGGGAAGTTCAGTGATGATTATGTTTACTTTGACATTAAACTGGAGTACGCTCAAGAATACGCTTCCACGTAGTTTTATTAAGAAATTTTCGTTGATCTATTCGGCATAAAGTCCACCAGAATAACGATAATCATTATATGTAGTATATATGGAATTATGGTATATAATGGTATGGTATATAATGGAATTTAAAATTGTGTTATTTTGAAAATATTCGTGGCTTAGTACGATTTCGCCTATTTTCATACTGTAAAGATCTGAGTGTAATGTCATCCACTAAATTTGGTTGAAATTTGTCTAGAGGTTCCTGATATATGGGATTTCAGCTAAAAGTGTGCTTTGGCAATCCCGTTATCCAATTTTTACATGATTTAAATGCAACCAAGTTGTAACAATATATTTCCCATACTTGAAAAATTTTGAAATTTTTTTGCACATTTTCATTTCGATACCTTCATTAATGCATTAGTTATCTATTTTAACAATATAAACAAGCTTATGGGAATCAAAATAGTGTTGTGAGATAGTAAACTCCACTTAAACGCGTAAAAAGTGATTCATATTTGAGAGTGATTAGTCGGCCTAACCATCAAATTTTACATTGCTGACGTTATTCCGTAGCGAGTTATAACATTTTAAGTATTAAATAATAATTAAGATATTACTCGATTTTTGCCATTTTCATTAGGTGGCATGAGACGATGAAATGCAATGTTTGCATCAAGGGATAGCTGTAATAGTTTATGAACTATATAAATTAAACTTTTGGAAACCCGGAGAGTATCTCTATGAATATTCCGATATCTACAATAGCAAAATCGGGCATTCATGTAAAAGATATTCCTTTTGTTTATAATCCAGTAAGAAGTTCTCAATCCCTACCAAGTTTGATCCCGGGTTTACATTTAACGATAGAAGAGTGCCATTGTTACATCAAATAAAATCCAAGAATGAGGCTTCATATTTCATTTCCAATTTCGAAGTATAACAACTTATCCGTTCTAGTCCGTATGCGAGATCTAAGTGAGTATGAATTGCTGACAGATAGGAGCTAGATATGGAAATTATAAAGAATGCTAATTTTCTAAGGCACAGCAAATTACAGCTTATGTCTTCTATGCTATTAGGCCAAGCATACAAATTACGCAAATCTTTTATAGTGTGAACTTTCTGTGAATAAAGTGGTTGGCTGTTCAGTTCAGTTGGGGAAAACTAATCTTAAAGTCCTGAAATATCCGCCATCTCAGACTCCGTTTTATTATATTTTAAGTAGTGATCTAGACCTCTTATAAACAGTATGCGTTCTAAAACTAAGCTCTTTTATATTTTTTGTTATAATAAATAGTTCGCATACTACATGTTTCCATAAATTAAATATATAGTATATATAGTAACTAAATATATACACATTGATATGCACATTTCTAATATTTATCCACCACAATTGAAAAATACAAAATGCTTACCAGATGTTCCGAGATGGTATTATTGCGTTATTAACAAAAATGGAATATTTATAATAGAAGACATAATTGAATTATTACGGAAGTGAAACTCCGCCAACAGGTAACAGTGGTAAGGACCGAACGCACCCCTTGTATTGCCAATTGCAATAACTCAACAACATTTGTTAAGTTTCCTATTTAAATACAACTGCAAACCAGTAAAAATACAAGACAAAATTGGAACTCAAACTTTTGCTGAGTCTATATTATAGATAATATTGTTTTTTCCTCACTAAGACTTACATACACGAATTTCTTCTATAACTTTTCATATACTTTTGAAGAAAATGCTCTCGTTGAGAAAGAATTCTGTCAAACAGAGAGAGAGAGGGGGTCAACATAAAGTAATAATAATTTAGATCAAATTTAATATATTGGGTACTTGAGGAAAAAGTAAAACTGAGATTATTAGGTTTATGGAGTTTAGACCAAAGTCTGCACTGATTTCATTCATATGCAGAGTTAAACCAAATTATGTTTAAGAAACCCTGTCAGCTTAACTTCATGAAAATATCAGACCCATATATATATATGGTTTCAAGTTGAGACTAGGGGAAGTTCAGTGATGATTATGTTTACTTTGACATTAAACTGGAGTACGCTCAAGAATACGCTTCCACGTAGTTTTATTAAGAAATTTTCGTTGATCTATTCGGCATAAAGTCCACCAGAATAACGATAATCATTATATGTAGTATATATGGAATTATGGTATATAATGGTATGGTATATAATGGAATTTAAAATTGTGTTATTTTGAAAATATTCGTGGCTTAGTACGATTTCGCCTATTTTCATACTGTAAAGATCTGAGTGTAATGTCATCCACTAAATTTGGTTGAAATTTGTCTAGAGGTTCCTGATATATGGGATTTCAGCTAAAAGTGTGCTTTGGCAATCCCGTTATCCAATTTTTACATGATTTAAATGCAACCAAGTTGTAACAATATATTTCCCATACTTGAAAAATTTTGAAATTTTTTTGCACATTTTCATTTCGATACCTTCATTAATGCATTAGTTATCTATTTTAACAATATAAACAAGCTTATGGGAATCAAAATAGTGTTGTGAGATAGTAAACTCCACTTAAACGCGTAAAAAGTGATTCATATTTGAGAGTGATTAGTCGGCCTAACCATCAAATTTTACATTGCTGACGTTATTCCGTAGCGAGTTATAACATTTTAAGTATTAAATAATAATTAAGATATTACTCGATTTTTGCCATTTTCATTAGGTGGCATGAGACGATGAAATGCAATGTTTGCATCAAGGGATAGCTGTAATAGTTTATGAACTATATAAATTAAACTTTTGGAAACCCGGAGAGTATCTCTATGAATATTCCGATATCTACAATAGCAAAATCGGGCATTCATGTAAAAGATATTCCTTTTGTTTATAATCCAGTAAGAAGTTCTCAATCCCTACCAAGTTTGATCCCGGGTTTACATTTAACGATAGAAGAGTGCCATTGTTACATCAAATAAAATCCAAGAATGAGGCTTCATATTTCATTTCCAATTTCGAAGTATAACAACTTATCCGTTCTAGTCCGTATGCGAGATCTAAGTGAGTATGAATTGCTGACAGATAGGAGCTAGATATGGAAATTATAAAGAATGCTAATTTTCTAAGGCACAGCAAATTACAGCTTATGTCTTCTATGCTATTAGGCCAAGCATACAAATTACGCAAATCTTTTATAGTGTGAACTTTCTGTGAATAAAGTGGTTGGCTGTTCAGTTCAGTTGGGGAAAACTAATCTTAAAGTCCTGAAATATCCGCCATCTCAGACTCCGTTTTATTATATTTTAAGTAGTGATCTAGACCTCTTATAAACAGTATGCGTTCTAAATACTAAGCTCTTTTATATTTTTTGTTATAATAAATAGTTCGCATACTATTGGGTTGTTCGGAAAGTCATTTCGTTTTTTTTGGGGAACATGAAAGACAGTTTTCGTATAATGCCCATTCAAATGGCCATAAACAGCTGAATTCGACAAATTTAACCTCTCACCGATCTCTCGTGTGGTGATTCGCCGATTTGCATCAACTAATGCCTTTATCGCATCTTTGTCAGCTTCGACCGGCTTTCCAGACCGTGGTGCATCTTCGACATCAAAATTGCCGGATCGAAATTTTGCAAACCAGTTCTGGCACTGGCGTACTGTTAACACGCCTTCTCCATACACATCCGTCAATTTTTTTCTCGCTTGGACAGCATTTTTACCTTTTCTGAAGTTAAAAAGTAAAATATGACGAAAATGCTGCTTATTGCTCTCCATATTTAAAAAGGCACCAACCAAAAACTACTGGGTAGAATTAATAGAACTTTTTCACACACAAGCCTTGCAATATCAGCTCTCATGACATATAATGGTTATGGGGCTTAAGTGTGAAGTTAGTTTCGAAAAAACGTAATTAAGTCCTCTGGCGGGAAAAAACGAAATGACTTTCCGAACAACCCAATACATGTTTCCATAAATTAAATATATAGTATATATAGTAACTAAATATATACACATTGATATGCACATTTCTAATATTTATCCACCACAATTGAAAAATACAAAATGCTTACCAGATGTTCCGAGATGGTATTATTGCGTTATTAACAAAAATGGAATATTTATAATAGAAGACATAATTGAATTATTACGGAAGTGAAACTCCGCCAACAGGTAACAGTGGTAAGGACCGAACGCACCCCTTGTATTGCCAATTGCAATAACTCAACAACATTTGTTAAGTTTCCTATTTAAATACAACTGCAAACCAGTAAAAATACAAGACAAAATTGGAACTCAAACTTTTGCTGAGTCTATATTATAGATAATATTGTTTTTTCCTCACTAAGGCTTACATACACGAATTTCTATAACTTTTCATATACTTTTGAAGAAAATGCTCTCGTTGAGAAAGAATTCTGTCAAACAGAGAGAGAGAGGGGGTCAACATAAAGTAATAATAATTTAGAAACAAAACAAGATTCTCAACATTGCTACCACAAGTAGGGTTTGTTAGTTTTTGGTTTCATTTTAGTCTATATGTCAGGAAGATAACATGTTCCTGCAGCGATTTGGCAGTTACAAGTCATTTTGCAGAATTAAAAATAAGATCATGAATAAATAAATGCATTTTTAAACACTTTGTACATTGCTTCCACTTTAATCGATAACTAAATTAAATATCAACTAGTTAGACACTGGGAGGAAATAAATGATGTTCTCGATACTAACACTCAAGATTCATCATCTCATTTTTCCATTTTATCTGGATTTATTTTCTTCCCGGAGGGAAAAGTTAGTTGGCTCAAGATTTTTGCAAGCGTTTTTTTTTCTTTACTTTACAACTGTTTGATTCAAGATGTTTCTGCTTTTACCCACCACGCCCAACTGGCATAAATTATTAGTTGGTGACATTGATTTTTATGTCATTAAGATTCAAACTGTGTCAAGTGGTCCTATCGAGAATATTATACAGTTAATTTGTTTGAATCAAGGTTAAGTCAAGTAATTTGTGAGATATGATCTTTCAAACCACGTCCTTTGCATAATTTTGAACTGATGCACTTGTAAGACTGCTGTGTCACCCTTATTGTTCTTTTTAACGTTTCTAACGTTATTCTTTATACAGTTATCGCACTGAAATGGGCGGGCAGACGAACAGGAATATCCGGAAATCAATTCGTCTCGTCATCCTGTTCATAATTTTATACATACATTATATAACCGTCAATTATTTTGGATGTTACATACAACAATTAGGTAAACAAAACCATTACAGTTTGTACAACATGTTTCGGGTGTATAAACATTTAAATATAACTATCACTTGCTAATACTAAAACTTGACAAATGCAACAAATTGACGAAATACCTGATTTATCAATTCGTGATACCAAACTTTTGACACCTGTGAGTAACTGGGTCTACTATCTATTTACCAGATCAAGCCTCATCCGTGGCCAACAGAGTAGTCAGAATGAGAGAGCGTAACCGTGCATTTACTTCTAATAAGAAATGTATTTTTTGAATGACGTCATTAAAGGTAATACATTAGGTAATACAATTAGGTACACTGAAACTAACTTGAAGATACTTCTTAGGGCTGTAGATTTTATGAAGTTGTGTTCGAATTTCGGTAATATTTGTGACTATTAATATTTGATTAATCATATAACATAGAATATACGCAAAACTTACCGTAAATCTAATTAGTTTTACAATCATTGCCCATTTAATATCTGTGCGAATTATATATACAATTATTATGTGTACATTCGTCTACTATTTAAAAGTATATGGTTTATAACTGTAGTTTCTGCATATTCCGTGCGCATATAGCGGGTGGTAGTACTTTGGACTGTAGATGTTATTGTTGCTATTGGTGTTTGTGGCATGGATTGCCGCTGTGGTGTTTGTGTGTTTGTTATTGTATCCAATAGGCCACCAAGTTTTATCGTCATCAGTGCACCACTTATGCAGCCATTACTTGCGTCCGCTGCTTCTGCAACTGCTACTGCTACGGCTTTGGCTGCATTGTAATGACGCTAATTGCGGAAAACGCAAACCTTCGTGGCCAGATTGACGTTCTGGAGAGGAGTGGTGGGAGATCCTTCCCCCACTGAACAAGCCAAAGCTTGTTTTTCTCTTTTTCTGCCCCCCGGCACCCGTGCTGGAGGCAATAACACCGGCGTTGCGGAAGCCAGCCGAAACCTGGTCGGTGGTGGTAAGAAGTAAGGCTCCTACAAGTTCCTCTAAAGAAGAACCTTCACTGGGCGTTAGAGTACATGAGGTCAAACCCATGAAAGGGGTGGGGCGATTATCCGCACTCCCTCGGTTGCAGAGAGAGAAAATTGCGGCTAACGCAAAATTTAGAAAATTAGGGCTAAATGTCAACGTAAATCGGAAGCTAGGTCCCAGGGTTGTGCTTCAAGGGGTTCACACTGAGATCGCCCATGAGGAATTCATGGAAGAATTATTTCGGACGACCCTTCTGGACTTCTGGCCTGAGTCCATATAAACAGATGTGCCAATGCCATCTCATGATGTCCACTGTCTGCCCGATATATTGTGGCATGGTTGAGCACGCCCTCGCCAGACATTGATGGGTGGGATTTTCCAGCTAAACTCCCGGGGATCTTCTGCTGTAATGTGTGAGTTGGGGGGTTGTATTATTGAAAGTGGGTGCGGCATTGCCTTATTCCAGGAGCCTTATGCCTCCAATGGGGTGGTTCGACGCCTTCCTGGAAGATTCAAGGTCTTCACAGACCTTTCGGTAAATGCTGCAATTATTGTGAGTGAGCCAAGCTACGATTGCGTAGTGGTAGATTCCTCACAGCTGGCTATCTGTGTTGCTGTTGAGGGATAGTTCGGTAGATTACTTGTCGCTAGTATATTGTATATATATATATATTGTATATTTAGCGAGCCCCTAGATCCATATCTAGGCTATATGGGTAGGCTACTGCTACTAGCGAGTGGTAGTCCAATTATCCTAGGTTTAGATGCGAATGCCTCATCCTCGATGTGGTTTAGTAAGGTATCCCGGAATTCGACCAGATATCAGAACCACAGCCGGGGTAGGTATTAAGCGAATGGATGGTGGCTAACAACCTCCACACTCTAAAATAGCCTAGTGAATGGTACATATTCGAAAGGCTATACATGACTCTCATAAACCAGACAGCAAGCAGAGTTTTTAATTTGAAGTGGGAAGTTAGGGGAGGGTGGGTAATAACTTGATTCAAATTATGGTTACTCCTCAATCCCCTCCCTCAACGTATGTGAGTCCATTGCGGCGATAGCGTACCTCTTGTATCGACTGGAACAAATATGGACTGAGTGTTAGAGAAGCGGTACTGGATATACCGCTAACAACATTTGAAGAGTGGGTAGTAGACGAGAAAACTGCTCGTCTGTATGAGTAAGTCGCGGGGGTAAATGATAGGCTATTTAGGATGAATGGCTGTTTTAGGATTAGAAAAATTAAGTGGTGGACGAAAGAGTTAATCATGAAGAGACTCAGCTTAGATATGAATTTAGTTCCCCGATTAGGGAATATAAGGAAATGATTGTAAGAAGTAAATAAGATGAATGGAGGAGATTTGTTTGTGAGAACAGGGACGACCCCTGGGGTTCCAGTCTATAAAATCTGTCGGGGCCGTAAGAGGGAGGATATCACATCTCTTCGCATTGGTGACACTCTGTTATCATCATGGAGTTAACGTGCGGTGGTTCTGTTAGGAACGTTCTTTCCTAGGTCTGAGGTTCAGGTACTTCAAGCACCACAAGTACAGTTCCTCCCTTAGATGAAGGGCCTGGCCTGGTCAGATTTAAACGGTCCCCAGCTTTTGATGGTTCAAACGGAGAGATGTGCAAAAGCTTGTGGAAGTTCATTCCGGAATACTTGGAGGCCATTTATAATAAGTGCATGTGGGAGGGATATTTTCCACGTGAGTGGGGAAGTGCTAGGGTTGTCCCTCTCGTGAAGTCCCTGATAAGATCAGGAGTGATCCTCGTTCTTATCGTGGCATCAGTCTCCTTCCAGTGCTAGGAAAAGTACTGGAGAGAGTTATGGTGAAACGGCTTCAGGAGCTAACGCCGGGTATGTGGTCGAATAGGCAGTATGGTTTCAGGAAAGGACGCAGTAACGAGGATGCGTGGATTTATGTCCAAAATGTAGTTAGGGAGAATTGCAACGAATATGTCTTTGGCATATTTGTTGACTTTGAGGGGCGTTCGATTATCTTAGATCGGAGATCGGAGTGGACCGAGGCTGCGCACAGGGATCCATTTGTGGTCCCCATATTTAGAACCTCATGATGGACTCTCTGCTTGGTCAGCTCGAGCCACTTTGTAAATGTTGTGCGTATGCGGACGATCTTCTTCTTTTGGTTGAAGGTCGTTCAAGCTCCGACCTAGATGGGGCGGGAGAGCAATTTTTAGGAATTGCTCATAATTGGGGACTAAGTGTTGGGGTTATATATCGATTAATAAAATGGTGACAATGCTGCTGAAGGACCGACTGTCAAAGGTTCGTCCATCGATTGTACGGGTAAATGGGGTTAGCATCAGGTATGTGACTCAAGTCAAATACCTGAGAATAACCATGAGTGAAAAGATGTGCTTCGCTCCACACTTGGTGAGTGTGAAGGAGTGACTGCAGGCAATTATGGGTAAGGTGCAACGCATCTTACGGAGTGATTGGGGCCTTGGACGTCATGCTGTTTGCACCATATATCGTCGCTTATATGTGGCCTGCGCCACCTATGGAACTGTAGTATGGTAGGAACTTGCTACGACGGTCGTGGGTCACCGGTATTATGAGGTGCACCCCCCCACGACCTGATTGTCATATAGCGTGCTAGATTCAGGTTAACAAGGGGATTGAGTTTGTACTTGCCGCGAATTGACTGGCCTTCCGATGTTGACGTGGAGGGGGAGGGATATCTAAGGAGCAGGGCGCTTCTAGATGATAGGATTACGAGTAAAAGGGAAGACAGTCGGGACAATAGTCCTAACAGTCGGATGAACTACGAGTGCATCCGCGACGTTACATTTGTTAAGGGTAACCCAGATTTCAGATTCTGTCTGAGCCTGGGTTTTCTGCTTACTGGACATGGGCCTCTGAATAAATTTTTGCATCAGAGGCGCTTATCAGACGGGCCAGAGTGTGTGTATGGGGCACGATTTGAGGATTATGTCCATGTTATAGCAGAGTGCCCTATGTACTCGGACATTAGGAATCCTGGGGCTTTGGGTATTAGCTAGATTGGCGGACAGTTGGATCTTAGTGGTGTGATCTTCACTAGTCGGAGTGCCGAGCAATTAGAATTGATTGAGTTGTATACGCGTGAGTTATTTAAACAGAGGTTTAGCTGGACATTAGGGTAAGATTAGAGTATAAGTGGGGTTTACACAAATTGAGTGTCTGGGGTCAAACCCCTGGTCACCAGTCCAGAGCTGTATGGAAGCTCAACTGGTAGTAGTTTTCGGCTACAAGGGCTGACCCGAGACTAAATTCTGGTACCACGGGGAGCAGGAGCCCTTGAGTTCGCTCCAACCTGCTCATGCGGCATGGCCCTTCGGGGAGTATAGTGGTGGTTGTGGTTTAAACCCAAATGCGGGAAGAGCTGGCCTTGTGTCAGCTCAATATGAAGTTCCTTTGCAACCGGGTGCCGGACCCAAAGTACGGCAGAGGTTTTAGATGGCCCTCAAACCGCAACAAGGTGGTTAGTGTGTCCATTCCCCACTGCCAATTGGTACCAACAGGCGTTTAGCAAATGCTATCCACCTTCAGGGCGTCGATCAACGCATTGTATTGATCCCCTGTGTTTTTGAACACCATAAAGTTAGGCTGTACAAACGACAAGTTCCCACGTAAAGCTCATTGTTCACTGTTCCTTCTGATGCCTTTGCTGATGCAGCTGCAATAACGGCAACGTGGCATTGTGCACTGTTGAGCCACCATCAACCATGTGGTATGTGGTTGATACCTGTGTCATTACTACCATTGTCAGTGGTGCTATTTTGACTGCTATTACTGCTACATCTACTTCGACTGGGACTTCGGCTTCTTTTACCAGTGCCACGCTGTTGGTAAGCATACACACTACGAAAACATACATACAATATGTATGTTAACTTATGGAAACATTGTTAAACAAAATTTTATATTATTGTACATATATTCATATGCACAACGAGCATTAGATCATCAATTCAAAATCACCATTTATATCAACAATTACATTGTTGACTTGATCTACGGGATTCGCTAAAGATATGAGTTCATCCATTTCATTATCAGTAGAATTTCGGCTGTCATTGACATTTTCATATTCGTCAATGAATGAAGTCGGCTTCGACGGCGGCATGCATTGTGTATTTTGTATTGTGTATTGTGTTGTATTTGCTGGGAATGTTGATGTAAGTTAAGTGTATTTTGTTAAGCATGTTTACTGTTGCATAATTTGTCATTCGTGAGAGGAAGTATGCAAGACGCAAAATCTATGTCGCTTGCAGTTGTGGGTAGCATTGACTCATCCACTGGAGAAACGTTGCTAGTGAGCTGAGAACTATCATTGCCGTCCTCGTTTCCTGTTATAATATTCATGGTGTTTTCGTGTTCCTCTTTTTCACGTTGCTGCTGCCGCTGTTGCTGGCGTGCTACGCTTCTATGATCATGAAAGGTTTTGTTATTGTTGTTCTTGTTGCCATCGTCGTTACTTCTTGTCTTGCGTTGATAATGCTTAAAGCAATTACAATTAGTAGCAGCAGTGTAAAGATGTACACAAGAAGAACAATTTGGGGTTGTTTGTTGTAATAACTGTTCGTCTCCCTCCATACATTGCATAATTGCAGGCTTAAAGTCATCACACACTACCATCGTCACTCTCACTATATGGTGATTCCTTATTGTAGATTTGCGCTCTGCATCCAACCTAGACGTATGCTCTTCCTTTGTTTTCTGCTCTTCCTGTACAGATATGCTAATAATCTTAATTAATTGCGTGTTCTCGCAAACATCGGGTACGACATTGTGATTGATGTTGTTGTTATTACTGATATTCAAGTGAGTATTTTTGTTTTTGATATCAATTTCCATATCGTAATATTGTTGCCGATATTCATTAAGTGGTTTCATCAAATTAGCTTCGTGAGGCATATATAGTTATTGTTGCTGTTGATGTTTCAATAAATAGTTTGTTTCTAAGTTTGTTTCATTACACTTAGTCAATGCATTCGAAACCTGATGTTGCAAGTGTAACTACTGGTGCTCACGACTTAACAAATTACTACAAGGTGACGATGAACTATTAAGTTGTGTTTGAAAGTCCAATTGTAACGGTTTTACAAAGCCTGGAACAAATTCATTTAATAAATATAGATTTTTTACAAGTAGAATGAATTATTTAAGCATTCAAAATGTGCAGAGAGCACGAAATCTTAACGTCAATTTTTACACTAATTGAAATTGATACTCAAAGCTTTAACTGAATTCTTCTAAGAATATCTACGAAAGCATTCCCAAGTCGTTACTCCCCGAAATTCCAACACATTGAGAAAATTTTCACGAAAACCAATACATACGCATATATGCTACAAATGGAAAATTTTTACATAAATATTATATATACGTGTACCCTATATACGTATTTATTGTCTTGAGTATAGTGCAATGGATTTATAATTAATTAAGCAAAAATACATTTAATTTGAAATTGCTTTAATAAAATGACTGACGTAATACCAATAATAATTTTGTTTATACAATTTAACAAAAATTTCATTTGGAATCTAAGATATTACTGCCAGTTTCATACGGTTAAACTACCAAAAATAAAGGTTTCAATTTCAGGTATTTTATGTGCAGCTTAAAAGAAAGTATACACGAAACCACTGTTTAGGACTACCAACTTCATAGTAGGTAGTTAAATCGTTTCAGGTATTTAATCTGTGATTAATCAATCTGTGATTTTACTACCATTATAGCGCGAGGCTTATATATATGTACATTGTAAAACACTGAAGGCTACGAGTAAGAAAGGTACACGTACACAAGAGCTTCGTATCATTTTATCAACTCGGCCTTAAAAAATTATTAGAAGTTTCAATTGCATTCTCTGGTAGACCTCAAAGGTAATTAACATATGATATAACCGACAGTTGACTTGTTGGAATGTCTCTCACAAATGAGGAAGTGGATTTGACAGAATGGGTTCCGCAATTAAATGAAAAATGGTAATGGTTTAAAATCAGCTGTCTCAATAGAAAATATTTCAGAATATCTTCTACATATGTACCTGTATCTTGTATCGAGAAACCACTAGGTTTGCCCGTTCGTTGTCCATGATGTCTAACTTATCCCAAAGTACATGTGATTTAAAACTACCAGTTTTTGTAATATTTCGAGTCTTTGCCAGACTGAAAATGGTAATAATGGTTTTGGGCATTAGAAACTCCATATTAAAACTCACGATATAAGTGGGGTGTCAAAAAAATAACGGGAATGTTTTTCGACTGTGTTCTTCGACATTAATGGCATAGTGCGTAATGAATTCTTACCTCAAAGTCAAACGGTCAATAAGGAGTACCACCTATGAGCTCAACACCATTTACTGAGATAGTCCATGACTACCAAAACATATTTGTTTCCTAATTTACTGGTGGGGAATGGACCATATACACCCACATCAATTCGCTCAAATGCCACACTTGAATTGTACTGCTTCATCTGGCCATGACTCCTGAACATCGGCCCTTTAGCTGGAATGCACTCAGAACAATTGGCAATCCACTCCATAACTGATTGACAACATTCAACCCGTTGAGAAGTTCGGGAATTCCGTCTTCGCTTTCAGTTGCACTGTACTCAATATGCCTTTGTGACTGGGCTTTCTGCACCTATTTCTTCTCTCGTTGGATGTTCCTTCAGTCCCACTCCACGCATTACAAATTTCCTATCGAGATCCCCCTGTCTTCTCAGTTGATCATTCTGCGGATATTTCTTCTCGCATTGGAGTTTTGTTCAGTTCCATTCCACGCATTACAAGTTTCAAATCAGGACATTTCTGCCGTCGATTTTTGCGGTTATTAATCGGATATCTATAATGTCTTCTCTGATCCCAGTTTTTGAGGAATGTTTGTATTAGAAATTACAAGAACGCTGGACATTGCAGCCACATTTCCCTGACTACCATCTTTGGGATGCTTTATAGAGAAGTCGTAACTTTGGAGCCTCTCAATCCGCCTTGCTGTGCCTGCAAACTACCCCTCTGGGCTCCGGCATTATAGGAGCCGTTTAAAAGCTGCTTGATCTTCCTCAGCTTTGCGTTTGTGTTCAGTTGTATTCTTGGACCTGTTAGATTCAGTATTACAGTTACTATTACAGTTACCTGTTACCACCTTTTCCGGAGTTGAAGCATTTAACTACGCCATCATCTTTCTTATGCGTTTCGGTAAAATTCAGTAGTATTTTATCAATCTTTTCAAGAAATTTTTTCACCCAAATGTGTTCTTCTATTTCTACTTGATGAACTTTAAATGTCCGATTACCACGTAAAGATGCAGTTTCGTGCGTTGGAGCATTTGATTTGGTTTCTGCAAACGTCAGTTTTGGACATTCTTACGCAACATAGCGCGTAGTCTCATTTCCAGTACCATAACGAAGCTCTTAATTTTTATGTCCAATGTAATGAGCCAAATGAGTTAACCACCCAATCTCCGTTGCATATTCTTACAGAGATTCACTAGCTTCCTGAGGGCGACTTAGAAACTCGATGTGGAAGACCGGTGCTCACTACCACACCGTCTTTCTACCGCACTATTCAACCTATTGTAAGTATTCGCAATTTGGAGTGGTTTGTAAGATTTCTGCTACATACCCTTTTAATACAATGAATAATGAAGCGACTTTATCTTCAGCGTTTCAATTATTTGTAGCTGACGTCTTTTCAAACTGAAGCTTAAAAGCCTTGAACGGAATTGTGCCGTCAAAGGATGGAGGTTTTACTTTGGCAGCTCGTGGAGATGATTTTTCAACTCATCCACTTCAGATTTTAATTTATCTTCCTCTTCCGAAATCTGTGCTGACATCCCTGTTATTTGTGAGATCACCTGCGTTGATATACGTGCCTCCCGCTCTTTAACTGCGATGACAATTTAAAATGTTGTGCCAATCTTTGCGATGACATCTGCGACATTTTAGCCAAAATCGTGTTCATGGCCATAACTTTTGATGAACACTGAGTCTCTTCCCTTTCTGCTAACTTCGTTTTCCATACCACTCATTCCGATTGAAAGACATATTCGTCAAAATTAATTTTATCTGCTTCCATGGCTTCTCGCAACCGAGGTTGTAATTCAGATTTTATTCCATTTGTTGCCATGCCGCATTGGTCCAGCTCCTTTTTTAGTTGTTGAATCTTCAGTTCATTAAACTTACCAATTTTTTTTAATTATCTCTTATGGGACTTTATTTGACAATCTCACTTCTAACACCAATTGTAACAGATTTACTCAATTAATCGCCTACGTTGAAACTCTACTCTGAGTTGGATCACTGGATTGTTAAATAAAAGTCACAAATTAATGGCTATACCCTTCACTTTATTTCTATTTCAAATAACTTAACATTTTGTTACTCATTATTCGAGTTTGCAACTTCTTCCTTATAACTCATTTACACTTTACTCGTTAACACTGTAATTAGAACTTTCTGCCACTCCGACTGCATTTATTTCGCCAAAATATTTTAAATCAGTTCAAGGTATCACAACCCTGCAAAACACAATTTCTTGTGTTACCATCGAAATTCAGGATATGGTAAATATTTTTTTCTTACGATAATATTAGTCTTAATGACTTTAACTTTCTTGCCATTTCTATAAACTTATATTGTTTCTACCCGCTCGGCATTTTGAGCTTTGAAGATCTTACCCGTTCCCAAAGGATGCTTTTTTGATGAATGTGAGTATTATTTGCTAATAAATTTCGTAATAATTTCCTCTTTTCATTCATTTTTGCTTCGTTTATTTTCAGGAAAGTACTGAATATCTGATGCAATGCACGGAGTTAATGTTATTTACATATGTAGACCCAGGCAGTTGTTATAGGCAAATCCTTTTTAATATGCCGAAATTTCAAATCAAATCAATTAATTTGATCATTTGATCATTGAAATAATTTTTCATTCAAATACAATTAATTATTTTGTTAAAAAATTTTCATTTGGGATTTTGACAGTACTACCAGCCGGGAACACGTGCACAAAAGTTTCAGGTAGTTTAGGCCTTAAGATACTTAGAAAAAGCTGTAGTTTTCAACCTGTCAACCTGTGGATAGTTGATTTGCAGGGTAGTAATATTTTCGAACAATATCTAGACAAATAAATGGTGTAAGACCAAGGCCTAGTTAGCTGTCTTTGCTTGCCTTATTTTCATTTAATGTACTTCCTGCTGTAGACGTTGTCAAATCTACCATGAAAATTCGAAGAAAATTAATGCCAAACCTCAGCAAAGCTCTGCGAAATATATATATATATATAGTTCGCTTATTTACAATTTTCTGTACGCTTCAGATATGGAAAGTTAAGTTGCCACTATCACAATGCGATGAAAATGCATAGGAAAGTAATGTCACGAGTCGACACACACATCACATTGTTATATCATAAACTTAATTTGCAATTATTTTGATGATACTTTAAAAGAATATTTAAGAACATAATCGGATCCCGACGTGTTGCAGGGAAACCAATGAAATTTTGACACATATCTTACTGGAAATAAATTTTTTGAATTGGAAATTGTTGGATTGGAAAAATTTAAAACGCTTTATAATTTAGATATGAGATATGATATTTGGATACAATCTATTGGGTCCACATTGCATATTCGTGTTGCAATATACCATTCACTTTCAAGAATAGTGATGAAAGTGTTTTAAATTTATTTGGACATTTGTTTCTGGTGAGTTATTTGGCAGTGCTTTCTGCATTTTAATGCATATTCATTCATCCTCATAGTCATAATGTGCATCACTCTCCTGAAGAAGACTCTCATAGGCACTGTCGTAGTCACGGTCATGAGTTACATATGAGTTGGTACATGGGTTGGTTTATTGTTATATATATAGAATTGTAAAGCTTTCAAAAAGTTTTGAAAACGGACATAGTCATTTACAAACAGAAGAACCGAATCCGAAAGATAAAGAAAAACTAAGAAGGTAATTTTTATCGCGAAATTAGAGTAAGACGCATAAGACTTATACACATGTCAGTTATGCGTTGGAATTTAACTAGTGACCGTTTGTAAGCTAACATATTACGTTTCTTAATAATATTTCAAATAATAATATAAATGAAGTCTTTGCACCGTAAAATTTCTTCAATCACTAAAAATTTTTTAAATAAATAGCATAGTCGTGTTTTATACAAGTTTTATTTATATCAATTTATTCACAGGGATTGATCGCCAAAGAGCTGTAATTATTTATTGTACAACAGTATTCAACTACGTTGACAGAAGACGAGAATATTATTGATGTAATTCATCATTGTGCGAAAGATTTTAATTTGTTAAGGCAATATTCGTCCTCTTCAAAGAATTAATTACATATATTTATCTCCATCGTTATGATATAATGTAATTATTTGTTAATACCAAAAAAACATTACCAAAATTGCAAATAGTTACAAGAAAATTATGGCTGTATTGATTCTGCACAACCCTCTTTGGTGAATAAGAACTACCGCCACCCTGACTTCGGTTTATTGTTTTTTTCTTGTCAAAAGTTCATTATGGGGGCGAAAATTGGGACTTTCACTACTTCCCGATACCGTGATTGTTATTTATATGTATATATATATATAAAATATATACACGTACACTTATACATGTTCTTTTAAATGAATGGCTTTAGAATAGCATCCCCCGAATTCCTTTTTTATTTATTTAGGTTCATTTGCAAAATATGTAAATATGGTAACATTTATTATTTGTAAGAATGCAACCCTTTTATTATTGTGTAAATAAATCAAACTGAATAAAAATTAAAATGTCGAATTGAAGCTAATTTTACACTAATTAATAAAAAATAAATATGTAGAACGAATTTAGTGAAGTGTTAGTGTATGAAAAGTGCACGGCATAAGTGTAAAATTTATTATAAATCGCGAAATTATACATTTAAAATTGTTAAACTTTAACTTAAAATGCAAAAATCTTAAAAACTATAAGTTTTCAGCAGCTATATTTGTATATATTCTTGATCTGGAGAACCTTCTCTGTCCGGCCATAGCCATTTTACCCCTAATTTGGGGGATGCTATTCTAAAGATTACCCTAAATAATTCTGACATCTACATAAAAATTTATTTCATCATTTCAGAATTGTGTTAGGTTGATAATATTGTTAATCAGAAATTAAACGATATGGAGCATGGTACATTCAAGACGTAACAGCGCAGACGTAAATTAGCGCAAAAGCAACATATATCGTAAATTTTGCTTTTACTTTAGGTCCATGGAGTGTGAAATGCCTATTAAAACTTCAAACTTGCAACCCTGCTGCTACATGTTTAATTGTTGTCGTTGATATTCTGGCGAACACAAATTGCTGCTAATATAAGTGTTAGCAGACACAGCTCAAATAAGAGTGTTGCCAAGTAAAGTGCAAGTGAATTATAAGTAAGTTCGAATAACGAGTAAGTTGTTGAATAAGAAATAAAGAAAAGCGTATAGCCATTAAATTGTAACTTTAATTGAACAATCCAGTGATCGAACTCAGGGTAGAGTTTCAACGTGAACGATTAATTTAAAAAATCCGTTACAGTTGGTCAGAAGTGGGATTGTCAAATAAAGTCTCATAAGGGATTATTTAAAAAATGGCAAAGTTTAATGAGCTGAAGATTCAACAACTAAAAAAGGAACTGGAGCAACGTGGTTTGCGAACAAGTGGAATAAAATCCGCATTGCAATCACGGTTGCGAGAGGCCTTGGAAGCAGATAACATTAATATTGACAAATACGTCTTTCAAACGGAACTAGAGGAAGCGACAACCAAGATGGAGGAAAGGGAAGAGGCTCAATGTTCATCAAAAGTTATTGACATGAACATGATTTTGGCTGCAATATCACAGGTGTCATCACAGGTGTCCTCGCAGATGAAAGAGCGGATGTATGGGACGTATGTCACCGCAAATGTTGGCACAATAATCCCAATTGACCTCCCAGTTGAAAGAGCAGGTGACCTCACAAATAGCAGAGGAGTCGACTTTGACATTTCGGAAGAGTAGAATAAAATTAAGGTTGAAGTGGATAGGCTAAAAACTCGTCTCCACGAGCTACAATTAAATCTTATAATTATGTTAACAGGCTCTGCCAAAGTAAAAACTTCATCCTTTGACGGCACAATTCCGTTCCAGATTTTTAAACTGCAGTTTGAAAAGACCGCAGCTGCAAATAATTGGAACCCTGAAGATAAAGTCGCTGAATTATTCGTTGCACTAAAAGGGTCTGCAGCAGAAGTCTTACAAACCATTCCCAATTGCGAATCAAGCAGTTATGACACTTTGATAGGCGCAGTATAAAGACGGTATGGTAGTGAGCACAGGAGGCAGATATTCCACATCGAGTTACAGAGTCGCCGCCAGAAAGCCAATGAGACTCTGCAGGAATTTGCTACGGAGATTGAGAGATTAGCTTAATTGGCTCATGCACACAAATCCGTGGAATACATCGAGGACATTAAAAGTCAGAGCTTCGTTAATGGAACACGAAATGAGGCTACACGCTACGCTGCCTTAGCACGTCCGAAAATGACGTCTGCAGAACCGTCTCGAATGCTCTAACACACGAAACGGCTTCTCTGCTTAGTAATCGCACATTTAAAGCTCATCAAAGAGAAATAGAAGAACCCACTTGGGTGAATCGATTGCTTGAAAAGGTAGATAAAATCTTGGAGAAATTCCCTGAAACACGTAAGAAATATGATGGCGTGGCTAAATGCTTCAACTGTGGAAAAAGCGGTCATATTGCACGCAACTGTAATATCGAATCCATCCGTTTCAATAATCCAACTGGACGCAAACGCAAAGCTGAGGAAGATCAAACAGGTTTCAAATCAGACAAGTCGTTAAAATAAAGCGAGCCGGCCGAAAAGGGCACGGACTGGCTCCCACAAGTGAATGCCCTGTAATCTCCATCTCACAAATAAGCAGGAATACGAGTAACGTTACCGTTAATGGGTGTGTGGACGGCAAAAAGCGCGTACTGACTGTGGATACGGGTGCGTCACATTCCATAATTTGATCTGATCTGGTTACTAAAAAAATAGGACCACTAACAGAGTAAAGTTACGTACTGCAACTGGAGAAGATACTCAAGTTTTCGAGGAAGTAACGTGTGAGATCGCGATTAGAAAGGTAGCCGCGTTACAGAATTTTATAGTGGCAGACATCGTCGACGAAATCATAATAGGAGTAGACTTTTAGCTAATCAAGGGATCAAAATCGACATGGAAAACAGGATAATGCTTTATACCAATATGGAAGTGCCACTTATGTTTGGATATGACAACAACCACAGCATTACGCGAGTACTAATAACAAAAAAAAACAGCTCATTCCACCAAAATCGGAAGCAATTGTTTGGCCAGAAATAGATGGAGACTATGGAGCAAACAAGTTGTGGTATGTCGGGGCAGCAGAAGAATCTACACCAAATTTAATTATTGCATCCCTTCCTTTTAAAAACTCTGGCCATGACAAGACAAGACAAAAGTTTTCCAGTAAGAGTACTTAATAAGTTCCAGTCACCAATCCAACTTTCCAAAGGAGCTATATTAAGGCAGAGTCAGGAGATTGAGGCCGTGATAAATTGCGAAACACGTCTCGAAATAAATTCCATGGGTGAAAACTACATCTCGAGTGAAATTAACGCATGGCCCGAGGAACTACAGACAGATCATCAAAATAAGACTAAACAACTATTTCTCAGATACTCCAATATATTTGATAAATACGATTCCAAACAACGCAGAACCAAGATTGTGAAACACTTTATTGGCACAGGAGATGCGAGGCCAATCCGCCAGGCTCCTCGTAGCGTTCCACTAGCAAAACGTGAAGTTGTAAGCCAGACCATACCTGACATGACTGAAAGTGGTGTAATTGAACCATCAGAGAGTCCTTGGAGTTCAGCTGTAGTACCGGTGAAGAAGAAAGATGGAAACATAAGGTTTTGTATGTAGACACAGACAGTTATTCATTACCTAGAAGTGATGACACCCTGGACTCGTTATCAAGCACGAATTGTTTCTCAATACTTGATCTTAAAAGTGGTTATTGGCAAGTGGGAGTAAACGAAGAAGACAAAGAAATGATGGCTTTCAACGTTGGAGATGGTCTATCGCAATTCACCGTAATGCCCTTTGGATTATGTAACGCTCCTGCCACCTTTGAGAGACTTATGGCCCAGGTATTAAAAGGATTACACTGGAAGACCTGTTTGGTGTACCTCGACAATATCATCGTGTTGGGTAAAAGCCTTGATGAACACCTTAAGAACCTGGAAGAGGTTTTCCAACGGTTAGCCAGCGCTGATCTAAAGCTGAGCCCGAGGAAGTGTTCCCTTTTCAAAAAGGAAATAAACTACTTAGGACACAAAGTAAACAACGGAGTTCATTTGCACAGCTATTGAAAAGATAGAGGCAATAAAAGATAGGCACCGTCCTAAACAGTTACGTGAATTGTGAAGTTTTATCGATTAATCGATCGATCGATCGACCGTTAATGTGGAATGTGGACATTGCTTAAAAGCTAAGACAAAAGAAGACATTATAGATGCCCGGTTAATTACAAAGAAATCGACAGAAGACTGGGACCCGAGAGAACTACGAAGATGCCAACAGGAAATCCAGATCTGAAAACAACGAAAGAAGAATTAGCTTCGGAAAGTCCATTCGCAAAATCATATTGGGCACGGTCGAAAAGTTTAAAATTGGTGTCCAGCTGCTTGCAATATGGATGCATTGAGTATAGGAAAGCGGAGATGGGCAAAATTCTCGAGCTCTTATGATTATTCCGAAAGTAAAAATTCCCGAAATTCTCAACGAGGTGCAAAACGGTCCATGGGAATCACGAAATCCTCGGAGAAGTTAAAGCAAAGATTTCATTGGGTTGGTTGTCCATAGCATAGCTGGTCAATTTCCCACCAGTAAATTAGGAAACAAATCTGTTTTGGGAGTCATGGACTATTTCAGTAAATGGCCAGAAGTATACCTGATTCCTAATCAAGAGGCTGAAACAATAGCGGACATATTCATTAACAACTGGGTATCGAGGTATGGTTTTCCAATCGAATTACATTCTGACCAAGAGAGGAATTTCGAATCAGCGCTAATTCTGGACATGTGCCACGAACTGTGTTTCCGGAAGGCACGTACAACTGCTTTACATCCTCAGTTCGATGGCATGGAACAGCGATTCAATCGAACTTTAGAAGAACATTTGAGGAAATTGGTAGACAAGTTTAAAAAAATTGGGATACTCATACATCCTCGTGCCTGACGGATTATCGGTCTGCTATACACGAAACAACCGGGCAGACCCCAGAAAGGGTAATTTTTGGAAATTACTTTTGGTTTCCAATTGATTTAAAGTTCGGAATTAACCCCCAAGGGGGAACGAATACCAAGGAAACCAACAGCATCCTAGAAGACGAAATGAAAGAAATACATGCTATGGTGAGACAGCACACGCAAATCATGAGTGATAAAATGAAGGCAAAATACGACAAGGCAATGAACTCTGAGGGATTTGCGGAAGAAGATTGGGTGTTGTTATGTAACCCACAACGGAAGAAAGGCTTATCTCCTAAATTACAGTGTAGTTGGGAAGGACAAGTTTGTAAACGACTCAACGATGTGGTATATCGCATACAAACCATTGGAAGACCAAGGAATAAAATGAAGGTAGTTCATTTAGAACGGCTTGCAGCGTACGGAAACGCAAATATGTCTGACCGAGGTGATCAAACTTAGGTGGAAGGCAGTGTGGCGAACACAAATTCCAAAATCGACGATAACTTGCCAGAACCTACCAGACATCGAAACTGGTGGTTGTCAGAATGTTCGAATGGCGATATTTTAGCGAACTCGAATATCAGAACAACGCAGAATCGACGATAAGTTTCCAGAATCAACCAGAATCAACCAGATAGCGAAGCTAGTTGTTGCCAGAATGTTCGAGTGACGATCTGTTGATAACGATCTACTATATGAGGGCTGCCGGGGAATTTATAGGAAACTTTGAAGGGAAAATAAAACATGACACTAAGGAAAAATAGAGAAAATACTAGGTATTTGTACCCGTGGGGATTTTTGTAAAGTGTGTAACAAAACTGGTAGCACTTCGGTCTCATTTTGCTTGCAAGTTACATTTCAGGATATCAATATGCTCGATGATAGAACAATTCGAACGCGTTTAAAGACTTCTTCCAGCACATTTACAACAACTATTGCCTTAGTAAAAAAAAATATATATCACTTCATTGATTCATAAATGTAGGACCCAATATATCTAAATAGAAATGAGACTAAATTATTCCGAACTAAATCCGTGATAACTAATTTTTATACTCTCGCAACATCTTGCAAGAGAGTTTATTAGTTTTGTTCACCTAACGGTTGTTTGTAACACCTAAAACTAATCGAGTTAGATATAGACATATATATATGTTATATAGATCCATACGTTATATGGATATATTATATATATATATATATATATAAATGATCAGGACGAAAAGACGAGTTGAAATCCGAGTGACTGTCTGTCCGTCCGTTCCCGTGCAAGCGATAATTTGAGTAAAAATTAAGATATTTTGATGGAACTTGGTACATGTGTTCTTTGCCACCGTAAGACGGTTGGTATTGCAGGTGGGCGTAATTGGACATCTCCCACAGCCACAAAAGGTCATGTGTTGAAGACAGATATAGTGCTATAACTAAGCAGCGAATGAAGATACCAACGTGTTATTTGATAGAGAGGATCCGAGTAGGGTGGCCATCTGTGGGCAAACATTTTTGTAAAAGTGGGCATAGGTCCGCACACCAATGGGTTTAATATATATATCTCGGAAACCGTTAAAGCTGTATCATTCAGACTTGCTCCGAGTAAGTTTATCTAGCATCTTCTCATAGAAAATCAGTGAAATCGGATAATAACCACGCCCACTTCCTACACAAAAGTTATGTTAAAAACTACTAAAGGTACGTTAACTCGATGAAGGAACACATCAGAAACTTTAGATCTTAAAGCGAATAAGATACGGAAGGTTTACAAAGGAATCCGTCTAAAATTTAGGTGATGGGCTTGGCACCGCCCACTTTTATGTGAACTTCCATATCTCAAGAAAACTTTAACCGATTTCAACAAAATTTGGTATGTGACAATACATTTGCATTCTTATCTGACATTGTGGAATTGCAAAATCGGATAAAAACCACGCCTACTTCTCATATAACGCAATTTTAAGTTTCATCTTATACTTTCACTTTAAATTAGATAAATCGAGCATCAATTAAGATATTAGAATAAACCTTTTCACGAATAGTACGTTCAAGATATGCCATCTCATGCGTAAAAATAGTCGAAATCGGATTATAAGTTTTCAAGCCACCAGATACCCCATATGAAGACCTATATGCGTCTATTTGACTTTTTACCGATCGGTAAATCTATAGGATATTATAATGAAATTCAAAGTTTATCTTTCCATAAAATAGTGTGCTCTGGTCTCAAAAATGGGAAAAATTGGGTAAATACTTCCCTAGCCCCTATGAATCTAATATAAGGATTTTCAAACTCCCTAGGTAGACTTTATACCATATATTTCGGTCAACATGTTTGTCTTAGCATCATTAGCATTTAGGTGAACGTGTAATATTGGATACATCATAGTTTAATATCGAAAATGTGTAAAATCGGTCAACGAATTATCCCAGCTCCCATATATACATATAATGATTTTTGTCATACTAGCAGACTTTATGCCGAATATGTCGGTCACTGTGTGAGTTACCCTTACAAAATTGTGTGGAAACATGTTCCCTAATATAATTGAGTGATGAAAAGTGTTAAGGTGATCAGTTCGGATCCTATCCTATCCTATCCCAAATATGCCCGATATAAGGATAGTCGACTTTCTATCTGACTTTAAACCGTATTTGTATAATATCTTAATGAAATTAAGTGTATATTTTTTCTTAAACCTAATGTGGTTTCGCGTTAAATACGAATGAAATCGGTCTAGACCATGGTCTAAGCCGCTTATTCATAATATAATGATTTCCTTTCCTATGGTTAACTTTTTCCTCATGTATCTAATATATTTATTTAATCCAATTTTTCGAGTTTTTTTTGGCATATATCTTATTTGAGTTAATTTGGTAGATTTTAATATAAATACCTCGGACATGAAGCAAAATAAAGCAATGAAACTACGTGAGTCTATGTCTCGTCATATAAATTAATAAGATACCAAATATGATTGCAATTCATTAACGGTTTCGTCGAATAATGAATGTTGAATTTTTCCGCAACATTTTTTAATACGAAGTTATGCCAGCACCTGAAAGCATTCTCGCCTTTGATCTTAGCACATTGCGAGAGTATAAAATGTTCGAATACTTCCGGACCATTCCTTACTTGTTTTATATAGGTTTCAAAGTATTATCTTTGAACTTGATTGACTTCTAGCTTATATTATATGCAGGATTAAATCATAACATATGAGTGTTACTCATTTCAATCACATTAACAAAGCCCAAGGAACTGATGGGTTTAGTGTTGAAGAAGCGGGTCATTTCCCTCTCATGTACACTGAACCGTCGTCGCAATCCAACAAACAAAAAATAATTATGATAATACATATTCGTGCAACAAATTGAAATTCTCCCAGTCCTTTAAGGTCATTCACATACGACTTTGGCTTCACTTTGCTTCAGACTTTTGTGTTGACAGTTCGATGATTTCGATGTATGCTTTAATATGTGCAGGTTCACATAAAAAGTTTTCGAGGTTAAGCAAAGCATAGCGAAGCAAAATGTTGGGCAACTCTCATCTTTTTATGCTTTGACAAGCAGCTATCTCCATTTTTATTACACGAAATATTAAATTTCGGAAAGAAGCACGGAAAGCAATGCGTTCATTCTGGCATATCCTAAATTTGCTTCGCTTCAATGTCAAAATATGAACTGTCAAGCAAAGCGAGGAATGTTGCATCTAAATCAGCCTTTACTTCTTTAGCTACCGTCACTTCGAGTACATTCGGGTCACTTTGATTATTGTTCGAAAATATTATTAATAAGTTAAGCAGATATAAAGTGGTTGACTAAAGCAATATTATCTGAAAACTTAAAATCTTTTTTAAAAAAACATAAATATCACTTTACAGCGACAGATATACTAATTTTATTTATCCTTCACAAACTCAGATTTTATAGTTATTTTATTTAATTAACAACAAAAACAAACTTCAGTATTAAAATATACCTCACAGAAAAGAGTATGTAGTAAAAAATAAGCAAATAATATTGTTTTAAGAACATATTAAAAAATTTCGATCAATTAAACTCTGTGTGCCCCTTACTATCTATGACTGCAATTTTCTCGTATACTTAGGAACCATTTTATTCCATTTTCAGGGATGGTTTCAACTTGGCTTTATTTTGAATCTCGCGTTCCAAAACTTACCACAGAAGCCTTCAGTCTTTGTAAACTTTAATCTGGTGCTTTATTTTTTAGCACTGATTTATGGTTTATTATGCGCTGTAAAATCAGCTTCCCTGAGAACTCTTCGTGTAGTTTCCGGATGATCTTTTTTCCTAAGAAATTCTACTTCGTTGCCTTTAGCTGAAGCTCTTAATTGGTGGTTTCGCGTATTTTTCGTACTTTTCGTTTACTTTTGGCATCTTTTTAAATGTTTTAAAATTAATTCGCACACTTCAACATTTGTTCTGCGAATCATTTTGATCTGCACTCGACAACTTACAAAGCTAAAATTTTAAAAAGTATAAAATTCCAATACTATCCAAATTTAATTTGCATTCGAAAATCGTGGCCAAGCTGTCACCATTAATGGTAAATTTTTACACATTATTTTGGCTGAGAGCTTGTATTTCAGTATATGAATATGATTTTACTTTGCATTTGAAAAATATAAATAATTTTTGTGGTTTTTAAAATTCACAGGAATTAACATATATGCAGCAAATCAACAAATAAGTTAAAATTTTTTATTCCAAAGTTTGTTTGAGTAATATTGTAGTGCACATGAATGCCAGAACAAAACAGAATCTATAGCCAACTTGCTAGAATCAGCCAGACAGCGAAATTCGTAGTTCCCAGAATGTTCGAGTCGCGATGTGTTGGTATAAAGGCTGCCGGAGTGGCAACAGGGACAGTTTTAATTAAAGTGCTGCCGAGTAAAGTGTTAAGTCAGTTGAATTAAAATAAAATAAAGACAAGTGTATAGCCACTAAATTGTGACCTTTATTTAGCAACCTAGTGATTGAACTCAGAGTATTCAATTGGGGTCAGAGTGTGATTGTCAAATAAAGTCCCTTAAGAGACAATTTTAAGAGGAACTAAATTTAAAGAACTGAAGATTCAATATTTAATAAAGTAGCTGGGAGCAACGTGGTTTTGCAAAAAATGGAATAAAATCCTAATTACAATCTCAGTTGCGAGAGGCCATGGTAGCAAGTAACATTAATAAACATTATATATATATATATATATAAATAACATTAATAAAGAACTGACAAATATATCTTTCAATCGGAATAAGAGGAATTAACAACAAAGATAGAAGAAAGGGAAGAGACACAATGTTCATCATAGGTTATGGACATGAACACGATTTTGGCTGCAATGTCGCAAATGGAAGAGGTATTATTCCGTTTCCAGTCGCAAAGGCATATTGGGCACAGAACAGTTTAAAGTGGGTGTCTGGCTGCTTGTATCGAGTATGGGAAAGCGAAGATAGGCAAAGTTCCCGAGCTCTTATCATTATTCCGAAAGTAAGAAATCCCGAACTTCTCAAGGAGCAGCATAACGGTCCATGTGAAGGACACATGGGAATTATGAAAACCTTGGAGAAATTAAAGCAAAAGCTTTATTGGTTGTCGTCAATCAGCTACGTGGTGGATTGCCAATTTTGCTGAGAGCATTGCAGCTTAAGGGCCGAGGTCCAAGAGTCATGGCCAGATGAAACAGTGCAATTCAGGTGCATTATTTGATCGAATTACCGCTGATGTAGCTGGGCATTTCCCACCAGTAAGTGAGAAAAGTGGCAGCCAAGTATCAAAAACATTGGGAAACCCTTACATCCTATCCTAATGGCTTAGTTCCATAACAACTACCTTTGCTATGCTCTATAGAGAAGCCGCAATTTTGGAGTCTCTCGTATTGTTGGATTTGAAAGCTGCTAACTCAGCTTTGCATTTGCGTCCAGTTGGATTATTGAACCAGTTAGATTTACTATACTTCTCGATACGCAATTGGGAATGGTTTGTAAAAATTCTGCTGCAGACTATTTTAATGCAACGAATATTGAAGCAACTTTATCTTCAGCGTTCCAATTATTTGTAAATGCCGCCTTTTCAAAGTGAGGCTTAAAAATCAGGATCGGAATTGTACCTTCAAAAGATGGAGCTTTTACTTTGGCAGAGCCTGTTGTAGCCGGCGGAAACGATTTTTCAACTCATCCATTTCAGTCCTAATTTTATCCTGCTCTTCCAAAATCTGCGTTGACACCTCTGATATCTGTGAAGTCACCTTCATTTATAAGTACCCTCTCTTCTTTCAACTGCGAAGACAATTGGGATTGTTGTGCTAGCATTTGCGATGACACATCTGCTATCTGTGATGACATCTGCGACATAACAGCCAAAATCGTGTTCATGTCCATAACCTTTGATGAACATTGAGTATCTTCCCTTTCTTCCATCTTTGTTTTCGATTCCTCTAATTCCGATTGAAAGAGATATTCGTCAAAATTAATGCTATCTGCTTCCATGGCCTCTTCCAATCGAGATTGTAATTCGGATTTTATTCCGTTTGTTACCGAACCATATTGCTCCTGCTCCTCTTTCAAGTGGTGAATTTTTCTTTCATTAAATTTGCCATTTTTAAAATTATCTCTTATAGGACTTTATTTGACAATCCCACTTCTGACACCAATTGCAACGGATTTACTGGATTAATCGCAAACGTCCAAAGTCTACTCTGAGTTCGATCACTAAACTGTTACCATTTAGCGGCTATATGTCTGTATATGTCTTCATTTCTAATTCAACTAACTTAACACTTTACCCGGCAACACTCTAATAACTGTGTCTGGTGCCACTCCGGCAGCCCTAAATAGTAGATCGTTACCAACACGTCGCCAATCGCACATGTTAGCAACTATGAATTTCGCTGTCTGGCTGATTCTGGCAACTTATCGTCGATTCCGATATGTTCTAGCATTAGTGTTCGCCACAATAAAATGCACGTATAACTTATGTTTGTTAGGATATTCA
This sequence comes from Bactrocera minax, assembly GCA_021498325.1. Taxonomy (NCBI): domain Eukaryota; kingdom Metazoa; phylum Arthropoda; class Insecta; order Diptera; family Tephritidae; genus Bactrocera; species Bactrocera minax. The sequence goes on along the minus strand of JAKEEE010000130.1, from coordinate 423,206 downwards.
TTTTCATTCACCGAACCATGTTATTGTTACCTAATTCACACAACCCAGATTCATCCGTATATAGAATGCCATTTACAGTCTTCCCCAAAAGTGAAGGTAAAGTAAGTAATTTTTTTAAAATAGTGTGATGATCTGCTTTAGTGCTGCTTTAGATCTGCTTAATAGTGATCTGCTTTTATTAATGAAATAAAAGTAAAAATTTCTTAACGTATTTTTAACAACAAATAAACTTTGAATCCATGTAAAAACAAAACCAAAATTCGGTACGTAAGAAAATAAAATCATGTTAATATATTTATAAGCCATTATATTGAATCCACAAAAGCCAAGGTACACTTAAGGAAAATATGTAGAAATTGCAGTTATGACATTGCTTTCTATTCAAACCATACCTTTTTCAATGTTTTGTAGGATATCCTTTAATTTTTATAGTGGTCTCAATGTTTTAGGCATTGAATGCACCAAATTTTGGTGAGCTCGCTGCTAATGCTGCTCCACTCCTCTAACTTTTCTATTCTAGTCTCCGGCTCATACCAAAGATTCTCAATAGGGTTTAAATCAGTGCTTTGAGGTGGGGTAGGAAACATACGAGCATTGTATAACAATCACATTCGGACTTTGTGAGCAGAGTGCTTGGGGCCATTGTCCTGATGAAACAAGAAGTCTTCTTGTAAACTTATCCTAGGAGCATTTTGCTTCTTATTATATCGTAGAATATCTAAATACGAATTCTGTTCCATATTATTTTCGAAAAAAACAAGGTTTCCTACCCCCACAGCTTCCATGCATCCTCACAACATAATGCCACCGCATGGTTAATGGTTTTAACCGTACTATCTCGATTGAGCGCTTCTCCTGCTCTCCCCTTTATGTTCAAATACGTGAAATGTGCAAAACTAGACTTAGACTCATAGAATAATAATAGTAGTAGTAAACAGTATAGAATAGAGAAAAGTCCACAGGTTTGTCACAATATGTTCTTGCGAATGTAATACGATTTTCTTTGTTTGTAGAACTCACACGGGACTTCTTTCTGGGCGTTCTAGATGAGAATCTATTCTCTATGTTGGCTCTTCATACAGTTTCTGCAGAAACCTGTTTTTTGTCGTAAATAGCAAGGTCATCACCGATTTTTCTGCAGATTACAAAAGGGTTTTCTTTTACTTTACGCAAATTTTTTCTCTTGTCATTGTCATTCAGTTTGGGCGGGCGGCCTGTTCTAGGTGCATTTTGAACTCTATTTTCCCTGTTACAACCATTTTTTGGACTGATGACCGACTACGCGACACAAGCTCAGATATTTGTGAATAAGATTTGCCTTGCCTTATATGTAGACCATTTATGATTCCCCGTTTCTTTATTGTCAACTCTTTTCGGCCCATAATTTACTTTAGTTGTATTTGATTTAATAACAAAGAACATTCAACGAGCGCGAATACAACATTAAAAGTAACAGGTAACAGCTTTTAATTTACAGCTATTATACTGAATTGTGGGATTCTTCTTTTCAGTTAGTTAACTTAACGCTAGTTAAGAGTTGCCAACAAAAACGTAAGCTTCTCTCTGATCATGGCTACCAAAATGTTAAATTTTATAAAACTTAAAATGTACTATTGTTAGTCAAAATACCATTTTCGTTATTTGGCGTTTTAATGAAAAGCATCTGTAAAGCAATGCAATTCATACATCCAAATTGACTGTACCTTCAGTTTTGTGGAAGACTGTATTTGTATGCATGCCTCATTGTCAGGTTTACATGCATAAAGCAATTTGTTTTTATGGGGCCCGAATAGAAATAGATAACATACGTTGTTAGCACTCAACATCACTGCCCCGTGCTTATCTTCCATCATTGCTTAATTTTTTGTAAATTCAACTACGAATCCACTGTTTACTGCTTTGGATATTGATTTAAAATACAGTGAAGACCTGCTACGTACAAACCCTCAACTATCCTACAAATCTACAAGCATTGTATAAGCCTACAAGTAACCAATCTTAGATTTTTTACTCATACATACGTAGGCGAACGCTTTTAGAGTGAAAGAAATTACAATAAGAATGAAATAGAATGAGAAAGAGAAGGGGCTAAACAATAAGCACTTTATTAAGTTTGCCTCAAATTTTCTACTACTAAAGCCGCCAAATGCCTCAAAAAAGGCCCAAATCTGTCATAGAGTGTTGCCGTGTTTGGTGCCGTTTGTCTGCCTATGTGACTCGGAATTTATATCTATGTCTTTTGATCTTAATTATTTGTTAATTGCTCAAATACTTGTCTGACGAAGACCCCGTTTTCCTATTTACCTTGATCTGTGATTTTGAATTGAGAACTTTTTTAATTAGGCTTGTAAGCTTAATATCATTATTTTTTAAATGTTTTCATGTACCTAGTTTAGGACTCTTCTCCACCACTATTCTTTTGATAGAGTTTTTTAATTAGCATTTCGTTGTGGATGATTTAGAATATTTTATAAATATTATTTTCACTTAGTAGATTGTTTTGATTTTTAAAATTGTTGTACCTGAATTGTGCCTGAATTTTATATAATTATGATTTATATATTTGTTTAAATTCTTACAAGTTGATTATTTTGTTTTTATAATGTACTGTTAATGTACCTAAATTGTACCTGATTGTTAAATATTTATTTTTGTTTAAATTATTACCTTAGCATTGCAAATATCATATGGGTGAAAGTAGGCCTCTTGGGGAACCGAACACTCAAAAAAATCTGTAACGCGCCTACATTGCAACCTCGGAGATGGTGAGGAAAGGCAATTCATATAACAATTAACTATTCAATTAATATTTGCTTCTATAATTTGTCAGAAAATTTTATAATATTTTATTAATTAAATTTAATATTTAATACTATTTAATATTTTTAATATTTTCCTTAAAAATACATTTTCACAAGAAAAGTTCTTATTTTAAAATCCTTTTATTTAAAACTCTGTGGCGGAAAAGGCCCAAATTCGATCAGGAGATCTCAGGTGTGTGAAAATATTGAAAACCATATGATTCTTTGGCTACTTGTAATCCTATAAAATGGTCTAACTTATTTCTTTGCAAACATACATCACCTCTGCCAGTCGCTAAGTCCGCGTTCATACACGAAGAGTTTTGTTGCGCATAATTGGGAAATTGTCGTTTGGTGTTGCCCAAACGGGCGATTCGAGTTGCCGGGGAATTTTCTATTCATGTCATATTCTCAAATTCTTCAACTCTTCATTTAAGCGGTACATAAAAATATTTCTCATTACTAACTTTTACCTTTATTTACCATTTTCTGAAATATTTCTATTGTATTATACATATTTGTGCATATGTTTGCATAGAACACAAAAAAGTAACTCATAAAATTTCAATTTCCGAACATATAAACATTCATTTGAAACTGAGTGCAATACCAACCATGAAAAGTTTCTCAAAATGAAAGGGAATGACGAACTAAGTAGCAGAAAACCGTTACGAACAAGAACACAAAGCTTGTTGCCCGAGCACGAGCAACTCGGTGTCCTTCGTCTTTCCTCGTCACCCCCTCGTCGACAAACTACGAGTCTGGGCAACAAAAGTATTCCCGTAAGAACGCGGAAAATTCTTTTGCCGCTAGCAGGTATGATCTCTTCTTCATACATTCCAAATTCGCAGAACTTATTGCGGTTGCCACACAAATAAGAGGATATACCCTGTCGACGCACTACGCGACAGTATGCAGCGAATTCCTATTGATCGCCAGAGGAAGCCATTGCTTTTGTTGTTGTTCCCTTTCTGCCCTTTGCATACGTTTTGCCTTTCTTTGCACTAAGCATCGAAGTGGCATTTTTTTCCTCAATTGTAGCATTTCATATTGTACCGTTGGATCCTGCTCCTGTTGTCGTTGTTTGATGCGCTGCCTGCTTCGTTTGATTTCGAATCCGAACCATTCCTTTTGTCAGAATTCTATGGAACAGTGAACGCTTGTATGTTACTTTCGGTATTTTCCGTACCACATGATTTTCGCCGTTCGCCCTCTTCTTATTAGCTTAAATGTTTATTGAATTAAGCTTTGGTAGCTCACCAAGAGACTCCTGTGCGACGACCAATTTTTTAAAAGAATCTTTCAAGCTTACTAATAGCATTATGACGAAAATTTTATCTTGGAGACCTACCCCAGCAAGCAAAAATGAAGGGGTAGGAGGTAAGTACTCCTTCATATGTATTGTAAGTCGCATTCCCACAGGTAAAATATTTTACCGCGATAATCTTATCATTTTCGTAATGAGTATTTTCGGCAATTAACTGTCGATTTGACAGTCTTACAGCAAGCATCTAACTGTAATACAGTAGGTACAAACGTAAATAAATACTTATATGTAAAGTTAATTGTAAATGACAATTATTAGCATCAATACACTTGCATCATAGCACATATTTTATTACTGTAAGAAATCCGTCGATTAATGGAAATCATGCTAAACTTAATAAAATCTCGACTTTGACATTTCCAAATCATAAAAGCCCTTTTTTTCAAAAACTTTCCAGTTTCGCTATCAATTTCTTTTATCAGCAAATTCTCAAAAACTGCAATATCTTATTAATGGAGTTCATTAGTTCGAATTTGTCTGCTAGACGGAAACCGTAGATCCGACGATTTCACTTAATCGTTTTAACATCAGCCGGATCTGCATAACCAGATTAATGTCTACCCAAGTTTTTTACAGATTTCTGAACCTTTTGTTGCTAAGCTCCGAATCCATATTGGTTCCGATATAGTTATTTAATGAAACTTCAGCTGACATTTTTAAGCAACCCGTTGTATTCATAGTTTTGAGCGATTTGGTTAAAAGCTCAATAATGCTGTGACAGCATTAATCAAGATATCCTTTTTATTAACATAGTATGTGTTACTGTAATATATGCGAACATATGTAAAAATTGTGGAATGCCAGTTCTCAAATATTTTGTACGACAGAGATAGATGTATAATAATACAACCCAAATGTTTACAATAAAAACAAAGCACTTAGCGCTCCAACCACTGCACTGTTTGCACAATGTTTTTTGCATTCGAATTCTTCCCTTTGGTGCTATACGTTCAATATGGATCGTGATATTTGGAACAATGATTGATGATCGCGGGTGAATGCTACAAATTCAACATTTACTGCGCGACGCAAAAAAAATTTTTTTGCTGCAACATTTGTTTATTTTTTCGTACGTTTTTCTACAAAATATCGGAAGAAAACCGAAGGAAACTGAAAGTGTTTGGCTTTGAAGAAAAAATTTCAAAGAAACTATTGAAGCCCAAAAATTGTTCCAAAATAGTGAAAATGAATTCGCCAAATCTTTGAAAATGAGAAATTTCGTAAATGCATATAAATAAATAATAAATTTTTAATAAAAATTAAGCGATTTTTAAATATTTCAATACTTCGTTCCTTCGTACGATGAATTCATAGCACAAAATGTGCTAAATGTTCAATATTTCTCACTCGATCCACGATCCGCGATCCGGATTTCAAATTTTTTAAATATTCTTTGTTATGGATCGCGATCCATCAATATTGTATGTTAAACGTTCAATAAATATCGCGACACTGATGAATCAGTATATATTGAACGTGTAACTTAAGGAACGTGTCACTTTAAGATTTTCAGAAAAACAGTGTTTGTGGTAAATTCTGTCTATTAGTTTATGTGAAATAATCAGCTTTTTTTACGAAGAAGATATACTTTTATATTGATCGGAAAAGTGACTAGTTATGTGGAATTAAACCAGCGATTCGTTGAGTGAATTTAAAGAGTGGTGCCTCTATACCACATTGAAAATTTTCAAGATTTGTGATGTAGTGATTTTATTCATTGTATACGCAGTTGCTCAGCTGTATTGAGCACATAAATTATCGCACTAAAATACAGTTTTTATTTTTACAATTGTATTAGCAAGTTTCTAATTGAATTGAGGTTGATTCGACAATTGTATTTGCAACATAGCGCTGCCAACATTTAATTAATGACTAGTAATAGTAATGAGTATATAATTTGAAAGTTATTAACTTTCATTGGGAAAACAAGTTAATGGTATGTTTGTAATATGAAAAGTAATTTATAATCCATTGTTTTACAGTGATTGGTTATGATAGCTAACAAAGTTAATATTCAGGAGTAATTAATTAAATATCAGAGATATTACAGAATATATCACTACATATGTTAGTACATCTAATTGTCTAAAATTTATAATTTTTTTATGATGGTTCATAAGAGATGGCAATACTAGTTTGAGCACTTAAGAAATGTGTAAAGGTGGTGTATAACAAAAATTTTTTGGGTTCGTGCGTGGTGTTCAGTTTGCCGTTGTCAGGGATGACATGATACGAAACTCTCATTCGTGAGAGAGTTGTCAAAGCACATTTTTTATAACTTTTACCAATCATGCCATTGTAGTAAATAATAGATTGGGTATTTCGAAAATAACTTTTGGATATTTTGAAATTTCGATATATCGGTCTTCCAGGGGGCTAATATCACGCATATGCAACCTTAACTACATACATACATATAAATAAGTGCTAGATGAGTACGTAGATAAATAATTCAAAATTTTCACAATTCATATAATAACGCTTAATCATATATATAAATATAAAAAACAAAATTATAAAGAAGCAATTCGTAATAAAATGTTATGAGAAACGTATTAAATACAAATATTTCTCATTTATAGCAAAGAATAGCTAAAAACCTTTGATTGCTCTAAACTCCATATTATCTGTGTCCCCCTTTGAAATTTTATTTCACACTGATTTTGTCAGTTGCTTTTAGCGAGTTTATTTCTGGCATCGCGTCTTTTTTGATATCACCTGTTCCAAGTTCCCTGATTTCAATCGCTACCAACTTAATCAGGCAACACTTTTCAGAGAAAAATGAGAGAGTTTCGAAACATGTCATTCTTACCGTTGTGATTGTCAGGGAATGTTTTATTGAGGTAAATGAACATGTGTATCGTTTGTACGATGTCAGGCATCGAAATCATAGCAACATTGTGAAAGAAAATTATATATTAAGTTTAATCCCGGAATTTATAATGAACATTTGTGCTATTTACCTGAAACTTTTTTAAATTTGTTGCTATTTCTATGCCAAGTGGTGATTTACACTAATTCTTAAAAAAAAAGTTGGAAAGTAATTTCTGGTAAGAAAACAAAAGAGTCAATTTGGTCTTCATCAATTTCATTTTATTTGATTGCTATGTGTAGCCAAAGATATCGACATTTTTAATAATATGGTACTTATTTTCACTAATAATATCAAGTTTTAATGGTGCAATTTAAAGATTTATACTGCCAAGAAAATACTATAAAAAACAGGAAACAAATTAAAATAGTGCATCAATATAAAAGTTTTACATGTGGATAAATAATGTTCTGCTAAGTAACATACAATAATGCAAAATAATCAACTTACAATTCACTAATTTATTAAAAAGGATCATCATTCAATAAGTTGGCGACGAATTGTTATCGGGCCTGGACCATATAATATTTGGTGATGAATACTTCAGCGGTTTCGGTGTTGGATATGGCTATTAAATGTCAAGGTCCTCTAAAACTGTATTACTACCAGTTACCGGACGCAATTTCAGATAGTACTAACACCACAGCTTCCAACTGTGATAATATAAAGCGTTATAGTAGATCAAAACTTTATGATCTTCGCAATGATACCAATTCTCGTCGCCGTCCTGAATATGACCTAAGAGCTGAATTGCAATCGCTTGGTGTATGGAAGTTCAATACCAGTGGCAACGTTCATCAAAATAATGCAAGTTCCATTAACGAAGGAACCGCAATATCTAGCAGTGCATCTGTAGCTAATCAAACAGCACAATCATCTGCGAATTTGAATGTGCGAACACAACGTTCTCCTAGGCGTGAAACTAATGTAAACATTTCAAATCTTTCTCAGCATAATTTATCTCATCACAACCTTCATAAGACATATATAGATCATCGCAGTATTTCTTCATCCCATCTTATGCCGGCTTTTGCTAAGAGACGTATTGCTGCTTCTTCTGCACCTACCAGTAATGCTGTTGCTATGGGTTCGCAAAATTTTTCTAGCAGTGGAAATTCATCTTATGGACTCAATTCTCCGGTCGATACACGTTCACAAACGCCAACAGAAGTCAAAGACAGCATATGTTACAGTAATATTTCCGGAGGAAATAGCGGGCATATGCGGCAACGAAATAAAGATCAATTGTACGATTACCGTCAACGCGGAAGTAGCGGCGGCCCGACGACTGGCGATGAGCACAACTTATTCTTATCACCTCAGAGGAAACTATTAGGTATTTAACCAACTCAAATCAAGTATTTTGAAATATATTGATTTTTATCTATAAAATTATTTTGTTTTGCATATTTGTTTATATGACAGAAATATCAAATATTTCTCTCCAAGCCTTCGTTGACAGGATATGTTTAAATTCGCCTTGTAAATGTAGTGTATAGTATATTTGAAAGAGATATAAAGAGATATATATTTGCTAGGGAAAAGGGTGTTAGTGCTAGATGGGTTAGTTTGTCATACGGCGAATCATAAGTTGTCGTCAGGAGAATAAAGAATTTAAAAGCTATACGCATACAGTGAATCACTACAGAACTATTTATTATTATTTCCACTACCTTTACAATTTATGTTTTCTATCATGCAAATGTTACAAAAGAAGTTACTCTTACGTGAGGGTTTTGAATATTTCCTTATATATAGTAACCTGAGCAATAGATTTGAAAGTGGACTTATTGCATAAGAGACCAGCGCCCAAAATTTTGCCAATTTGCCAAAAACTTGTGTTTAAGCATTTCCCCACATTCTATGTTTGTATTACTTGGGTAATTATGAAGTAATACTTATATGTTTTTCGTAATGTACCTGTTTCATATATTATCTTTCTATTTGTATATCTATAAATATGTATGCCTGTGTATACATCAAAATTTTAGTATTGTGGATTATTATATAAACATCTTAACTTATATACCATATATAACTATCTTCTAACCATTCTCAACTTAATATATTTCTCTTTTGCAGAACAAGATCGCGAGTGGGACAGAGAACAGGAGCTTCAGTCTAATAGTAGGCGAATATCATCACCCATTACTTTAGGTTCATCTAGACAAAACCACAATAACGGTGGCAGTGCTCAAGAACGTAGAATAGGCAGTGGCCGTCTATTGCCACGCGATGTAAACTGGGATTATCGTGCTTCTCAAGACAGAGAAGGCCATAGCTTGAACTCCGCTCCTATTCAAGATAAAGAGGCTTTAGCACCAAATCATTCAGGTCAGGCTCGAAGTGGTGGGCGGTATTCAGATCGACTTAATGAGCGAACTTCTGTTGGAAACGGATATTCAGAACGCCGACACTTGGAACGCCGTAGCGGAGGAGGCGATGATAATGTCCGAGATAAATATGACTACGTAGGCAATTCTCAAACACTTAATCCTCACGGTGGTGGTACTAGGCGAGACGTGTACGGCTCGGACTCGTCTTCAAATCAGCATTCTGTATCTCATAATCGTAATAAACGGAATCAAAAATATCATGATAGGAATGAGGAGCCTGAATGGTTTAGTAGTGGTCCAACATCTCAGCATGATACAATTGAGTTGCGTGGATTCGAAGAAATCGATGACCAATACAATGAAACCACCAGCGTTGATACTGGTAACACTAAGCGAACAATTTTGCCAAGTTCGTCGCGAAAGATTAATGAAAGTTCATCATCTCGTGAAAGCAATACCCTGAATTTATCTAATTCGAAGTCAAAAGAGCAATTACATCTCTCGCTAGATCAAGAAGAGGAGGTCAATAGGAGTTTAATTTTATCTCCAAGTACTTTGCCAACCGTCAACAGTACAATTAGTTTTGAAAATATGGACTCTCTTCGTGAAGATGAGAAAAGTAAAGTGTTCAAAGAAAGTGGTGATAGCAACAATAACGCTAATAGATTAGGCAGCGGTGTAGCTACTGACTCCACCCTACCAGATTTTATGCAAGAAAATGAAGAAATGTCCAAAAATTTAAGCAGTTGCAGAGATCCAGAGTTCAATTTTGATGTATTTCTCAATCCAAATCTCGATCCGCTAAAACATTCACTAATGCGTGGAGACAATTGCAATAATGAGAATGAAATAATAGGAAGCTCTCGGTTTAGCCGTTGGTTCGCTAATAAAACTGCAGGTAATGAAATACAATCATCGTCAGGAAATGTCAACGCAAACAATGCTGTTACGGATTTAATTGGCAGTGACACCAAAAACGAAACGAATTCTTTAATGGACTTTCTCAATAAACTGCCAGCTTTATCAAATTCTGTTATAAAACAAAAAGGTACATTTTGGTTATTTGATGATATTAATTATATTCGACGTAAAATATACATTGTTTTTAATTGTTTTGTGAAATTTTGATTATATAGTCACCGCTATTACAAGTGTGGAGGAGCTGGAAGCACGTATGGGTGTCATGAATACAGCAAGTGAAATTTTACCAGATACACACGGTTTAGATATACCAAACAAAAAGGATCAGGAAAGAGTGCTTGATATTCTTCCAATTGCAAATGAACAGTTAAACTCCGAACAACCTCAAGCTGCGGAAATTGAGGCATTTAAAAAGTTACTAGAACAACTAGGATCTGGAAATAAACAGCTACAGCAGCAGCATAACCAGGCACAAGAGCTCTTACTACCATCTAATCTGCAATCGAATATCTTGATATCACCAAAACATCGATCTGACCCGATGTCTCCATTTAATGCTATGCTACCAGGAGCTAGATTGCCTGCTCCAAATCTATCACAGCAAATTATCATTAAAAACGATGAGCTGAAAAAAATTATGCATCCACCAGCCTTTCATCAGCAGCACCAAAATAATGATGGTGTCAACATCTTGCCTCAGCCCCAGCCGATTCCATTATCTGTATTGTTTGCAAATCATCCTCAAAAGCGTATGGAACAGAATCTCTTTCAAGGTATACAACGTGGTGAAGTCTCAAAACATTTTTTGGAACAGCAACTTAATAACCCGAATACATCACAGCATGTGAAAGAAGTAATTGCTACGGTTCTCCGAGATGCATCTGCGATGGCTACATTAAACACCAACGCTCCACAAAGTCAGCAGAGCTGTGGGCCTATTGGACATCAGCAACAGCACTCACCTATATGTAATAACAGCGGAAACCCAATCCTCCATCAAGGTCCCACTAATTCAACGATCGAACTGCAGCAACAACAGCTTTTGCAACAAATTCCGAATTCAAATGTCATGATTTCAGGACAAACAGAACGGATTTCACTTCTGCCACATCAAGCTCCAAATCACCAAGCCATTCCGGGCCAACGAGAAATACAATTTCACACACACTCCATAATGCAAAATGCTATGATGAAGAAAAAAATTGAAGAACAACAGGACTCAATTAGGCGGCGCCAAGAAAAGCATCCACAGTCAAATAATATGATGCTGGGATTAAATGAAGTTGATACACAGCAGAAGAATATTCAACAAATGCACCTTTCAAATAATATGCAACAGCAAACAACAGGAACACAGCAGCAAACCCATGTTTTGCACCCAATTCAGCAACAACAACATCAACCATCACGACATATTAATTCACCCACGCCATTGGCTTTCACACCAACATCAGTGTTGCGAAAGATGACTGCTGAAAAAGATAATTCGAACTCAAATGCAACATCTCAACATCATACCCCGTCAAATTCTGTAATACAGCAGCAAAATAAAGCACAAAATGCTTTTATGAATCCAACCAACAACCAACATCAAATGCTGCAGCCATTATCCACTCAACCAAGGATGATACTTGGTGGTAACCACTCACAGCAACAACAACAGCAAATGAGTAACAATAATCCGCTGCCACCACAATCTTTAAACCAAACACCTCAGCAGCAACCAGTGCTACCCTTACGGAACTCAATGGCACCAATGAAATGGCCGCTACATTTAGTTAATCAAAATATCACTGCTATCAAACCAATGGGTAAGCATATCAGATGTTTAATAACATCTCTGAATGGGCCGTTCAAGCATTGAACTTGTTAAAAGAAACTTCGGCAATAGCTATGATTGGATTATTTCACTTATCTACTGAATTTAACCAGATTTCCCCACTCAAAAGTGTCACGTTGTATCGTCCCTAATGAGGCACCAAAATTTCTTTGTGCAATCATGAATTAGTTTTGCGAAACTGAAAAGTTCGTCAGCTTCTGACAATAAGAATTGTAGAACTTCATTGCAAAAAATAAGAACACCAAACAAAGACAAAGGTGTGAATACTTAAAATTAATGAAGAAATTAAGTTTCATTTAAAGGGATTCGGTTTTCTTTATTCCATTTAATGTTAATTATTGTTTTCAATGAAAAATTATGATTTTAAATGTTTTCTAATATAGTTGCGAAAATACCTGCAATTCATATTAAAGCTACATTCGCGCAGTTTTCTGGTATTAATTATCTATTTGGAGAGTAAAAAATTCCATAAGGAAAAAGGAAGGAAGACCTAAGTTCGGCTGTAACGAACGTTTTATACTCGCAATTTTGCAAGGTTCAAACTAAACTTATTTACTAACTAAACTAAACTTTATTTTGAAAAATTTTGCGTAAGAATCCAACATTCATTGTTCGACGAAACCATTAATGGATTGCAATCATATTTGGTACCTTATTAACTTTTGTTACAGGTCATAGACTCACGTACTTTCATTGCTATATTTTGCTTCGTGTCAGATATTTATATTACAATATACGCATCTACTATACTATACTATTTTTACTACGCAATGGTAATATTAATGGAAATATTCTCGCTTATTTTGTTGAGCCATCTTCCATTGAAATTTAGTATATTGAGTCTATGAGGAAATAGCCAACCAGATGCGTAAATCATTATGCTAGCGATATGGGGTTTAAACCGATTTCATTAATATTCAGTGCTAAACGACATTAAGGTTAAGAAACTACTTAATTTCATTGTATTATCGCACACTTTGATCAACATAAATAGTTTAAAGTCAGCTGGAAAGTCGGAAATAACTATATTGGGCACATTAAGGTTAGGGAAGGTCTAAGCAGATAACATTTACTTATGTCATTAATATGCTCGTAAACATATTTCCAGGTACTTTTACTAAAAGAACGCAAAATTTGGCGTCCACTAGGTAATTCGTCCAAAAAGTCCACTAGGTAATTCTAGACAATTAGTTGGTATAGACTCGATTTTATCCTTTTTGACACAAGGGCACATTCTTTTCAGGAAAAAATTCCCTTTGAATTTCAATAATATATCTTACAGATTGACCCATATTTTCTGTAAAAAGTCTCCCATAGGCACTGAGGTCCACATATCTGTTATCGGGGGGATATAAAAGTTACCTGATTTCGAACATTTTAGAAAATGAGACGTCGTAATTTAAATCACGACTTGTGCAAAGTTTCATTTCGGATGGACGGAAAGGCGAACGAACGGACTTTGTTGCAAAATTGCGAGAGTTTAAAAATATCAACAGATGGGATGAAGTAAGTTGTGTAAATTGTTGTTAGTAACACAGTATAACGTAATAATTTGTGATACCTTTTAATAATTGTTACATACGCGAATGCAAATTTTCTTACCATTGAGGGCAACAATTTATTATATTTTGTTTAATATAGCAAATTTGTTGTTGTTTAAGTGAAGCAAACAAACTCCGCACTTGATAAATTAAGTGTGTAGAGTACAGTAATAATATTTATATTAACTACTTATTAAATTGATACAGGGCGACCAATTTTGAAAGCACCTTTACCTCCACAATCTGTCAATCAGCATCAGCAGCAAATACCACAGATATCTCAAATGATGTTTAATAAATTAGATTTTCAACAAATGCAACAACACCGCTTGAAAAACAATCAGACCACCCAACATGTTTTAGGTCAGTCTGCACCTCTGTTTTCCCAGCACGCGATGGTGTCACAACATGCACCTAACCACACCAACTTAATGCCTCACGTTCAACATCAACAGCAGTTATATCAACAACAACGTGTTCTAGCGCTGCAAAGGCATCAACAACAACAACTTCACTTACAACAACAGTTGATTCAGGAACAACAGCCAATTGACACGTCAAATCGAAACAGTTCGTCCAGTAATTATTTTATATTTGTAATATATAACTGTAAAATTTCGTTTCCTTGTAGTTTGTATGCAGTCGCCACTTGCTAATGATAATAATAGTGTAACAAATAACGCGGCAGCTGCTGCTGCAGTCGCTGCCGCTAGCATAATAAATTATCAACGTGATGGTGGATTGTCTCCCACGAGTAATCAATTGGCGCAATGGTTTTCGCCCGAGTTACTTGCGCAAGCATCTGCTGGAAAACTTCCACTACTCAATATGAATCAAGCCTTAAGTCTAGAAGAGTTCGAGAGAAATATGCAACATTCCTCAACAGCTGTGCACAATTAATGCTTCAGTTAGGATGGCAACATTATGTTTGAAGTTGTGTATAACTTGGAAATCATGTAATCTATAATATTTTTTTTGTTAGATCGCTTGGTAGCGCTAAAGAAGCTGAACGTATCTTCTTTATGAATTTAGATTTAATTATAAAATTTAAACAAGTAAAAAATTTTAAGCAAAAAGTTTTTAATATTAACTGGTAGTAAATAAACATTTTAGTATATCGTATTCTCGTTCCATCATAATTATAACTATTATACGTTATGCTTATGAAATAGTATCTCAGTTATTGTAAATGCGTTATTTAAATTTGAAAACGATTGTACTTTTTAAAGTGTAAAAAATATATATGAACCTGATGAAGGCAAGCGAAAGTATTATCGATCGAAAAATTTTATGCAATAATTTCTACCGTCGATAACTTGTTTTACCACAAAGTAAAACTGTTGCGTTGGGAAATTTGAAAATTGTAGAAACATTCTTCGAAATATGTCCTTGGCATATTTGTTGGCTTCAAGGGGGCGTTTGATTACCTAAGCTGGGATCGAGTGATACAACGTTTAGAGGAACTTGGCTGCCCGGAAGTGACTCTCTGGGAGAGTTATTTTTTGGATAAAAGCCTCCATCGTTGGTGTAAATGACAGTGTGGAGATCGGAGTGGAGCAAGGCTGCCCACAGGGATCCATTTGTGGTCCTTATATCTGGAGCCTCATGATGGACTCTCTGCTTGGTCAGCTCGAGCCACTCTGTAAATGTTGTGCATATGCGGGCGATCTTCTTCTGTTGGTTGAGGATCGTTCACGCTTCGAACTATTGGGTTGTTCGGAAAGTCATTTCGTTTTTTTGGGGGAACATGAGACAGTTTTCGTATAATGCCTTTCAAATGGCCATAAACAGTTGAATTCGACAAATTTAACCTCTCACCGATCTCTCGTGTGGTGATTCGCCGATTTGCATCAACTAATGCCTTTATCGCATCGACCGGCCTTCCAGACCGTGGTGCATCTTCGACATCAAAATTGCCGGATCGAAATTTTGCAAACCAGTTCTGGCACTGGCGTACTGTTAACACGCCTTCTCCATACACATCCGTCAATTTTTTTCTCGCTTGGACAGCATTTTTACCTTTTCTGAAGTTAAAAAGTAAAATATGACGAAAATGCTGCTTATTGCTCTCCATATTTAAAAAGGCACCAACCAAAAACTACTGGGTAGAATTAATAGAACTTTTTCACACACAAGCCTTGCAATATCAGCTCTCATGACATATAATGGTTATGGGGCTTAAGTGTGAAGTTAGTTTCGAAAAAACGTAATTAAGTCCTCTGGCGGGAAAAAACGAAATGACTTTCCGAACAACCCAATAGAACGGGCGGGACAGCAATTCTTAGAAATTGCTCACGATTGGGGATTAGGCGTCGGGGTTGAAATATCGGTGGACAAAACGGTAAAAATGCTACTTAAGGGTAGATTGTCAGCGATTCGTCCACCGATTGTCCGGGTGAATGGGGTTAATATGAGGTATGTGACACAAGTCAAATACCTGGGTATAACCATGAGTGAAAGAATGTGTTTCACTCCACACTTGGTGAGTGTGAAGGAGCGACTGCAGGCAATCATAGGCAGGTTGCGACGCATCTTACGGAGTGATTGGGGCCTTGGACGTCGCGCTGTTCGCACCATATATCGTGGTCTATTTGTGGCCTGCGCCACTTATGGAGCTGCAGTATGGTGTGAACTTGCTACGACACTCGTAGGCCGCCGAAAGCTCCTCTTGGTGCAGCGCAGTATAATGTTTGCCTGTATGTCGCACTGTATCGACTGCCGCGATGCAAGTGCTATTAGGTGCATCCCCCCTCGACCTGATTGTCATACAGCGTGCTGTTACATTCAGGTTAAGAAGAGGATTGAGTGTGTATTTTCCGCGAGTTGACTGGCTTTCTGATGTGAAAGTGGACAGGGAGGGGTATCTAAGGAGCAGGGAGCTTCTAGATGATAGGGTTGCGAGGGTGTGGCAAGACCGTTGGGACAATTGTCCTAACGGTCGGGTGACTTACGGGTACATACGCGACGTTACTTTTGTTAAGGGTAACCCAGACTTCAGATTCTGTCTGAGCCTGGGATTTCTGCTCACTGGACGTGGGCCCCTGAACGCATTTTTGCATCAGAGGCACCTATCAGACGTGTCAGAATGTATGTTTGGGGCACGCTCTGAGGACTATGTCCATGTTATAGCAGAGTGCCCTATGTACTCGGACATTAGGAATCTTGGGGTTTTCGATATCAGCTGGACTGACGGACAGTTAGATGTGAGTGGTGTGATCTCCACTAGTCAGGGTGAGGAGAGATTGAAATTGTTTGGGATGTATGCGCGCGAATTGTTTAGGCGGCGGAGAGGTTTAGCTGGACATTAGGGCCTTTTAATTAGAGTGTAAGTGGGGTTTTATTACATTAAGTGGGTGGGTTTCAACCCTTGGTCACCAGTCCAGAGCTGTATGGAAGCTCAACTGGTAGTAGTTTTCTGGCTACGAGGTCTGACCGGAGACTAAATTCTGGTACCACGGCGAGCAGGAGCCCTTGGAGTTCACTATAACCTGCTCATGCGGCATGGCCCTTCGGGGAGTATCGTGGTGGTTGTGGTTTAAGCCCAAATGCGGGAAGAGCTGGCCTTGCGTCAGCTCAATGTGGAGTTGCATTGCAACCGGGTGCCGGACCCAAAGTACGGCAGAGGTTTTAGATGGGCCTCGAACCCTACCAAGGTGGTCAGTGTGTCCATTCCATACTGCCAATTGGTACCGAAATGTATTTAGCAAATGCTATCCACCGATCAACGCATTATATTGATCCGTTGTGTTTTTGAACACCGTGGAGTTAGGCTGTACAACGGCAGGTTCCCACGTAAAGCACGTCGTTCGCTGTCTACACGTTAAAAAAATAATCTACACCTCTACACTTGCGTTGGACACTATAGTAGGATTTCACTTTATGGAGTTGTAGGATTCTACTTCATGGAAGGCTACTGAAGACAATTTAATTGAAAACTTAGATAACAACCTTGAGTTTACAATCTTTGGAAGCAATAATGTATGGAAGTTTAATAACATCAATATATCAATAAAGAATACATATTTTATTTAAAGATATTCAATATTTTCAAACTCGAAAACTACTGTAATTCTGCATACTCAGGATTGTTGCGGAATCTGATAGTTGACAGAATTAGATTTCAAACCGATAAAAAGTTGTAGTAAATTGAACTTGATAGCTAGCTTGATTTTCGAATCAGAATTTTTAATGATTTTTGGTGTCAAAGAAACCAATTCTATCGGTTTTGCTATCCGAAACAAAGCAAGGACTTGACGCTGAAAGATTTGAAATATTTAATTTAAATTTATTTCAGTTTGTCCTTAAAACGGGTTGAAAGCATATAATTATTATTGGAATTCAACTGAGGATATTCTAAGAGTTTCGCGAAACGTGTTAAGTCAGATTTAATTATGTAAATATTTAAAATTTTACATAAAAGCTAAATAACATTTATGATCCCTCTCGGACATCAAACGGAATACTTCCGTTTGCTTCCGCAAAATCTTTTTTTTTTGTTTTTACGTTTTGCTACTTTCTTTCACCAATAAAATAAAAGATAAAATAACTGCTCATTATAATCCTCTTTCTCTTGTTTAATATTTAGAATTAATTTGGTGTTAAAATATATAAAATTCTGAAATTTTTAGAGTGTTGATTTTGCCCCATGATTGGTGGCGCAGCAGAATCGAATATTCGTTTTACTTACAGTGACTCACACTCACACAGGACAATGTAAAATTTGCCATCGTACTGCTTTTATAATGGATATAAGAACTAAATAGAAAAAAAAATTGATAATTTTCCATATTTGTATTTAACCCAAAACTATTATGTGTAAAAAAGTTTCCAGTTTTTTTTTTTTGTACAACAACATATACGCAACATTTCCTATTTATTAATACTTTCTATATGCTCACACTGAAAACCGGACACCAAGTTATTTACATCATAATTTGTTTATTAATACCAAAGAAAGTAATTTAGTAACGGAAATTTTTTCCGTTAGCATCAATGACGGCTTGAAGGCGGCGTGGCATGCTTTCCACCATGAATGTCGCTGGGCCACTCTCATTTTTAAATTTGACCATAAATTTGCGACTGAAGTGGAGTTTCAATGACTTTTGGACAATTATATAGCAGCCAGTTTCGTGCTATCCAACATTTGTGTTTTGCATTATGATCCTGGTAAAATGAAGAAGTATCACTAATTCCCCTTTTTTGAGTGCTGGCTGGTAAATTTTATTTTAGGATGTCAATGTATTTCGTAGCATTAATTAAGCCATCAATAACGTGAATAGTGCCGACGCCACCTGCAGACATGCAACCCGATATGGTAACAGATGCACTGTGTTTTACACTTTTTTTTTTGTGACATTGGCGTCATATTCTTTGTTTGGATTTCGCCATACAAAACTCTTTCCATCCGAACCAAACAGATGAATTTTTGATTCGTCCGTGAATAATACCTTTAAAAAGATTAATATTACTAAAAACCTCTGATAGATAACCTTGATACATAAACTAACCCAAGACCAACACGAAACATCTTTCTCAATATTTTGCTTTGCAAATTCAACCCTTTGCTTTCGATTCTTTTTTTTGCTTATAAAAGGCTTTCGCCTGGTAGCACGACTATTAAGATTGTTGGCTCTGAATAAACGCCGGATGGTTTCGGCACTAACGTTCATTTGTTCTACTTCTTTGAGCGGTTTTTGAAGTTCAACCGCAGATTTGTGGTGGTTTTCAGATATTTATTTTTAGAGCCAACGTTCATCCCGACGTGATAACTTGCGCCTATTGAACGGATCTTTCTTTTTTATTAGTAATTCTGCCTTCTTTTTTGTATTTTTGAACAATATCGAAGACTGTAGATTTGCTTTTATAGACAATATTGGCAATTTGTCGAATTGAAAGACCCTTGGCGTGATTATTGATAATGATTTTGCCGTTCTTCGACTGTACTTTGTTTTTTGAAATCATGATGCTTGTTTTATGTACTTTCAATCTAAACTGACAATATGACGACCAAACCTTCCAAATTTGCTTACCCATTCCGCAAATTTTATCGTTATGTTTGGCTGTACGGCATTGAGTGTGAGCTCGAAAAAACTATGCGTAAATACTAATTGCTTTTTTGTTGTTGTTCGTGAATCCTATTCTAACTTCTCATTTATGTTTTTTATACACAGGAGACTAGAGGTTAATATAAAATTGAGGGGAAACCAAAACGCACTACTTTCAGTTTATACATAAATTAAAAGTGCAATATGGTAGTAATTTTTACACTGTCCGGGTTTAGTGTGAGTCACTGTATATTCGAAAAGGCGGAAATTCAATCAGATTCTGTGACAGCATTGATAATCCGAAGTGACTTAAAATTCTGACAAATAAGCAAATCTGTCTTGAATTCAACAACAACCGTGACTAAAATAGGGGATGATAGTAATATTACCAAAAACTGGCTACTGGTTACTCAATAGAATATTTTTGAGTTAAGGTACACTTTGTTTTTATACTCTCGCCACATGTTTCTAAAGAATATATTAGTTTTGTTCACCTAACGGTTGTTTGTAACACCTAAAACTAATGGAGTTAGATATTGACATATATATATATATATATATATATATAAATGATCAGGATGAAAAGATGAGTTTAAATCCGAGTGACTGTCTGTCCTTCCACCCGTCCGTGCAAGCGATAACTTGAGTAAAAATTAAAAACTTGGTGCACGTATTCTTAGTCACCGTAAGACGGTTGGTATTGCAGATGGGCGTAATAGGACATCTACCACGCCCACAAAATGGCACTAATCGAAAACCGATAAAGTGCTATAACTAGTTACATGTATATCAATCAAATTTGCTCCGAGTAAGTTTTTCAAACATCTCCTCATATACTGGGAAAATTAGTGAAATAGGATAATAACCATACCCACATTCCATATAAAGGTTATGTTGCAAACTACTAAAAGTGTGTTAACTCGCTGAAGGAACACGTCAGAAACATTAAATTTTACAGCAAATATGAGACGGAAGGGGTGTATAGGAATCCGTGCAAAACTGCACCCACTTTTGGTGAAAAAAATAGTCGAAATCGGATTATAACTTTTCAAGCCACCAGATACCCAATATATGGGCCTCAGTGCCTCTACCTGACTTTTTACCGAAAATATCGTTAAATCTGCCAATATATGAGTTATCTCTGTGAAATTCAGAGAGCGTCTCTTTCTGATAACAGTTATTATTAATTATGATATTCCATCATGTGCTTAAAATGGATAAAATCGTGTAAGCACTTCCCCTAGCTCTAATGTACCTAATAAAAGGATTCTCAACCTTCCGGTAGACTTTATATCATATTTTTCGGTCAATATGTAAGATATCTTAGCAAAACTAAGTGAATGTGTAATATTGGATATACCATAGTATAGGCATGCAAGTAACCAAACTATCATATGGTTTTCAATATTTTCACACAGCTGAGAATAACTGATCATTTTTTCTCCTTTTTCGGCACAGAGCTCTAAATAAAAGGACTTTAAAATAAAAACGTTTCCTATGAAAGGATATTTTTAATGGAAAATATTAATGAAAGTTTTCTGGCAAATTTTAGAGGCGAAAGTTAATTGAATAGTTAATTGTTATATGAATTGCTTTTCCTCACCACCTCTGAGGTTGGAATGTTTGCGCATTACCGATCTTTTTTGGGTGTTCGGTTCCCAAGGAGGCCTATTTTCACCCATATGATATTTACAATGCTTAGCCAAACTACTTGTAATAATTTAATCGAAAATAAATATATAAAAATCAGGTACAATTCAGGTACATTAACAATACATCATACAAACTAGGGAAATTGCGGTTTTTGACAGACAAATATTTGGACAATTATCAAATAATTCAGATCGACAGACATAGATATAAATTCCGACTCACCTAGGCAGACAAGCGGCACCAAACACGGCAACACTCTATGGCAGATTTGTGCCATTTTTGAGGCATTTGGCCGCTTTAGTAGTAGAATATTTGAGGCAAACCTAATCAAGTGCCTAATGTTTTGCCCCCTCTCTTCTTCATTCTATTTCATTCTTATTATAATTTCTTTCATTCTAAAAGGGTTCACCTGTGCGATTGCACCAAAAAAACGAAAAGAAAAACTTTTCTTATGAAAGTGTATTATTAATGGAATATATTAAGAAAGATTAAAATGTATGTAATTTTAATATTGAAAAGGCTTACAATACTTCTACTTACAATACTTAATACATAGTATTTGCAAGCCGTTTCACAAATGTTCGGTAAATATTTTAGATAAAATAGGAAACTTTTAGTAATGTTTTGGTACAATAAATTAAATTTTAATAAATTCTTGGTAAATTTTATCCTTATGAATTTTAATGATAGATAAATAATTGAAAATTAATCAAAAAAATACAAAATAATAATTTGTTTAGCACAACATGGCAACACATTATAGCAGATTTGTGCCTTTTTTGAGTAATTTGGTCGTTTTAGTAGTAGGAGGCAAACCTAATAAACTGCCTAGTTTTTTGCCCCTTCCCTCACTTATTCTATTTCATTCTTATTGTAAATTGTTTCATTCTAGAAGCATTCGCCTGCGTATGTATGAGTGAAAAATTTAGAATTTGTTACTTGTAGGTTTGTACAATGAATTATATACAATAAACTGATCGCGTAATATGAGCTGACAGAATTGTGCTATGAAAAGCCGACCATTGATTTAATTTTATACTTTATGAACAGTTTTCCCGTTAATCTTAACTTAGTTCCCAAAACGTTTACAATCTTATCTTCAACCTGCGATTTTGTGAATTTAATAACAAATTTCTTCCTAATTTTCACAAATTAATATCTTTTTTACCGGATTTATTTACTTTCAGTTTCTTTAATATAGTTTATTGACTTCATGACGACTTCCCGTAAATGTTGCTCAACGGTAAATGTCGCAAAATCCATATTGCTTTGTCCAACAACTGAATGAATTGGTACATTTTATATCAAGCAAGCAAACTTTTATTCACTACCGTACCACACCCTTAATGTCGTTAAAAATTATCTCCTTCTATGAATAAATAGTTTAAAAATTTAAAGAATATCAATGTGAAAAGTTACGGTTTTGAATTTCTCCAAAATCAAAAGTGAAGATGAAGAGGCGTGGGGATTTCCTGCCCTGTCCCGACACGGAAATAGCAGCAGGGTTAGAGTTGATCCCTTCTATGGAGGACAAGCTCCTGAGTAGCCCAAACAAGGTATGCTAATCACTGATCGCAGGTTAACTGCCAGTGTGGCGACCACTAATCTGATTAACAGCTAAACAAAAAGTAAGCTTGATATTCCCTCGATCTAGGAACCTAGTACTTTTGAAGCAAAGTTAATAGATTAAGCTCAATTTATTTTAAAGTATTCTATGCTGACATCAAGGCCATGTCAAAAACAACAGAACAGCTTCTCTATTTTGGTAGACATGTTGACAGAGGACATCATGGTGGTAAAAACGCCAAATTATCCACTGATTCTGATAACACCCTTTATATATATGCTTCAACTCCCCATATCCTTCAAAAAAGGAAGATTTGAGGCAGATAGCGCATTCCGCTGGAAAAACAGGTATGCAACTTATTATGGGGACATACAGCCTATAGTAGCTCAGACTGAAGTGTTAGGAGAATTGCTCTGATGAACTACTTTGATTTTAAATACCTGCTAACTACGAATATAGATATCACCGTCACCTTTATCAGTAGGCGAATGAGGGAAGTCGTAGATATAACTATACACAAAAGAGCGCGTTAGGCCTAGTATCCTATTGGCATGCCTCATTAGAGCACTTCATTTCTGATCGCAGGTTATCGACTTCAAAGTTATCATCGGAGGACTAGAGCACCCTATGCAAACCGGGGGACCTCGCATAACACAAGTCGGACGCGATATTCTATATACAACTCGACGTCATTCACAGAACAATGGCAATTAGGAACTTCTATAACTTTTTCCCAGTTAATGACTTTGTTCATCACCTTATGTAGAACTTCGAAAAATTAAAAAAATCCTCACATAATTGTATATATATTTTTACCTTTCATTATGTAGCAAATACAAATCTCGTTTACATGTTTGGAGTGAAGGTACTTTGATGGTAATGTTCTTTGCCAGTAAAAAAGACATAACCATATAAATAAATTGTGATTCTATTTGGTACTAATGCCGATCCAGTGAAAAATACTACGCAGTAAAAATAGCATAGCATTTCCAAATATTCCATATACAAATAAACATTCACCACGAAGGCCTTCGCCTTCTCACCCTCAGAATACTCCTGAAATGTTAAATTAAATGTCAATGCTAGAGACTGATGATGGCATGCATGGATCTGAAGGACTGCTTTTTCCATCATAGCATCTTCTTTAGAAATCGTTAATATATCCTACGTGACCGGAAATTCTAGATATATAATAAATAAATCAGTTTGAAGCAACAGGCGCCAATGTTGACAGTTGAATAAAGTTATCGATGAAGAACGCGACATGTAGTCGCAGGAGTTAGATTTTGGTGTGATTCTGAAACGCTTATAAATTAGAGAAGATGTCAGAGTTAATGATCTAAATTTCTCGCGCACCTAATCGCGGAAACTTTACTTTCCACAGACGGTATCAATGAGAATTGGTGCAGGGATCATTGAACTCTTTTGATGTCTTTTCCTGTCGAAAAATAGAAAAAATACGAACGTCTTGCACTGGATAATTTGTCCATCGTTTTGGCAGTTTCGCGGATATGACCGAGCAAGGAAATGAATCTGAAAGGCACTTAAAAGTTTTAGTAACTATTCCTGAAATGGAAAGATGTATTGAATTAACTAAATACATACTCTTTTACAATGTGCAATACAAGATATAAAAGCCAAGGCTAAGTGTGTTAGAAAATTCATAAACATCAAACTTTATAGGTGTCTGTAATAGAAATTTAGGAGTGTCCTCTCAATAAAGCGAAAGATGTAGAAACACGTGAGGGGTTCGATTTTCTTTTTTGAAACAGTCTGTATATTAATTTAAGTCGCTCACCAGCTACTCTTTAAATTAAATTCTATGGCTATCGTGAGTGGTATCTATTATCTTATTAATATTAATATGAATTCAACAAATCTTACACACTTCTTTCTTACCTGGCAGGGTACATGCTTTTTAATGAAGTTTAGTCTCTTCCAAAGTAAAACACTGTCATCATATTCTATAAAACCATGTTTTTATTTAATTATTTATGTTGCTGGAATTGTAGCAATTTTACAGTCCATGTAAGAAAACGAGAGTACAAAAGGACTTTCTAAGCTCTACTCAGCAAATGGCAAAAACATGTGTGGGTTACACGTATAGTATAGCGTATAGTTTTACTTTGTAGTACCCTAAAAACATAACGAAATAAATTGGATATACATATATGTACATGTTAAATGCTGAAAACTATAACAGGAGTCGTATGTTCGGCCATCCATCCCGTATATTACTTAAATGCTGAAAATTACGAGACGAGTCACGGTGTCGTATGTTTCGTCCATTCGTCCCTGCAATGGGATTATTCAAAAGCCGTAACTAATTAAGCTAAATCAAACAAAAACGTATAATTCTCACTTGAATGACCACAGTCTATTCTACTTTCCGATGAACAATACATGCTTAAGACACGTGAGACATTGAACGAACAGTAAATGTATTTGTCCAATTGCAGTCTTTCTTGGCTTAGCTGCTTTATTTTGTTCTGCTTTGCTTTGAAAGCTTCTATGGATGAATGAAATTTCAAAATAGCCGTATTTTTCTCTTAGACATCATAACATAATTGAAATTTTTTTATTTCTATAAGCCGCGAGAGCATAGTTTTTTATTGTGGTCTAGTTTTCCATGTATGAACTCTGCAGCTGCATTAGCTATTAATCTAATATCACTGTTCTTTAAAAAAATTTTTTATGATTCCATTTTCTGTGTTTTTACTGGAACTGTAATAAATCCTTGAATGAATGAGTGGCTCTGCATTTTATCACTCCGTACAAATACGATATTATACTCACCTGTAGTACCATATCTGTCTAACCATACATACATCGTATATCGTAAAAAATTCTTCATCAATCATCTCACTTGTCTCACAATCAGGGTATAATGTGCTAAGATTGTGTTTGGTAATTCGAGGTTGGCTGGAATCGTAAAGCGTCTTCAATCCAAACAGTAATCAATTTAAAATTTATTTGGTGCAGATCGAAGTTAACACCAATTAATTGATATTTTAATATAACAATAAGTCTTTGTCAAATCAGTAGGCATTCGCATTTTTTTGTTATATAAATGCTAACGCTGACTATTTGCTTAAGACTAGTTTGTTTTTTTGTGTAGTTTTTTATTTTTGAGTTTAGCATGGTATGTTATTAGTGCAATTAATCAAAATAATGTTTAGGATCAGTTCCTTCTTGAAAGAATTGTGTGCGAACCACCACATATCTTTTTTCGTTTAGCGCATATCATAATCATTATGATTATTTTTTGTCTCAATACGCCGCACTTAATTGGAGTGAGTGACGTTTCACAAAATACGTAACAATTCTGATTTGCTTTTATATATTTGCAGCTTCATGTACGAAGTGTTTTTTTATTTATAATTATTTAGTAGTGTGGGGTAAAAACTAGTGATACCAAGGGCGAACAAATGTGCCTCAGTAGTTGTATATCAATGGATATTTTCCAAATCTGTAGCCAATAAGTTCCTCCTTGGCTCAGTAGAAAATAGTTACGTCAGTAACACTTTGGTACAAAGTACAACCTCCAAGCTCCCTTAGCAAGAAAACATTGGTATCATTAAATTCCGTTTGTTTTTTTTTTTGTTTTTTTGTTTAAACAACAATTTTGTTGTTTTACAAAAGCGTCAAAATAATGTTGTTAGCATTAAAAAATCCCTGATAGCGTCAAATGACTTTAGCGCATCGTAACATATTAGGTTAAAGTCAATTGCTGCTTTCTAGGGATCATCTACTTGCAATTTACGTAAGATTACTATTGAATAATCATCCGTTATTCATGCTCTACTGAAGAAACAATTTTTACATCTAGAAGTCCTCATACTCAAGAGATTTCTTTGTATTTAAACTTATCTTTCGAAAAGTTTAAGCAGTAAAGCAATTTAACTTTCGAAAGTTTTTCTTTCTTCAATTTAGAGAAAAATCTTCCGTCACTATATTAGCATCCACATGCATTGTTAACGTTAACTGATTTTAGATAGGAATGATCTTATTCTTTTATGTTGCCCAATATGAAAAAAAATCAACAAAATTACGGAAATAGAATACATATTACTTCGGCTGGTTAATTGACGTTAAACTATAAAATACTCATGAAATAAAATTTCCTAAATTCTTCGCTTGACAGGTAAATTGAAACATTTGACTTCATTTTTAAATTTTTCTTTGATCATAGATCCTTAAATTTATAGGGAACAAATTTAAAACAAATTTCCTTAATTTCATACACTCCCTCAATATTCAATATATAATTTCAATACTCCCTCAATCCTTTATGTTCAGGTTTAGCATTACTGTAGCCAAAATAAAATTTCCGCAGTCCGGACCAGCAATTCGCCAGAACAAGTCTCCGCTCATAATTTTTTAATTCTTATTTTTCACAAATAACATTGGTAAAATTATATTAAAGCAACAATTGTGAGAACTTCACTTAGCCATAGCTTAAAATTTGCTGAAATTGTTTGCATACAAACTAAGCTAACGGCATATTTCCCGTCAGGCTTGAGCGTAACGAGCAGAAAAAGTTTCCGTATTCCGCTAGAGGTTTTTTTACTTTATTTTAACGAAACTGTAATAAGACGCTGTTTTATTGATTATTTATATAAAGAACTAAAAATTCTTAAGCTGTAAGAAAAATTTTGTGTTCTTGAAACAGATTTGTTTTTAAATATATTTTGTTTTTTAGTAACGATGAACAAAAGGCGAAAAGAAATTGGAGGGATGAACGAAAAATTATTTTAAAATTAAGAGAAAGTGGTAAAACTTTTCGCGAAATTGGAGTAATGGTTGGTAGAGCTGAATATTCAATTAGATACCTTATCCTTTTAAAACAACTGGAATTATTACTTTAATTTTTTTCAAGGAAACATTACTTCAAAACCCCGTTCCGGTCGCCCAAAAATGGTAACAGACCGGGAAATAAAGAAACTTATATCTTCGGTTCAAAGAAATCCCCGCCTTACATTTGCACAGATAGTGGAGGATGTTAAAGAACGATTTCAAAAACAAATTTGCAGTGATCAATATAGAAAATTTTTGAAGAGCTGGTTTTAAAGCTAAATTAAAAGTTAAATTAAATTTAAAAAAAATTAAGCTTAAAAGCCGTTTGAATCCTTAAAAAATCGGAAGAAGCGTTTAGGGTTCGTCAATGAGCATATTAATAAGCTTATATTATTCTGGGAATCAGTTCTGTGGTTTGGTGAAACAAAATACTGCATTTTCGGAATAAAAGGAAGGCAATATTATGGAGAAAATCTGGCACAGCCTTGGGTGTCCACAATCTCCCTTCGACAGTGAAATACGATGGCGGTGAAGTTTTGCTATGAAGATGTATGTCGGCAAGCGGAGTAGGGGAAATAGAATTTATTGATTATGCAGTCAGTTTGTTTAGAATAAGTTTGTTTACTTAAATATGTTGAAGCGAAAGAAGAAAGAAAGTGATGTGCAATTGAGGTTGCTTGAGGAGTTTTACTATCAACAGAAAAAGATGTTACATACTCTTCCACAATACTTGACCTCAACCCCATAGAGAACTTGCGACTCTATTGGAACGCAAAATTTGTACTCATACCATTACCAACAAGTAGATTCTAAAAAATGTCATCCTAGAAGAATGGTCCAAAATATCCCCGGAAGAGACAACGAAACTTGTGCATTCCATGCCCAAGAGGCTTGTTGAAGTTCTAAAACGCCGGGGTATCCCTCCAGTTATTAATTATTTTTATTTATATTAAAACATTATATTAAACATTTTATATTAAATGAGCTGGTAACTTTTTCTGGTAAATATTTTTAGAATTCACTAGGAAATGTGCATTATTTTATTTTTATCAAATGAAATACTGATTAAAAACATTGTGTGCTAGCTTTTAATGCCATTGTTTAAATACATAAAAAAAATTTATTTGAAAAATTATTTGAATGATTTGTTTGGATTTTATTTAATTTGAAAAGCATTTTCTGATCATGAGCCGAGACTTTTTCTGGCTAGTGTATAGTATGCGATACCTCTATTCGTAGTGAATCGTTTTTCAAAGATTTGTTTTCAAAGATTATCTTTCACTATTATGCTGCATTTAGATATGTTCTCCATATAGACGCACTTATGCAAAATTGTGTGCATAAGAGATTAATAAATATAATGAAATAAGCAAATGCATTAGGATAGTGTTCGAATTAAAAAAAAATTATCTGAGGTTTTCATAAGATTTTGGTAGATTGAACAAATTCGTTTGAAACCAGCTCGTTTTTAAATTCATTATTAGTTTTTATTTGTGAAGCCTTCTTTTACTATATTTCATGCTATGTTTCAAGAAATTTCTTTATTCAGGCAAGCACCTATCACGTGTTTTGGAAAACTACAAAATGTACACAGCTCGCAAATATTAGGAGAAACACTCTGCGCACCATAGTGTAGATTTTGAAACACGTGACATTTATATAAAAGTTGTATCCTTTCAAAAACCACTTACACTCGACACATATCCTTTTATGTATTTAATAACACTTTATATGATCTAAACTCCGTGGTATTACCGCAACGCTTTCAAGTCAAAAATTTAATGATAATGGAAACTGTCTGACGACATTCCTCTGCCTTATGTGACAATTTCAGCTGAGGTTTTAAACGTTGGCCTTTTTATTCAAATAGCAATTTGTTTATGTTTATGTTATCATATGTGTAATTATGTATATTTATAAACATATGAGTTGAAAATTAATATAAATATTGTCTTAAAAGAACAGACGTGGGCTTCGGATCAATTACAAATATTTCTAATAACATATGCACATTATTATAATACGTACTATATATATTGTAAGAATTAAACAAATAAACAATTGATGAACCGCGATGTTGGAATTACAATTTCATAATTTATTTATAATATAAAAAATGCGTAACAAAATAAAAAGAATGTTATCGTCGAAAAAACTGATAATATTTATCTCTTAGTGGCCACATCTGTGTTAGAGATCAATTTACATATGCACACATGTACGTTTATGTTTTAGAACATCTTAAATGAATTGAGACAACTCTGAAATGAATTGAAGCAAATCTGAAATGAATTGAGGCAAGGTCGGTACTTACGATTCTAGGGTAGAAGGGTTTCTCAACTTAAAGGAATGAATAAAGCGCTGCAAGCCAAAGTGCCACTAAATCTTGATGTGCAGAAGCTGTGCTTCTGCAGCAGCTACACGAAGGCGCCACTCCTTTATACATCCATAATTGTTGAACCATTTTTTCGATGCCCGTGAATACAACCTGATGAAATAATTGTAATATATATGTAGCTTAGTGGATAAAATGACACGTGCTCACTGGTTGAACGTCACAAATGGCAGTACAAAACAAAATGTCAAAAGCATGGCTACATTTTTAATAAAAAGTAGAAGATTTGGTGGTGTTACCACAGTACCCTCTTTCTAGAGAGTCGTAGGTGTTGAACGATGCGATAAAGATGACAAAGCGAATTGTTGAAATGGTGTTAACCAGTGGCAGCGACGCATCTTACGCCTTCCGACAATGAGGCTGGTCTCGGCGTAATATTCGGTTTGGCTTTGGCGGAATTTATGTTGAAGTTGAAAGCGGATTCGGATGTCGACGAGACCGAAGCAGGAGCTACTCCATCTGCTTTGAGGACGTTGTTGTTGCAGGTATGGACGTTATAGAAGCGGTCGAAGGCAGCGAGGACCACGCTGACGTGCAAGAGAATGATGATGCGAATGCTGCGGGCGATTTGGGTAAGCTTTTTTGCGACAAAAAAGCTTTGTGATCACGTACGGCCTTGGTTTTTGTTGTTTTGGAGCCAACACGTGAAGCTTCGAGCCAAAAGTCCAGTGAATGAAAGTAGCTCTATATTACCTTAATACATCGCGGGTAGTGGAATTCGTGGCAGAATATTTCGTAAAGGAAATAATTCCTCTCGATTGTTAGTGTCGACTACTGTTATCGTAGTTTATCATCACTAGATAATTTTTTTCAAATAAAGTACTTGTATTAAGTTTCTTCAAAGGTCGTCAATGTAACTGCTTGCCCCGATTTCCAATGTAGCTATTTGTTAAGAAGACAAGACATATGTTCTCTGTCCGCATGTCATTCCAAAAAGAAAGATTCAATTGTTTACGACAATGAATACAAATTACAATGCAAAACAAAATTTCAAAAGCATGATTGATTTTTAATTAAAAGTAATAGAGTTGGTGGTGTTGTCACTTATATGATCAGAATTTATGCTTACAGCTGTGATAGATACCTGTAGGCGATTTTTCTCTCATCCATTCCACGCACGCGCCTTGACTCATGTTTTAAACCGACTTCATGTATATATAATATATACACATATCCGTATATACATAAATGCGTTTAGAGATTTGTCAATGACTGCCAAGCTTTTGAGTTGGTGATTAGAAAAAAATTCCTGTAGGAATTGAACCCAGCCCCTGCGGAGAGGTAATCCGGATCTCAAATACGCCAACATGAAAGCAATTACTTTCCACAATAACAAAATTTATTAATGTTCTCTAAAGTTTGCAAGAAAAGCTAGAAATTGATACAGTGGTTTAGTTCTCGAAGTATGCAAGATATTTACTTGCATAATGGTTTCATAACTTTTCAAGAGTTGAAACTGGGGAAACTTCTCTGAAGAATATAACAGCATATCTACTTAACTAAAGTATTACTGATAACTGATAGGAAAAGAACAATTCCCGTACTTACCAAGAAAATTTTTTGATTTTCATTATCGAAAACCGAGACCATAATACCAAAATGCGAGATTCAAGAATATTTTTCGAATTTGTGGCGGTTAAGTGTAACACCACCAACTGTATTCATCAGTATCATCCTTGTGTTAAGTGTGCTAGTAGTCGAGAAAATAATGAAATCACAAACACACGTCGTAACAAAGCCACCAGCTACCGCTGGGATTAAACTCATTAACGATACAAACCAGCAATTCCAAAAACTACAATTAACCAACATATAACCGCACACGACCCATTCGTGTATTCCAGTCACGCCGCCTAACATCAGAAAATTTTAAGATCGCCAAAACTGAATTCGAATACGGGATGGCGAAGGAAATTTGCATGCCGTCTAATGTCAATGCGCTTCTGCGCTTTACATGCCTCCAACAAAAGCATTAAATGCCATCACTGAAAGAAAAAGATAGATAAAAAGATACAAATTTGTGTTTTCAACCAACAATATAGAAAGGACGTACAATCAAATACCCATGCATCCCGATGACATTGAAAAAGCACTCTACTCAAAGAATTTGAATTTCGCTACATGACATTCGGACAATGCAACGCAGGCCAAATATTTCAACGGCACATCGATAGCGTATACCGGGACTAGACATCGTCGTGCCTTACTTCCATGACATCTGAGTCATATCTCGTTCCGAAACCAAACACGAACAGCACCTCTGAACTGTTTTCGAGCGACTAAATAAATACAGTTTAACGATTAACACGGCGTAATGTGTTTTCGGCCACGATATGCACGATATCACACCCTTTGGTATTTTGCCACTCCAAGAAATGTCCAAGTATATATCGCAAAAATTAATTTTTATCGAAGATTTATACTGAGAGCATCATATACTCAGGATACCCTCCAAAAACGAGGTTGCGCAACCGTTCAGATTTTTTTGTAAATTAAGTGGTCAGCTGGAGTGTAGAGCAGAAGCGTCAAGCACTTCTCTGATAAATTCGAAGGTAAATGTTGGTTAAGAATCTATATACTACGACGTAATCTCTGAAATTCACAAATAGTTTGTGCTATATTACAAAATAAGGGGAGGTTCAGTATAACCTTGATCAAAATTCCAGCATTCAATTCAAAACAACAAATATACTAGTACTTTATTTCGAAGTTATGTGAATTTTCCTTTTTCACTTAAGTCGAAATAAACATAACCTCCTACATGAAAAAGTGTTTTCATTAATATAGGGGATATATCTCTAATATACATAAAGTAAATAATATATTAGATCACTGATGCTGGAAACCCAAGTCAATTAATTGAAAATTGCTCAGAAGATCTCTTAGTCATAACTAGTGTTTCGAAACGAATGGTTAATTGATTCGTACAGAAGCTTAAATGCATATGGGTATATCAGATATATTACGGATTGGAGTTAATAAAGTTTATATGATTGTTATAAAAGTTAGTAAGGATTTCAATGGCCTAGCACCATTAATGACGACAATTCAAATCAATCCGAAGTTTTGCTGCTTGCATTAACTTTTGTCATTATTCAAGTACACTAGCGGGCATGTTTCCTCGCAATTTCATGAAGATAACTCATACACTGACCGACATATTCGGCATGAAGTCTGATAGAATAACGCAAATCATTACAAATAGTATATAGGAGCTGGGACAATTCGTAGACCGATTTCACAAATTTTCGTCATTAAACTATGGTGTATCCAATATTACACATTCATTTAAGTTTGCCAAGACATCTTACATATTAACCGATATAAATATCGTTTAAAGGCAACCGGATGTTTGAAATCCTTATATTAGGTACATGGAAGCTAAGGGAAATATTTACCCGATTTCAACCATTTTAGGAACACGGACGCACTGTTATCGGAGAGAGATGCTCTCCGAATTTCACAGAGATAACTCACATATACATAGACCAAGTTTGAAAATCTTATATTAGATGTATGAGGGCTAGCGGAAATATTTACCCGATTTCTCCCACCTTTGACACAAGAACATATTATTATCATGAAAAGATCATTATCATTAAGATATCTCACAGATTGAGCGATAGTTTCGCGAAAGAGTCAAATATAAGCACTGAGGTCCGCATATTCCAATATTTCCAATATTTTGGGGCCGGAAATAACATAGCTTGACGGCACTATTTGTACAAAGTTTTGTTCCGATATCTTGAAATAAATTGAATGAATCATATGGAATTTAAAATTGTTATATATGAGACGTAGGCGTTATTGTAATTCGATTTAGCCTATTTTCGCACTGTAACATAAGGATGGAAATATAATATTATGTACCGAATTTGGTGTAAATTGGTAAAGCAGCTCTTGGGACATAGGTTTTCACCTAAAAGTGAGCGGAGTACACCCACTGTCCAATTTTGACACCGATTCCTTAGAAGACCTAGAGTATTATATCAGTTGTCGAATTTAGTGCTTTGGACGTATTTATTAAGCTGGTTATCGCACTTGTAGTAGTTTCCAGCATAATCCATATATAGGGAGTGTTCGTGGTTATCATCCGATTTTACTAATTTTCGCGCCATTTATGGAAGTATTGGAAAGATTTGTCTGCAGCAAATTTGGAGGTTGTAGCTTTAGTGGTTTGTGAGATATGTACATTAAACCTATAAGGGGGCGGGGCCTTACCCACTTTTTAAGAAAATTCAACCACAGATGGTTCGCGCTACTGTGATTCTCTGATCCTATTTCCAGTTTCATATCTTAATTGGGAGCTGAGTTATAACACTTTATAAGTTTTGGTTTAGCGGCATTTTGTGGGCATTGCAGTTGTTCAATTACGTCCATCTGCAATATCAATCTTCTCAGAGTGCCAAGGACCATGTATGCCAAGTTTTATTAAGATATCTCAAATTTCACTCAAGTTATCGCTTCATGGTTCCCAATAATATTGAAACAAGGGAAATACGGAAGAGCTAAATACGGCTGTAGCCGAAAATTGTATAATCTCGCCATTTCCAGGTGCTGCTAGTGAATTAAATACTAAACCGATTGTTTCTCCTATCTTATTATCCTTAGTTATAGTATCATTCCAATATTATATTACTTTATATTCGAAATATGTATCTACAATATCATGCATTTTTAGTGCCGCAACACGTAATGCTAAGCCAAATATTTTAATTTTCTTGCACTCACACCGTTATATACGTCATAAAGTCAATCAAAATATTTTGATTTCATTAGTGCCACAATTTAATTTTATTAAAATATCAAATAAATTTACAAATATTTCCGGTATAAAGTCAGCCATAGGCATGAAGGTTCTCATATTAAGTATCAAGGGGACTAGAAAGGTGTAGTCCGATTTAGACACACACTCAGATGGAATTAAAAGGATGTCTTATGGAAAGGGGAGGGGTTGATGCCAAGTTTTGCTCATATTGAAATTGTAACAAAAGGATGCAAATATCATATACTTCAAGTGAAGTAGTGAAGTAGTTGCTGAGATGTTTATTTTGATAATTCTTGTTTCGTTCAAGATTTCACATCTGTCAAACGAACTATATAAAAAGTAAAGGAATAAATTTTCACTTCTCTCTTTCAGAAGCATTCGGTTACAAACGGTGTCTGTTACCTAGTAAATTTACCCCTGCATACTTTATTGACTAAATTGCTAAATAAAATAAACACTTCTTTCATTAAAATTGGTCAAATTATTTTTCGAGAATTCCGTTTGGAATGAATATATACATATATATATACACAGAATGTATTTTCCACTTACGATTAAACGATGATAGTTCAAAATGTTGTTTTCCAAGAAATATGTTTTAATAATAGTGTAATGTAAAATTTTCACAAAGTTGTCTGGAAATGTTTATAATAATCCCAGTTGACCTGTTCTGTTTTATCTCGTTTTCAAAGCTATATCTCCTATACTAATTGTAATTTTGATTTCATATCATCAGCATTATTGTCGAAATAGATAACAAAATATTTTCAACAAATTTACAAACAAAAAAATATAGGAAGAGCAAGGTTTGGGTGGAAGCTAACATTAATTGTTCTTGGAAGTTTAAAAATAAATGTGAGTACCAATCGATTTTTTAAATTCGATTAGTAAACTAATTTATAAAATAAACAAAATTGGTGGCGAGTTCTTAATAGTGCATACACGCCCTCTTAAGAGGCGAAGAAAAGCAAAGCGAAGCAAAATGTTTTGCAGCTCTTACTTTTTATGTATTGACAAAGAGCTGTCACCATTTTTATATTCTCGCAATATGTTGCAACAGAGTAGAATTGAGATATCTTGATCAAATTTAGTACGCATGTTCCTTGGAACTCAGAGGAGGTTTCTAATGCAGATGGGATTGCGGATGGATGGGAATTCCGTTAAACGAAAACCTATAAAATGCTATACTAAGCTACAAATTAAGATACAAAACTATGACTTAGTACATAAATTTGCAGTAGGAAAGGGCATTTGGGTTTCAAATATTTTTAAAGAATGGGCCCCCCTCTAAAGGCTTAAAGTATTGTAGATATCTCACAAACTTTAAAAGCTTTAACAATCAAACTTGGTCAGGACAAATCCCTCCTTCTCCCCTCAGACATGCAAATAGGGGAAATCGCATGATAACTGCGGCCACTCTCCATATAAGGGTACCTGCAGAGTGGACGCTGAAAGCCGAGCCGAGCGCAAAGCTGATGAATGCGAGAAATACGCTTAAAAACTGTATGCGTACATTTTTATACGAAATCGCACAAGCAGCGCAGAGTGGAAACTGATCCAAGCCAAGCGTAAAGCTGACAATGGGGGAAAAACAGTTTTGAAGTGTTTTTCGGCGCTGACTCGCGTCAAAACGGCATATTATTCAGTTGATTTTCAAGCAATTCGTAGTTACTTGTAATTTTGCGCAAAAATATGGGCATTAATATATTGATAACTGAAGTTTTTTCTCGCCCTGATCTATGGGATTAAAAAAATAAAAGTTATCACAATAGAGTATTGGTTGAGAATCTATGGAAATCGGTTGCAAATTAAATGAATTTACAGAGTAAGTATTAATAAAATTTATTCTAGTTTATTTTGGCATAAAAAATTACAAAATTTTTCCCTTAACTCTAGACCATTTTTTAAATGATGTTTATTATATATTTGATGCGATTTGTTGCTACTCTCTCTTTCGATTTTTATGTTTTCAATTAAGTTATTATCTAAACCCTCGCGATCAGTAATGGTATTGTGAAGAACGCAAATACTTTTAACGCTTATTTCTGCCAGTCCTGGTTCTGTCTCAATAGGCTTCCATAGTATTTGAAATTTTTCATTTATAATTCCAAATGCACATTCAATGCATTTTAAATATTTTTTCTGTTGGATGAGGCATGTGCTCAGGGTACCTGACATATTTCTTTAACGATTGCTCCGATAGTAGTGCTGTCTATCCGAAAGGCGAATCCTAATGAAATAAATTACGCCCCTGTTGCCAAATATCTGTTGAAAATTAAATTTATTTAATAAAAATGTCATCCGTTTATTTTATTCTTTTTTTCAGAAGAAGAGGTGAAGAAGAAGTGATAGTATATTCGCGATAAATTTCGAGCTGAATTATGTAACATTCCTGTTCCGAAATCTGGTGATGGTGCTAATATAGAATCACATAATTCGAATTAGCCTTACTTGAAACAACCTTTTTTTTAAAAGACCAAATGAAGTACCGAGAACTAAGCGGAAATATAAAGAAAAGAAATACAATTCCGGATAAAAGTCTCGATAAGAAAAGATAAAAAGATCGAAATCAGCTTTACGCTCGGGTCGGCTTTCAGCATCCACTCTACAGGCACCCTAAAGGTTATATTAGAAACTACTAAAAGTTGCGAAAATTAACTAAATAAATACGTCAGAAGCATCAAATTTCACAGGCAAGATGGTACCTAAGGGCTTCGTAGGAATCTATATAAAAATTGGACATTGGGCGTGGCACCGCCTACCTTTAGATGAATTTCACCTCAACTTCAATCTCAGGAATTACTTAACAAATTTCAACTCAATTTGGTACAAAATATTGTTCTGATATTTCTACGTTACAATGTAGTAATGGGTGAAATCGGAAAACAACAACGCCTACTTCCAATATATCTCTATTTTAAATTCCCTCTGATTCTTTCACTTTACAGAATATAAATCAAGCACCAATGAAGATATCGATATAAAACTTTGCACAAGGTATTCCATCTCTCGTCTAAAAATTGTCGAAATCGGGCCATAACTTTTCTAGTCCCCAGATACCGAATATGTATACCTCAGAGCCTGCGACTAACTTTATACTGCATATATCGGTCAAACTGTGAGGTAGCGTCCTTCTCCGAGAATAGTGTGCCCTTGTAGCAAATATGGTTAAAATTGGGTCAATATTTCCCAAAGCCCCCACATACTTAATATAATGATTTTTAAAGATCCGTTTGACCATTTATCGGTCAATATGTAAGATATCGTAGTGAAGGTATAATCTTGAATACTATATAATTTGGTGACGAAAATGGGTGAAACCGGTCCAAGAATTACCCAAGCCCTCCTATACTACCTATAATTATTTCCGTTATTCTAGTAGAATAAATTGGTCAATATATGAATTATCATAATAAGACAATATAAATTGCGAGTGTAAAATGTTCGGTTGCACATGAACTAAGCCTTCCCTACTTCTTATTACTTATTTCTTTTATTTCTATCAGTTTTCAGTTTACCGTTAAGTTTACCGCATTGTATAGGCCTACAAGTAACCAAACTATCATATGGTTTTGAATATTTTCACACAGCTGAGATTAACTGATCATTTTTTCTCCTTTTTCGGCACAGAGCTCTAAATAAAAGGACTTTAAAATAAAAACGTTTCCTATGAAAGGATATTTTTAATGGAAAATATTAATGAAGGTTTTCTGGCAAATTTTAGAGGCGAAAGTTAATTGAATAGTTAATTGTTATATGAATTGCTTTTCTTCACCACCTCTGAGGTTGGAATGTTTGCGCATTACCGATCTTTTTTGGGTGTTCGGTTCCCAAGGAGGCCCACCCATTTTTCACCCATATGATATTTACAATGCTTAGCCAAACTACCTGTAATAATTTAACCGAAAATAAATATATAAATATTAGGTACAATTCAGGTACATTAACAATACATCATACAAACTAGGGAAATTGCGGTCTTCGACAGACAAATATTTGGACAACTATCAAATAATTCAGATCGACAGACATAGATATAAATTCCGACTCACCTAGGCAGACAAGCGGCATCAAACACGGCAACACTCTATGGCAGATTTGTGCCTTTTTTGAGGCATTTGGCCGCTTTAATAGTAGAATATTTGAGGCAAACCTAATCAAGTGCCTAATGTTTTGCCACCTCTATTCATCATTCTATTTCATTCTTATTGTAATTTCTTTCATTCTAAAAGCGTTCGCCTGCGTATGTATGAGTAAAAAATCTAAGATTGGTTACTTGTAGGCTTATACAATGGTTTACCGCTTCCGTTAAGATAAAAATAACAAAACGCGAAATATTAAATATCGGAGAAAGCTCGAAAAGAAAGTGTTCATTCTGATATACCATGTTTGCTTCGCTTCGATTTCAAAGTATGAATTGTCAACCAAAGCGGGGACAATTGTTTGTAAATCAGCCTTTACTCTCTCTTAAAAATGTTAGCATGAAAGTATGAATTTGTAAAACGCGCTAACATCGAGGAATCAGCTTCTTAATATTGGAAACAAGCTTTTATCGGGATCGCTTTAAACTTGGGTAGAATTGACCACATGTTCACTACGCGGGAAATGTTAGAAAATACCTGAATGAAATCTAGCACCAATTCTTTTCGGCCACAACTAGGAGTTGCCTCTGTGACTTACATACATACATATTTATAGAAATGGGTCGTAATTATAGTTATATTATAATATTATAATAATATCATAATTTCGAAAGGTTGACTTTATGACTCTATTAATAAAATTAAGCGAAAATCTTTTCCTAATCTAATAAAGTGGCCTGGCGCCAAAAATCGATAAAATCGGTTCAGTACTTCCTCTAGCCCCCATATTAATAACATAATATTTTGAAACTTTCTGTTTACTTTATACAGTGTATACATCAAGTCAATATGCAAGATATTCTAACAAAATTATGGAAACGTATTTCCTTCAATATGCTGTAATTTGGTGTTGAAAATTTGCCCATGAATTACATTAGCCCATGGATTATATTAGAGGTTATGCCGAATATATCGATCATTGTCTGAGTTTCTTATAAAACTGCGCGGAAATATTTACGAATATATTTTAGTTTAATGCCAACAGTAAATGAAATTAGTCCAAACCTTTCCTTAGCCCTAATACAGTGAATTTATCTTGATGATTGACACCTTGATCGCTGGTGAAAGTAAGCCATGCACAGTCTTTTGGCATTGTGCGGAACCGTCGGGCAACATGTGTTTTCGCCTTGCCCAAAAGAAGAATTGCCGACCGACCGAATAGATCGCGAATTTCTTGGGGTCCGAAGAGGTCCGATGATTATTGAATCCGGAATCCGGTCATCATGTCTCCTCAGACTGAACAAGGATTTGACAGTTGCTCAGAGCTTACCCATACCATCTTTCGTGCACTTCTGATGGGAAATTGGGGAGGATATATGCAATTCCTTCAACAGGAATGGAGCGAGCATTAGATGCCGCGATCACCTTGCGGAATTGACGTTCGCCAACGATAACGTCGACAGGAATGTATAGTACGGTGAAGATATTGTACTTTCAGTAAATTCTGTGAAGCTAACCCAGTTAGTTTTGTTAAAATCAACTAAGGTACGGTTGTTCCCAATAATAAAGTTGGGTGGTTTTTCGATTTTTATGAGCAAATGGGCTGATGAGAGGAACCACTAGCGATGGTAATATCGGGCAAGCTATTTCATATGCATATAATTGCGGTGGAGACTTCGGCATTCATTCTTTCTACTCCAGCTCCTTGGGTCGTTTGATGGGCTAGGTTGCCAAAATATCGTGGTGTACGCCTAGTAGTGCGGCTGTTTACCTTGATTTCTTGCACCCCAACCATCGTATGCTTTCCCGGCTCGTTAGATCAACTGTCTCGATCTTACACGGAAACCGTTCCTGTTAAATTGTAGTATTTTAGTTAGTCTTTGTAAAGCTGTTGTGAAGTTATTACTTGACGGATTGGTGCCCAGGTGGTGGTTGTTTTTGTTGCAGTACTCACAGTGGCGGTTGCCGCACTGTGGTATTGTTTGGCAACTCCATTAAAGGTGGTTACGGGGGCAGCAAATGCTGCAGCGGGATGTGATGCTCCGGCGTATTACTGTCAGACACACGGAAGAGCGAGGGTATTGGAGGGAAATGTGTGTGAGAGGCGGAATTCAGATGGGGGGCGGACTGACCAGACTGAAGGCGCCTGAGAACCGTTGAGGTCCTTTGTTGCCCCCTCAGTGTGAGTGGCGACGCAGTGTGCGTGCAAGGTGCTGTTTTCACTGCTGTAGAGGTGGTTATCGCAGTGTTGCGTTGTCGCATAACTTGGGCTCCATTCATTATGGGTCTTAAGGCCTGAATGTTCCGCTACACGGATAAAGTGTGTGTAAGGGAGTAAATAAAAACGTAAATCATAAAACAATATCATATATAATCCCAAATTCAAAAAGTAAATCATATTGTATTTTTAATTCATTACCAAATGTTACTCTTCAACTATTTTATTAAATGTTATACGTAAGTAACTACAGACATATTTCAGCTTTAGGCAGCTTCTTTAGCTAAGCGTTCCGCCTTTTGCACGACTTCTTCGATTGGTCCAACCATATAGAAAGCGACTTCAGGAAGATGGTCGTATTCCCCTGACAAAATCTGATTGAATCCCTTGATAGTGTCTTCTAATGGGACTAATTTTCCAGCGTGACCGGTGAACACTTCTGCGACCTGGAATGGCTGAGATAGAAAACGTTGAATCTTACGTGCGCGAGCGACTGTGAGTTTGTCTTCTTCAGACAACTCGTCCATTCCCAAAATAGCAATAATATCCTGCAGGGATTTGTAATCCTGCAAAATTTTCTGGACACCACGAGCCACGTTGTAATGCTCTTGGCCAATGATGTTGGGATCCATAATACGGGATGTGGAATCCAAGGGATCCACAGCTGGATAAATGCCCAATTCTGCAATGGCACGCGATAATACCGTTGTAGCATCTAAATGAGCAAATGTTGTTGCTGGAGCAGGGTCAGTCAAATCATCAGCTGGCACATAAATGGCCTGCACTGAGGTAATGGAGCCTTTTTTTGTAGTTGTAATACGTTCCTGCATAGAACCCATATCAGTGGCCAGTGTTGGTTGGTAACCCACAGCAGATGGAATACGACCCAACAGGGCAGATACTTCTGAGCCAGCTTGAGTGAAGCGAAAAATGTTGTCAATGAAAAGCAGCACATCCTGTCCTTCCTGATCTCGGAAATATTCTGCAACAGTCAATCCAGTCAATGCAACACGAGCACGAGCGCCTGGGGGTTCGTTCATTTGACCGTATACCAAAGCGACCTTCGATGTCTTATCCTTCAATGAAATCACACCAGACTCAATCATTTCATTATATAAATCATTTCCTTCGCGTGTGCGTTCGCCTACACCGGCAAACACCGAATAACCACCATGAGCCTTAGCCACATTATTAATAAGCTCCATAATCAATACAGTTTTTCCAACACCGGCGCCACCGAACAATCCAATCTTACCACCCTTGGCATAAGGGGCTAATAAATCAACCACTTTAATTCCAGTTACCAGAATTTCTTGTTCGACAGACATGTCTACGAATTCTGGAGCTTCTGCGTGAATAGGGGCGGTCTTATTGGTAGGAATCGGACCGCGTTCATCTATTGGTTCACCTAAAAAAAATTTTAAAGATTACACACTACACAACTAAGCATCCCTACCTTTAATTTACCAATAACATTGATGATACGGCCTAAAGTTTCTGCACCTACTGGGATACGAATTGGGAAACCAGTATCCAGAACCTTTTGTCCACGTACCAGACCTTCCGTACCATCCATTGCAATGGTACGCACTGTGTTTTCTCCCAAATGTTGAGCGACTTCCAACACCAGGCGTGGAGCGCGATTTTCCACTTCCAAAGCGTTCAAGATTGGAGGCAAGTCATCGTCGAACTGAACATCGACGACCGCACCAATTACAGCTACAATCTATTGTATTATGGAATAAACATAAATAACAACATACTGAAAAATACAATCAACAAAATGGGCATACTTTGCCATTGGGCCCAGCCGCAACTTGGCTTGCGGCTTTTGCTGCAGCACCACGAACTAAAATTTCCAGATAACATATTTATAATATTCATAAAAAAATATCGTATACGAATCCAATGAAATCATTTCAGTATTAAACACATTATGTAACACATTTTAATTTTACAAGTGGCGGCGTAATACTTTACAGACTTCCCTTTCTTTAAATCTAATATTATTCTAATTTTTTCGTTAATAAGCTACTCACTGCTTTTATATAAAATCGATACAAGAATTTTATCAGATTTTGCGACAGCCTTTAAAGCCAACATTTTTCCTACAATTCCATGTGCTGGAAATTAAAACAGAATATTGACAGAGCTACTGACAGCACCAATTGGAATTATGCAAGGTCAATTCATAACCAAAGTTGCCGTCTCTATTAAATCATAAGCAAAGAGATACCTTATCAAAAGAATTTTCAGTTACATCTAACTTTCGTTCTGCCAATATTT
Organism: Bactrocera minax; assembly: GCA_021498325.1. Taxonomy (NCBI): domain Eukaryota; kingdom Metazoa; phylum Arthropoda; class Insecta; order Diptera; family Tephritidae; genus Bactrocera; species Bactrocera minax. The sequence goes on along the minus strand of JAKEEE010000130.1, from coordinate 379,758 downwards.
GAATACGTCCCAAGCGCGATACCATTTCTTATATCTATATGACAATTTACTTAAATTAAAAAAAAAAATTAAGGAAATTGCTGTTCCAAGAGGCCCTCACGATGCAAAGTAATAAAATAAGCTTTTTTTCACAGTCCTTAACTTGAAGAAAATCACTCCAACAACACTCCAAAGAAAGCATTATTATTCCACATTCACAAAATATATAAAACAGAGTTTTTTTGATATAAATAATTGTCTCCTTAAATGGTTGCGGTTTAGAATGGAAACCACTGGATTCGATGTTATTTTAAGTAGGAGCTCATAGAGAAACTTTTTCTCAAAAATAATTTGCAGTTTTTTGCTGGTGGAGGTTTACAAAGGAAATCTTTAGATTAGCATAACCCGAATTAAAGTAGAGCAGAGTTAAAATGGAGTGAATAAATATACACCAGAGAAATCCCGCTCAAAATTTCACAATTCTTATTTTTCCCAAATAACATTAGTAAAATTATATTAAATCAATAAGTCAGGCAATACATGTCATCTGCCAAAATTTACTGAAATTGTTTACATATAAAATAAGCTAGCGGCATATTCCCCGTTAGGCTTAAGCGTAACGAGCAGAAAAAGTCTCCGCATATAGGATTATTTTAGTTTATTTTAATGTAATTCTGTAATAAGTCCCTGTTTTATTAATTATTTATATAAAGGACTAAAATTTCTTAAGCTGTAAGAATAATTTTGTGTTCTTGAAACAGATTTGTTTTTAAATATATTTTTTTTTAGTAACAATGAACATAAAGCGAAAAGAATTGGAGGGGTGAACGAAAAATTATTTTAAAATTAAGAGAAAGTGGTAAAACTTTTCGCGAAATTGGAGTAATGGTTGGTAGAGCTGAGTATTCAATTAAATACCTTATCAAAGCCTTTAAAACAACTGGAATCATTACTTTCATTTTTTTCAAGGAAACATTACTTCAAAACCCCGTTCCGGTCGCCCAAATATGTTAACACACCATGAAGTAAAGAAAGTTATCTCTTCGGTTCAAAGAAATCTCCGCCTTACATTTGCATAGATAGCGGAGGATGTTAAAGAACCATTTCAAAAACAAATTTGCAGTGATCAAGATAGAAAATTTTTGAAAAGAGCTGGTTTTAAAGCTAAATTAGCACATAACAAGCCGTTTGTATCCTTAAAAAATCGGATTTACATGTAAATGTAAAATTCATTATAAATCGGAAAATCACATTCTTAAATGGATTACATTCTTAATCTGGAGAACCTCCTCTATCAGCCAATACCCGTTTTAACTCCCAGTTTTTAGGACGATTTCTTAAATCCCAGACGCAGTTTGTATTTAATTTGTTAAGGTTCGAATATTTAGCAATCTTAGGTCGTATTTTTTTATTTGTAATGAATTTTACAGTTATGTTGTGATTTTTTTTAACGAATAGTTTTTTTATATACATATTTTATTTAAATTAATATAAAAATAACTGTAATTCAACGTTCATTCTTTTATCAAATTCGATTTAGACACGCAATAATGGCTGATTTGCATACAACTTTCTTCGCTTTAATTGACAGTTCTCTGCTATGAAATCGAAGCGAAGCAAAATTTAGGGCACGACATTCCATCCAATTCCATCCATTCCATCCAATTGAAGAATAATAAAAATAAAATAAAAAAGGAACGGGTCTAATCATTGATTCCGCATCGATATCGATTTCGATACGGAAGGAATTTGCGATCGAAAATTTTTATGCAATCATTGATACCGTCGATAACCTGCTTTACCACAAAGTAAAACCGTTGTATTGACAAATTTTAAAATTGTGTAAATATCCGAAAATAAAAAATTCTGCGATTATAATTATCTTTATATTTCAGTTGGCGCTCTATGCGCAAATCCTTTAACTATGCCCGGCTGAATTTCATAACAATCACAAGCACTTCAAATTGATCTCTGTTTGTGTATTTTTACCTGTTGTCTTTAAAATACGCATTTAAAACATAATTAAGTGTGCCCTCAGCAATTGTTTACATAATTACTTACAAATGTTATATTTTTTTTAATTTCCGCAACTCATACACCAACGGATAGATTTCAAAGAATATCTTCGATTTTGTTTTCAATTCAATTTTTCAATGATTTTGAAATTAGAGCCATTTATGAGCCATGGAATCTATATTTTCGAGTCGGTAAATGATACTCATTATCAATCAGATATCATCAGATCAGATATCAGTTTCAGAGAAAATTTGATTTGCAATACGATTTCAATGATTTCAACGCAATATTTTTCGATCGTATACAGCTAAGCTACTTTGCTTCGCCATGAAAACTTTTTGTGTGAATGTAATCATACAACATACATTAAACATACATTGAAGTTATCAATCAACGTAAAAGTTTGAAGCAAAGCGAAGGAAAAGGTGTAAGCAAGTAAGTTGTTGCTTTATTTAAATATATTGTAAATTAACCGAAAGATATAAATAACGAAGATTATAGTCAAGTATGATTGAGACATTTCTAATTCTATCATTCTCGTATAAATGTAAACACAAATATCTTGAACTATGTAACGTATTTGTAAAAAATTTGCTTCCATTAGTTTTGTCAATTCGGTCTTAAGAAACTCATGGAAACTTTAATAGACATCTCTGGTAGCGCTCTCGAGAGTGCATTGCTAGGTTTACGCTTTCGCATACGTCGACGTGAGTTATGAAATTTCAGCTACAGTCTGTGTGCCAATTGATAATCTGCATTGAGTTAGGGTTAAACATTTTTGCATTTTGCTGTGCCAAATAGAATGTAAAAATTATATATTATTATTAAAATTAATGGAATTCAAATACAATACATTACTTTGCGACTAGTAGAATTAATGTAGTTGGGAAAAATTCATTAATTTAAAATTTCACTATTAATTAAGAACTTTAGAAAACATACCAACTGTTTGTTATACTTGCATTAGATATAAATGGAAGAAACAAAAATTATAGCACATTTAGGGATCTCTTCCAGAACGTTTACAAAAATTTGCAAATTTAATCTTTTTTGCAAAATAATATATCGAGCTAATTAAATTTTGAAATTCATTTTAATAAACTCTTATTTAGAAGATCACGGCATATTTATTGACTTAAATTTTGTTTCTTTGTATACTTAATGAGATATTAGTCCTAAAAGTATAAAAATAACCAGAATACTCACAGTTCTTTACTTCTGCTACTTCCTATCACCATTCCTTTCCATAATAAGAAATATACATTAGTATTCTAACGGTTGTTTGTAACACCTAAAACTAATCGAGATAAACACAGAGTTATATATATTAAAATGACCAGGATGACGAGACGAGCTGAATTTCGGGTGACTGTCTGTCCGTCCGTGTAAGCGATAACTTGAGTAAAAATTGAGATATTTTGATGAAACTGGCCACACGTGTTCTTTGTCATCATTGGCATTGTAAATGGGCGAAATCGGACAATTGTTACGCGCATTTGAACCGTTAACTGCCGTTGAACGGAAATCTGGGAAGTACTATAACTAAGCCATAAATTAAGATCAAGATATAAAACTTAATTTGATACAGGGCATCGAAGTAAGGAGAAGCATCTGTGGTTTAAAATTAAAAACAAAGTGCCTACTTCCCTTTGCAGTGCTAGAACACGTTGTTGTTGTTAGAACTGCTGTTGATATTGAACGTGACGTATTAAGTTAGTGTGGTTAGGTGCTTGTTGTGACACCATCACGTGCTGGGAAAACAGAGGTGCAGACTGGCCTAAAACATGTTGGGTGGACTTATTATTTTTCAAGCGGTTTTGTTGCATTTTTTGAAAATCTAGATTCATCATCATCATCATTTGAGATATCTGTGGCCTTTTCCGCTGATGCTGATTAACTGATTCTGGTGGTAAAGGAGCATTCAAAATTGGTCGATCTGTATCAATTCAATAAATAGTTAATATAAATATTATTACTGTACTCTATACACTTAATTTGTCAAGTGCGGAGTTTGTTTGTTTCACCTAAACAACAACTAATTTGCTATATTAAACAAAATATAATAAATTGTTCTCAAAGGTAAGAAAATTTGCATTCGCGTATTATTAAAAGGTATCACAAATTATCACGTTATACTGTGTTACTAACAAAAATTTACACAACTTACTTCATCCCATCTGTTGACGTTTTTAAAAACTCGCAACTTTTCAACAAAGTCCGTTCGTTCGCCTGTCCGTCCGTCCATGCAAGCGATAATTTGAGTAAATGAGATATCTTGATGAAACTTGGTATACGTGTTCCTTGGCACTCTGTATTGCAGGTGGGCGAAATCGGATTATTCCCACGACCACAAAATGCCGTTAAGCGAAAACCCAAACAAGGCTATAACTAAGCCATATATTAAGATACAAAACTTAAATTGGTACAGGGCATCGAAGTGAAAAGAGACATCGGTGGTTTAAAATTTTTAAAAATGTGCCTAATTCCACTATAACGCAATTATAAATTCCATCTGATTCTTTCTCTTTTGAGCATATAACACAAACGTCAATGAAGATATCGGAATAAAACTTTGCAGGAGCTGTACTTTAAGTTATCATCATCTCACTTGCAAAAATGGTCGAAACCATACTAAAATTTTTCAAGCCCCCAAATAGCGAATATGTAGTGCCCATGTCTGCTATTTTACCGAAAATATGGGTCAATCTTCAAAATATATTACCGAAATTCTGAGAGAATCTTTTCCTGAAAAGAATGTGGCCTTGTCTCAAAAATTTATAAATTCGGGTTAATAGCCGAATTCGGCTCTAGTCCTCATATTCCTCATGTAAAGATTTTCGAACTTCCAGTCTAAATCGGTGTATATCGGTCATTTGTAAGATATCTCAGCAAAATTAAATGAACGTAAAATCTTGAATATACTCTAGTTTGGTGGCGAAAATGATCTACGAACTACCTCAGCCCGCATGTACTATATATTCGTTTAATGGATTTTGTAATTCTAGTGGACTTTACACCCTTAGTGGACTTACACAATATGTCAGTCAAATTCTGAGTACTTTTTGCAAAAAATGCCTGGAAATATGTTTTCGAGCATACCTTAGTTTAATGCCAAAAGTAAGTGGTATCTGCTTAGACCTTCCCTACCCTTAATATACCCAAATAGTGATTTTAAACTTTCTAGCTGACTTTAAAATGTTTATGTAGTCAATATATGTGATATTTTAATGAAATTAAATGTTTTCTTGACTATGATGTCGTTTAGCGCTGAATTTTAATGAAATCGGTCTAAACCACATATCGCTATTATAATGATTTAGGCATCTGGTTGACTTTTTCCTTTCTATATTAAACTTCAAGGTATTATGCCATTCGGTAGTAGAAATTACGACACTAATGTGACGAATTGATTTACGAGTGATTTGTGTTAATTAGATTGAATTTAATGTAAATATCTCGGACATGAACCAAAAATTTGTAATGAACATACGAGTATGTAAGTGATTATATGACCTATAGTCTAAGTTAATAAGATATCAAACATGGTTGCAACACATTTACAATTTCGTCGAATAATGAATGTTGAATTCTTATGAAACTTCTTTTAATATAAAGTTTTGATAAAACCTGAAAGTATTGCCCCAGCTTTGATCCATGCAAAGTGCGAGAGTATAAAATATTCGCTTCCATCTGAATTTAACTCTTCCTTCTTGTTGAAATTTAAAATCGTTACGTTTAGTAGATATGAATTAATTTGCACGTTCATCGTGAAATTACCAGATTCCTGGAGTTAAGTGCCTCGTTTATTGCAATTGATTAAATTTAAAGGATCTAAAAAATTATTCACAAACTATAAAATTCAAATTATAAGAAGGCAGAGTTTAGGCACAATTATTACAATTATTATTATAAGTTTAATCACTTTAATGCATCAATAGACAATGTAAATTCTCAAAAAAATATGTTGCAACAAAAAGTGTGAAAGTAAATATCATTTGAAAAATTCATAACGGTTTGTTCAATTATAAACATTCGTAAATATATAAAAAATTAAGTTTGCAGTGCAGTTTAAAGTGCATATTTTCTTTAAAGATATTCAATGAATTCAAACTCCAAAACTCGCAAAATAGTGTAGGCAACTGATCTTCGCCATCTTATTTTATGGTGTGAAAATAGAGACAATCACGAATTGGACTCTTCAACTCCGGATAAGGCAGCTCAACTATTAACAAAATTATTCTAATCTAATTTAATATAATGCGTTTTGGTACCAATTGGACAAATGTAACCATAGTTTCCATGGAGTCGGTTCTCGTAACCGGCGAAGGTCTGTCGATAAGGCAGTATTCCTCAAAAATATTTGGGAAATGTCTTTTGCCGTTACAACTACAATAGATGTGACTTAAAGATTAAACAAATGGAATATGGGATTCTAACATATTCATTCGTATATACAAAAGGCTAATGAGGGAGCCAGCATTTGAACCCATTCTTCTTTAATAACAATAACAAAAACTTCTAGTCCACTTTTATTGTAGCTTTTAAAAGAATATTTTACACACACACATATACATAAAATACAATTACATTCATTATATTATATTCATTATTATTCAAAGTCTTATTCAATGTTAAATAAATTAGTTAGATATACTCACATTTTTATTTATTTATGACTTTTTTATTACACTACTTAGTTCTGCGCTTTGATGCAGTTGTAGTTATTAGAAAGTACTTCTGCAGAGGGTGCGACAATTCGCCCTTCCACATACATACATGTGCATAGATGTATACATATATACATGTATATATACATGCATATATATATACATACTTAGCTCATATTTTTGTGCCACCCAAGGCTGATTTCAAATTCAGCTATTTGATTTTGTCTCGCATTACAACAAATTTATTCGTTTATAATTTAGTGTTCAAATGAACGTTAAACTTCATACATACATATGTAACTAACAGGTTATTTTGCCCTGCATACAATTTACATACTTAAATCATGTCAAAATTTCATTTATATTCAAGTATTATGGTTTCTACTGTTTTCAAATTGTAAAGCAATGAAAAGGCAATTGTTTATAAAATATTACTACACGCAAATAAAAGTATTCGTTGATACCATGAAGAATTGGTCTTTTTTTTTTTATGTAAACATTTGTAGTTACCATGTAGTAAATTTGTGTGCTTTTAGGATATGTTTTAAGACAATTCTCTTTACATTTTAGAAAATAATCAATACTGTATGTCGTTTTGCGCTGCAAAACTTAAAAAACTTTGTAGGAATTTAGGTGATATAATCGATCATTCGCTTGTGGCACTTGTATTGATGCTAATGAAATCGTATTATGCATGATCAGTCTTCACTCTTCTCGTTATTTAATCGACAAAATATAAAATATATATAGAATAAGTATTGAAGAAATAAAATTAAATGTAATTTGGAAGCTTGGATACCAATTTAAACAAAATTTATTCAAAAATGTACACAAAAACAAAAAAATGTGCTATTATGTTTTTAGCTACAAAGGCATAATTTGCGCAGATTTATTGTATTAAATTTCAGTTAAACTGTCAGTTAAACCACTTCAGTTAAAAACCCTTTCATAAAAACATTCCAATAAAATATGAGCGATAGACGTTCTATTATATCCTAGTTCCAGGTTATCTGCTGTAGTTATGAATTGACCATAGTACCCCATAATAAGACCGTGCGTTATGGAGTAGAACAACAACACTTTGATGCAGTCAACTAGTTTTATTTGCATAAAAGTTTAACTTGATGAAATTTTTAAGTAATAAATCAATGCTTGTTCTAAATTAAATAGAAAACTTCTTTTTATTTTTATAAGATATAAATTTTTCGCAAACTCTATTAGAAAAGCTATCAATTACGTAAATGTAGGCAAATGTATAGGCGAATTAGATAAAATTGTACTGCTTTTAAACACAGTTGCTTACTCAAAATATAGATTATTTTATCAACACTATTGCTGATTGGTGTCCAATAAAAAATGTACAATAAGTACAAACAGTTTCAATAATTATAATACAAGCTTCTTTAATGGTATTAAATTCTTTAAACGGGTATTTTGGTGCAATCGCAACAGGAATAATGCTCTAAAATGTTTAAAATTTATATTTTGAAAATTATTTATATATATCTACATATTGTGATATTGTCTCAGTGAGAAAAGCGAATTTCAATAATGGCAAAGCAAATTCTATTATTCGTAGTAATGTTTGATTGAACCATTTTGTAGAGAGCCATTTTTATACAGTTATTAGCTTTATGGGTAAAAATAAATCAGTATATTAATTTTGTACACATTGTTCAATGAGAATTATAAACAAACATAATTGCATATATACATGTGTTTTATTTTATAAAATTGTCTATGAATGACATTTTTATATCACATTCTTCTTCAATAAACTAATTTGATTTAATTACCCTTTAATTGTTAAAAGTTAATAAATTTATAATCATAATATTGAATTTATAATCATACTTCAATATATTTATCATCGATACTAAAATATGATAAGAACTTGTTCTGTGTTTTTAGTGGTAATAACTCAATATGATCAAAATTTCTAAATACATTATGTATATGTGTACGTATTAAATCAGATCTAGAAAATTGAACTTGCAAAATTTAAATGACACGTCCATATATGTATATAACTTATATATTGGGTCCAATCATTCATTCCGCATCGATATCGATACGATCATTGATACCGTCGATAACCTGCTTTACCACAACGTAAAACTGTATCGACAAAATGGAAAAATGTATTAACATTCGTCGTCAGCGTAGAAATTTGAGGATTAGTTCAAAAGATGTGTTGAAAATGGTGATTCAAAATATTTAAGCTAAAACAAAAAAAAAACTTTAATTTCATAAATTCTAATTTAAAGTTTCAATAAAAAATTTCATGCCAACAAAAGAATTTATACATTTCAGAAATGGAAAGATGCAAGGTTCTCTTTCTCCTAAACTAAAACGTCTACGTTTCTTAGCTACAGGCAACTATCTGTAATATATTGGAAAGGACTTGCGATTATAATTATATTTTTATTTCGGTTGGTGCTCTATGCGCAAATCCTTTAACTATGCCCGGCTGAATTTCATAACAATCACAAGCACTTCAAATTGATTTTTGTTAGTGTATTTTCACCTGTTGTCTTTAAAATACGCATTTTATATACATAATAATAATATATAATACATAATTAAGCGCGCCCCAGCAATTATTTGCATAATTACTTAAAATTTTTTATTTTTTTTCTAATTTCCGCAACTCATAAACTAACGGAGAGATTTCGAAGAATATTTTCGATTTTGTGGTTTCAATGATTTTGAAATTAGAGCCATTTATGAGCCATGGCATCAATATTTTCGAGTCGGTAAATGATTTCAATTTAATAGAAAATTTGATTTGCGATACGATTTCAATGATTTCAATGCAATATTTTTCGATCATATGGACAAATTATTCGAACGACACGGATTCAATGATTCTACCCTCTATATTATTGTGTAATTTGCAATTAAGGTGCACGCCAAATTTTGTTTTAATCATGAATACTGTTAGCTCAAAATTTAAGTATTTTTCGATTTTATTTATTATACTATTGCAACATGTTGCAACAGAGTATAATAGAAAACTACTAAAAGTGAGAAAACTCACCAAAGAAATGCACCAGAGGCATTAAATTTTACAGTGAAGATGGCACGTAAGGGCTGTAGTGTAGCCGGTTTAAAATTTGGACAATGGGTTGCATCACACAATTTTAGGTGAAATCCTATATCTCGGAACGAATGCACTGATTTCAAACAAATTTAGTGCATAATATTAACTTGACATTTATATGTCACAGTGTGAAAATGGGTGAAGTCGGACAGCGAGCACGCTTTCTTCCCAATTTTAAATTCTATCTAATTCTTCGACTTTGCTGTATATAAATCTAGCAACAAGACAGATATCGAAATTAAACTTTACACAAATAGTGCCAATTCAAGGTATTCCATCGCACTTCTAAAAAAGGTCGAAATCGAACCATAATTTTTCAAGATCCCAGATACCGAATATTTGGATTTTAACCGAAACTATCGGTGAATCTGTGATATAAAAATTAAATTCTGGGAGAATCTTCTCCTGATAATAAAGTGTCCTTTTGCCAAAAGGGGATAATATCAGGTCTACGGTTCCAGTAGCCCTAATATGCCTATACAAAAATTTTCAAACTTCCGGTTGACTCTACACCGTCTATATCGGTCAATCTGTGAGATATCTTATCAAAATAAAGTGAATTTAAAGCCTTGGATATACTATATGTATATATAGAAAATGAGAGAAATCGGTCGACGAATTACCCCAGCCCCATGGTTTAATGAGTTAGTAATTTAATGATTATCGTTATTCCAATGGACTCTATGCCAAATATATTGGACAAAATTTTTAATTATTTTAACAAAATTGTGTGGAGATATGTCCGCGAGCATAATATAAATTAATAAGATACCAACCATGATTGTAATCCACTCGCGGTTTTGTCGAATACTGAATTTTGAATTCATTCGAAAATTTTTTTTACAGTTAAGTTTTATGAATACCTGAAAATATTTGCCGTCTTTCAGGTTGCCAAATTGCGAGAATATAAAATGTTCGGTTACACCCGAACTTACCGCTTCCCCCTTTGTTTTTTATTTGGAAGTGTATAAATCATTAACACTAAAGTGTTATGACTGAAAAGTGCATGAATTTCATCCTCATATATACATATATGTGATCAGTTTGGTAGTTTTTAATGGTTGATTTAGGTAGAAAATGCCATTTGTCTTCAAAATTTTAGGAGTATAGACATAACTCACCATTAAAAACTAGTATTAAAAGAAGATAACGAAACCCAGTGTTGCTCGTTATTTGCGGTATACGCAATATCAGTACTTTTGATAAAAAAAAGAGGTAACTACTGTACGTTCTTTTTATTAGTACTGTTTTTCAAATGCAGTGTGACTATTGTGCTTGTGACCTAATTCCAATGCCCAAAATACTCTTATTTGTTCATTGTTCTTTTTATTTGCCTCTTTATCTTTGTGTTTCTTATTAAAAGTCATAAACTATTATGAAAAATTCAAAAATTTTTTCACTCTATTGGTATAACATTTATTAATCAAATTAATATTTAGAAGAAATTCGTTGTCATTCACGTTACTTACTGACACACTTTGACATCGAAGCGAGGCAAACATAGGAAATGTCAAAAAGAACGCTTTGCTTTCCATGCTTTCTCTGAGATTTAATATTACTTTTCGTGTTTTATTTTCACCCTAAAAGATTCTGTAAACTAAACTTTCATACATATTTCAGAAATGTATTTCTATCAAATTGAAAAATAATAGAAATAAAAGAAATAAGAGACAAAAATTGTGACAGCTGTTTGTCAACACATGCTTTGCTTTGCCTCGAAAAATTTTTTATGTGAACGCGTACGTCGAACTATCTGCCAAAGCAAAAATCTGAAGCAAAGCCAAAGTGGTATGTAAATCAGCCATTATATGTTCCAACTATGAAGTTGCCCGAATTTTACGCAAGTAAATTGCTACGCTTATGTATACACTTTAGCATGTTCTGTAGTTTCAGTTCAATACATAACGTTTTTTTTAAGTACAGTAAAGTATTAGTTTGTATTAACTTTAAAATTTGTTGTTTATAATGATAATGTTGGGCTTTTTTTATATGAGATATACTATACAAGATTTACGCACAACCACAAATATTACTCTATTTATTTATTATTTCATTGCTTACATTTTATTTCTAACTACGTATTTGTATGGGATGTCTTATAAATCATATTTATAGAAAATATAAACAAAATATATAAGGAATTACATAGCCAAATTTTTTAAGAAAGCCAACAAAACACTACTAGCAATTTACTACAATTCGTTTAGCCAGAAATAAAAAACTTACTAAAAGTATAGTAACGTCGATTTTGAATTGGGTGATAAAATTCCATCTTCCATCCAGTTTAAAGTCCACAGTTCCTACTATTATTATAATTTTTTGTGTTAAAAAGCGTTTATATTTATTTTTATGGCTGTCTTCAAAAAGGTCAATTCCAATGCATATGAACAAAATGTTAGGTGCCGTAATGCATCCGAAATATATGTGACATTGCATCACGTTTTGAAACGCATTAACCCGGTAGTCGATGCGCAGTGACAGAGAAACCCGCGCATCACTAAGAAAGTTGTTTTATGAATTTGTACGAAATATGCATTAAATTCCGTGATTTCGGCAAAAAATGTACTTATGATAGCACGAATATGAAATATTTTCCCAAATATTTGAATGATGGTTGTGCTTCTATTTTCGGTAAAATTTAAGAAATTATTTATAACTAAATTCTTGGCTCTAATTTTATCCTTTTTTATCCTTATACGTTCGCAAAACACAAAACAGCTTATTTCGAAAATTGCAGTAAAAGTGGTCTAAATGTCAAATTGTATAGCGTATCGTTTTGCAATGTTGTTTGACGTTGCATACCGATGATGTATAAATAGTGTAGTCAAACTGTATCGATACTTTGCAGTACGTTGTACGTTTTTGAGCGTGAGTTGAACGTGTAAGCCAGCATGACACCCACCTTTAGATATTAGTTGGAATTATATTTATAGATATATCGACAACTTCAGTGTCATTTAGCTGTATAGTCATCTTTTCTTGGAAATTAATCTAAGCGATGTCAACCCAGAAAATTTACTGGGAAATGTCAATAACCGAATCATAAGTAATTTTTATATTCATTATTACAATTAATTAGTAAACTATAGCCTAGTAGTATGAAAATAAAAAAACATTACATTATTACAGAGTGATTCTCTTTATATGTATATAATATCGCGTCATTGTAACTATATTTAGACTATTTTCTTCGCGTTATTCTCTTTTAGAGAACTCTTATATGAATCATATCGTTTTACAAACGTTATAACATCTAACTCGCAATTAAAAAGCTTACAAACTTCCATGCTTTCAGTAGTCATGCGTGTAGCAACGAAGGCCTATGTACATACATACCATATTCTATGTGTAAATATTTATAATATATAGTACATTTATACTTCTAATCCATTAAAGCGTGTTTATGGTAGAAATTAAAAAAGTAGATAACTCGCTCACTTTTTTTTGGAATTTTAAATGGAATTCAATAAAAAGTTTTTACAACAAACTGCAACATTCGTCACTACATTGATTGCCGTTTTAAATTCAAATTTGTAAAAATTCCGGAATAATTATTTATTTCAATAGTTTCGAAATAAGTTCGATAATGTGATGATAGAAATAAAACGCATTAAATATTTTTACTCTGGAGTATGCATTTGGTAGCTATTTACTTCATTTCAATTTTAAAACGACATTACAGAAATTTTTGAACACTTTTGGTTTTCACTAGTAGTAGTAGTGGTGGTAGTATTTCTTTAATTGAGGACTGCACATAAAAACTATAACTGAAAAGATAAAAACGTATCTACCCTATGTTCAAGTTTTTGTATTATTTTATATGTTATATACAATGCTTGTTTTTAGATGGTAAATTTTCACAATGTTGCTTATATGAAATTTAAAGGCATGGAAAATCCATATTAACTACGAAACTAATAGTAATATTTACTACCATCTTATTGTATAACTCATATTTTATAGAAAGAATACACAGTTTGCAATAGACTTATTAAAAGAATGATGCTTTACACAAGAGCGCACTACGTATGTAATAAGCTATCACATGTTTATGTACATATTGACCTTTTTCGCTAAGAGTAATTACAATGACTTCTATCATACAGCCAGAGTGAACGAATAATTCAAATCTCATGCCCATGAAACTTAACCCTTGTAGATCGCCTTTTACGAAAATAACAAAATCAATATATAGAAGGAACTAAACAAAACGAACAGAAAAGTAACAAAAGAAATACGTATTAATATAATAATATAACTTTTGTAAAACTTGTTTTTTTTATTATTGATTGCGTTTTATTGTATTATCAAAACTTATGCTAAATTATTTATAAATATATATTATTAATCAATAATAGTAACACAACACTTTCACAACACTTCAATAAAATCATAGGAGGTAAAAAAAAAATTAGGTAATCAAATATAAACTAAAGGCTAATGAATAATGTAATCTTTAACTTCCTATCATGAAATAATATATTACTTATTACATACCTACTACTGGATTTTTTTTGTCAGTTCCAATTATTTAACTTCGCAATTACTTCTTTGTCTCTGAGAAGTGTATATAACACATATACAAGGATAGGTTTTTTGTTGCCGTAAAGATATCGGTAATGCTCAGAAGTTCACCGTGATGTGGACTCGACGTTCAGAAGAGCCAATAAGTAATATGTGTGATAATATGTTTAGCGTTCTGAAACTCATCGAGTATCACTATTCACCTTTACCAAATAAAATCACATAACCGCTATATACATAACGCTTGAAATATGTATGCACATGCACATGCATCAATATAATGACATATGCACATGCATAGTTATTAAACGTAGTATTTTGAAATAATCATAAATACTTATAAGTATTCGCAAAAAAATTATGATTCCGCTAATTAAAACAGTATGTTTATTTTTTTTTTCATAATACACGAATAAAGCGTCTTTTACCCCACGCCAAAAGTTTTTTTCATACAAATCCGACAAAAATCCAAACTAAAAAGAACGAACAAAGCTGCCACATCTGCTCATCCGAATATACCCATACTTTTAAATATTACTGAATGGCGAATGCCACATACTATTACCATATTCGAGTCATAATGGAGTTAATGTATATTCTCTTTGACAATATAATAATTGACCAATAACAGTAGAAACCAACATATGTCTTTAATTCGTTCATCAATCTTGTGCTTGATTTATCAGATACTAAAACCGGGCGCAAATACAGTCCTAATAATCTAAAATCTTACGGAATATGAATTGTCGAAACCCACTCATACGCGAATGTTTCAGGAGTAGGAACGACATATTGCTATAGAAAATGTAAAAGTCTGTTTAAATAGTTCTTGTAGCAGATTTCTTATAGTTTTAGTAAATTTTGTTTAATTTTTCAATATATCTTTAAATGAAGTGGTATCGAAATTAGAAAACAACATTGGTATTCGATCTCTGATTGTGATTAGGTATCTTTTAAAATTTGGAGGCAGTTAAATAGAAGTAAATAAAATTTCTTCATAGAAATCTCTTCTTCTTCTTCCCAGAATAAGAAGACACAAAGGTAACAAAATTCGTGGATTCATTTTTGGAACCATTGAAGAATTGCATAGGTATAAGTCGCATAATTTATTTCATGATATATCCTCGCAATCGTCCGACCTTTGTACCTTTTCATAAGCATACTTATGAACTCTAAATAGCATATTCATTTCCAGTGAACATTCCACCTATCACTTAGGTGTTTATAATTGAACTGTCAACTCTTGTTATATTTGGAGCAAATCGTAGCAACTAATATAGTTCTTATTGTTATGATTACGACTTACATTCATTACACATTTACAATTTTTATATAAATTATTACAGACAGTAATTACTACATTATAACATAACCCTTTACTTAAAACCTAGCAGTACATCGAAATAAAAAAAAAACCCGCTCTCTTATTTATTTCGCTACAGTTCCTGGATGTTTAGTATTATTTTACTTAAATACTGGTTAAGCTAAATGATTTGTATAATATGAACATTTAATAATTTACTTTATATTTTATATAAAAATCAGTCGTTTTTGTGTTTTTACGCTTTTTTATAGTTATATGACCTTATATTTGCTATATTAATTTTTGCGTTCGTGATTATTCAATTCCATCTGCAACGGATGGGCAAAGGGATGGAAAGACCTAAATAGAATATAGAAATACTTAAACATCAATAGTGAGTATCTTTAATATTTGCGAAAGCTTCGGCGAATGCGTTTTTTTCACGAATAATATTTACTTTTACATCTGCGTTAATGTTATTTCTCTAATACTAGTTGCATAAATGCTCAGTGGCTGTTTGACAAATCAGTAAAAATGATTTTGCTGACGTCCACGCGCTTTTAGTAGAAAATTTAAAAATATTTATTTGTTTGGTATTTGACGTAGTGGGGCTCTTATACGGCAAACATGAAAGAGAATGGGTACATGACGAAGATAAAACAAAAAAAAAATATGATATACATATAAATAAAAACACACGTAGCTGAAAAATGGTCTCAATTAATCTACTTTGAGGGCTTTTCCAATTGTATTTACTCACTGAGAAATATTTATTCGCCACCACATAAGAGATTGAATATAAGAGACTTACAATTTTGAAATTATGCTTCGTTACTCTGATAAATATAAACATTTCACAGTATTTGGCAAATGTACATTTAAAAAAAATGGTACTTTCAAGAAAGGTCCTTTCAACATTCATTTTTTTAAACACATATATAATGACGCATCACGAGCGTACGCTCTTAAATTGTACAGCATGTAGATAAATCCGTAGTTATTTTTGCTTGTGATGTCCAACCTTCAATAAAAATGCTGGCACTACTATAGTGTCGGTCCATTGTAAACCATTATAGTTACAAAGGTAGTTTCAAATTATTGCTTGTTTAGTACATAATTAGTTGTCGTTGTGCTATTGAATGAAGCAAAAGTTTATCAAAGAGTTGGTGAAAGTGTCGTCTTTCTCTGCACTTTCCTTAACTCATTTTGATTTTATATATTTTCGTTATATATGAAAGAACTTAGCAAATTATATCGCATATAAAATTTAATTTCTAAAAGAATAGATATTTACTCTCCTGACATCATGTTATGAACTTGCTCCAATTTAAAAGCAAGTCTCTGTTTTTGTGAAAACTCGTCTTCTTCTAATGTTACTGTTAATTGTTCATTGTATTTGACAGCATAAGTGTACAGTTCGTGGAGGGCACAATTTGTATTGAACTCCGTTGTATGTAACTGAAATGAAAAATATGAATATATTAAGCGAGCGATTATAAATATATATATATATATATGTAATTCATACTCTCGATTCCTCGGCTAACATAGCATTCATATCTTGATCGGAGATCGATGGCATTTCTCTAATATCACGATAATATCTTTCAACCCATTTGCGATACTCCGGTATATCCTTTGCGTACAACAATTTAGAGCTCGGCGAATCCTTACCTGTTCAACATTTTGTACATTAACGTAGTATTAAAGCATAAAAAACTACGTACACTTACCTAAGCGATGATCTGATGTTGAGCATGAGTCCATGAACGTCTGTGCTACAACTGATAAGCAGGAATCAACTATATTTGATTTATGAATGTCAAACACAAAATTCGGATTTTTAATCAAATTAACCCAAAATCTAGATTAAAACCATTTAGTTAACACAGAGCAGAGAAGATTTTAGATCCCACAATTATATTTACCTTAAAGGTAAACTATTACTTTTCCAGGTGTGCACAACTTCGTGGTCAGTTATTCCATGTAATAATGCTTGATCATCCAAAAAGTCAAACATATATTTGATTGCTAATGGCAATGCGGAGCCTCGATGAGCTGTACTAAATATTGTCTCAAAAAGATCATCGACAAACTTTTGCAAAGTTCCTTTGGTTGCTAACAAACGTGTCAAATATATCTCCGAAACTAGCTTATTGACACGTTCACCCTCTTTTTGAATATCGCTATCGTGGTGTTTTACCAAATGCCAAAATTTTATACCATTTTCATGTAAGTCATTATTTAGAGGGCTACCAGCTCGGCTAAACGTTGGTGAGGAAGATGTATATTTCGATAAATTCAATGTTTCATATCTGTGGGCGAAACAATAGGAACATCTCTTAATTCAATATGTTTACGAAATGTGAAAGAAATAAGTTCTACAGTTTAGAGCCATGTCCGTAACTTTATTACTACACCGTTAATATAACTCACTTGTGACACTTTTCATTTTTGTCGGAAAGTATTGAAAAGTTATAGTTTGAGCTTTGTTTAGGTACCAAGCTCAGGCCAGCGCCGTCAGGAACATTATAGTGTTGTAGTGTATTGAGTTTCTTCCATTCACTCTCGGTTTTGGAAGTTGTATCTTCATCATATAAAATCACACGACCAGTAGCTCCCGTACGCCATTCTGAGCAAATACGAAAATTTTACAAATGAAAATTATATTGATAATATCACAAACAGTACCTAAATCTAAGTCATCCCTTCGCGGTCGCTGACTCCAGGGAATGTTACGATATATTGTGTCCAAGCACTTTTCCTTAACTTGACCAATTGTATCACAATCTAGTACCTTCACAGGTACATTTTCCGTATGTGTTGGCATCATATCAATACTATTACAGAATATTGGCTGCTGTATAATACTAGCATATACGGTCATTGGGCGAAAATCGATAAGCTGACGTATAAGCTTTTCTTCACTTAGTGAGTAACGAGCCTCGTGTGTACACGCGTCAACGGGTCCTTTATCTACTTGGCCTTTGACTGCTCTAAACAGCATATACAATGGTTCGCCAGCACATTCCTTCAAGAACTTATATAGCAAGAAGGTGAACCATGCGCTAAGCATTTTTTCCGCCACACTTTCGGTGCGACGTAGCAAAAGTTTGGGATGACTCTTGCCTTCAATACATTTTTCAATTAAATCACCAAGCAAGGTTTTTAGTATGTCGGTGCAATATTCCAACTTTGATTGTAGTGTTACCATAATTAGAGATGCAACGTTAACGCGCTCACGCATGGAAAAATAACGATTCGATTCTAGTGTTCGAATAAAAAGTAATAAAAATGTTTTATTCATTATAAGTTGGCCAAAAAGACGCAACCCCTTTTCTTTGCGTAGTAATTCAGGACGTTCCCATTGTAGTACAATGTGATCTTCGTGATTTGGAAAAAGAATTTTCATAGCATATGTACGATAGTCTAAAAATGGTATTCCCCCGGAAGTAAGATCGCCGGTTAGATCCGTCATTTCAGTTTGGAGTTCAGCAAACGCTTCTTTACATTCCGCCGCAACTCGAAGCTCTAATATATCCATTTGCTCCTGCATATTTCGCAAAACGCGATTGGATTCCGAAGTTTTCTTTTTATATGCTATAAGAAATGCAACAAAAATCAAAAGAATCACCACTGTACCTGCTCCGATGCCTAATTGTACATTCTTGCTTAAATCATGCATTAAATTAGGTGATGCGTAGCTCAAAACACCAATACGATATTCCAAAGAGTGTCCTATGCGCACGATAACTTCTGGACCCGATTCATTGTTCGATTCTGTTGTTACTTCTGGTGGCGGACGGCATGTTAATTGTTGACGTGACAATGATGTTATGTTACAAATACCTTTGCCAATTCGTACTACCACGTCTGTTTCCTTACATGCTCGATCCAAATTTCGTCCATTAATTGTTAAATATTCGCTTTTATAATATTTTATATCCTCTTCGAAATTATAATATAGAGGATTTGGATAAAGTTCAAAATGATTATTATGCTTACTAGAAAGATTTTGAACTCGCAAAACATTGTCCATAATAAATCCGTATTCTAGTAGTTCCGGATTATCCGCATCAAATATCTCACTATCAGTTTCAATTACTGGTGAATAACATAACATCTCCGTCGCTGATTGTACCTTACATTGGCTATAAAATATTTTATTTTTATAATACACGTACATTCTTGGACTTTGAATATAGTTGAATTGAGTTCCAGTTACTGCGACTTCAATGCCACCAGCTGGAATTCCACGGGGTACTTTTAGTTGGCTACTAGGACCTGCCGACACTTGGTCTATAGTGGGATCCAGAACGTACTTGAAATTATATTCGTTAAACTCCCGCGGTCCATTGTCAAATAGCATTTTGAGGCGACCTTCTATGATACCAGGTGAAGGTGCAGTGCGACAAATAGCTTCCGTAACATCTACGCTAATTATTTCGCAACGCAGATGCTCGTTTATGAATGCTTGAATTCGGGATCCGGCATTCAAATATTTGCCAACTATCCGTAAAAGAGTACCACCAGAAACTGGGCCATATTGTGGCGAAAATTTTGAAATTTTTGGATCAACAAATTCATAATCTTCTTTAGATTCACCTCTGTAATCACCAATTTGTACAACAATGCGACCACTTCGATATAGTTGAACACCAGGACTATCCACGTTGCAAACAATTTCCTTTGTATCGACATAGTACTCTTGGAAAGGCATGCAGCTGATACCAGCAATTCGAACGCCTGAATATATGTCGGAGAAATTTTTTCCTAAATTGATACCACGTATAGTAATGTTGGTACCTCCTTCCCAAGGACCAGTTTTTGGATAAAACAAATGAATTTCAGGGTTGGGACAAGTTTCCATGCGATTCAACCAATCGGTTTTGCCTTCATTATTTTTATTACATTGTTCTTCTACTTCACATGTGTTTGTAGACGAACACCAACCACAATTATATTTTTCTGACAAAGCTAAACACATGCCACAGCTATCAGCCATATCACGGCATCTATATATCACAACTAAACAACATAAGAAAAAGAAAAAACAATAAAATATATCTCATATTAGTTTTTTTTTCTTTAATATTATTGCATATACAAAACAAATTGATATTTTCATAACTAAAAAATTACAAAAATTAATAAGTTTGCTTTGTTTTTCATAAAGTTGTGTTTGCGAAATTTAAATAACAGTACTAGAAGCCTTGCGGTATAAATGGAAATATTCAACTAAAGAACGCAATTTCCCAACAATATTTACTAAAACCACTTTTGAAGTGTACAGAAAGCTCTATGTAGGAATTGAAGTTATTTTCATCATAAAGTATCATGTATTACTTACCATGAATATCATGAGGGTTATCGAGTGGCTTAGAGCCACCCCAGATAACAGCAAATGTTGCAGTTAAATTGGGAGAGCGCGAAGTGTACTGAAACTCCATATTGTCACAATATATAGTGTCTCCCAACAATTGTGCGTTTAAACTAGTGACACGCCCTTCGATGTTGAACTGACATACAAAACGAGTTTGTACTATGAACTGCCCGATAATATGCACTTTTACTTTTATGGACTTACTGGTCCCGGCAGCTACAAGCATCTCACTACCTTCTCCAGTGGCATTTATAGTTGGACAAAATCCTGGGCCTGAGCGGTAGCTAGGTCCGATGCGACTCACTCCAGTCACAAGAATGTCATTGCGACAATTTTCAGCAGTGTCGTGCGTACACCGATGAGCTTCCACACACCAATCGCAAGGAAATTCCGAAGATACACAGCGCGTACATGATGAATGTGTGCTACAATCAAAGAAAGTAAAATCGGTGGAGACAAGATCTGGCCCATCCTTAGTTCGTACGGATAATTTGGCGGTAAAATGATGTTTTCCTTGCTCTATTTGTGGTAGCATATCTGTACGTGGAGTTGTGCAATTCACACCATTGCGCTTCTTTGTTGCATTCGTAAAAAGTGCCTTTTCTTCGGTAGTAAATGCACATACAAGGTTCTCTTTCAATTGCGGCAAATGGTCGATAATGAGTTCTAAAGTTCTTGCTGTAGTACGCTGAAGTTGATGTGGAACAACGCTTGTAATTGTAGTGCATTTTCCCGTTTTATAACTAACCCAATATAGAGGGTCGTTAGCATCATCTTGGCAACTAGAACGTGGACTACACTTGTTTTCAAGCGAACACCATCCGCAATAGGGATCACGTGCACCCAAACACTCTCCACATGTTCTATAGTTGGAGCAATCATAAACCTTTACTTTGGCTACTTCATTATGCGACATTACATATATAAAAAGATTTCGGCTATCAAAGTGCATATCTGTTTTGATAGGGGAACCCACTTTAATTGGTATATCAGCGTACTCGTTTGCGGAATCCACCGATTCGACGACTACTTTTTTTAAATGTCCATTAGCAGTGCCAATGAAAACGACCGTGTAACCACTAGTACTTGTAGCCGCAACTGCTGTGAGCCGAGTAGCGAACTTGGCAACCGGTATAACGGCGATAGGTTGTTCACCACCTAATGGCGAGTTCACGTCGAGTCCACAAAAATCCTCGCCAATAGTTTGTAATTTCTATGAACAATTATGAAATAATATCGATAAATTGTCTGAAGCTATTTTGGTTAAAATATCTCTTAGAATTTTTTATATTCTGTATTACAAAATTTTTTTATATATTCACTCAATGATTCAGTTTAAAAAAATTACGCTTCGGATAAAAGTTTCGTACTTATTTTTTCGATATATAAGGAAATGATAAAAAATATACATCAAATAATTGTACTAGCAACAGCAAGAAATAAAAATTGTAAGACAGAAGAAATAGAAATTGTAAAGTAATAAGATTATGAAACATGCTGATAAAAATTATTAGTTTTCATTCGATGAGTTATTAGAAATTTTTATTCACCAAACAACTTTACATAATACTTACAGTTGGAACACATAACATATTTGGTGATATAAAGTCCAGACCGCGGGACCCAACGCCGTTAAAGCAAGATTTGATATTCTGCATAAATTTTCGGCGTATAGATTTTAAAGAGTAAATGCACAAAGCTGAATGATCCGTAGATACATTTCCATCTCCAACACTAAATACGCCAAACAGAACGTCATCTTGGACTGTTATACCTAGACTTCCGGCTAGATCCATACTCGGCTTACCCAAGTAACCAGCCTGAACTAGATTATATTTAGTTCCACCAGTTATACAGTCGATTGGGATTTCCGTGTATGAATAGTAGTTTGAGTCTTCCTGGCAAATGCGCACAATTTTCGTTATATACTCTTTCGGCGAAGAATGATAATTGTGTTTCAATTGAGTCGTTAAAAAGTATGAAAATCGTTCAGAACTAAACCCATAAACGTAATTAATTAAATAGCCTTCTCGGGCATAGGAATTTATAAAGGTTCTTGTTCCCGTTGTTACTGCTGATGACGCGATTTGAAACATTTTAGTTTTTTCCAGAGAGCGTGATGCTACAGCAGGTATCTCACTTCGATATGGAGAGTTATTTGTGTACGTGACACCAACATACATGACATTGGTGATCGACGGTTGTGGTGGCCCTGGGGCTATGAATGCTACAGTGGAAGAGTTTGCATCATTCGCAACAACTGCATCTGGTACATCCTGCTCAACAATGCTAACATTTTGTAAATTACGGACTGTGCACGTGCCCTGAAATAAAGATCCGCACGCAATTAGGCGTGAGGTCGCACGGTCGATCAGAAGAACTTTGTTATAATTTTCTGTAGGTTTGCGTACGGCATGCGCTGGGCAATCTAGGACAGTGCACTCGACCGAGTCATTTTTTGGACCGGTTTTTACTGTTTCGTGTAATTCTAACTCTGGTGAAAGTTGATATAAATAATTGACACCACCCACAAATACTCGTCCAGTGAATGTGTCGACAACCAAATGATTCAACGGTGTATCGAAATGAATAACATTAGTTATTATGTTGCTATAGTTTTTGGCGTCTGCAGCACCTCCTTCACTACTATCGTCTCCACCGCCGAATTGTGCTGAGGCAGATGAAGATGGGGAACTTCCGTCATTGCTGTCAGAAAGCGCAGCTTTTAAGCTAGCAGATGTAAACCCATTGATTATACCGTCGCTGTTCTGCACAATGTCCTCTTCATCGCTCAAAAGTTCTGTCTTGTGAATATGTGCAGCATTTAGTAATGAGCGAGCGTATAAAATATCGGTGCTGAAGTGACTGTTATCATTAATTCTACTGATACCTCTAATTTGGCTATTTTGGGTATTAATGCTTCCTATAGAGGTCACGTAATGTAGCATGAATGCCAGAAGGAACCAAATTATAACCCGCATGGTTCATAACATAACATCTAAAAATAAATAATTAATACGGAAAATGTAAAATCTATATTATCCACATTATATCCCATTTAACAACTTAATTGTATTAAATGTTATAGGAAGTGATTTTGCTACATTAATATGTACTTTTTTCGCTCGTCAACGAAATAATAGATGGTCGTTTTGATATTACACAATAATTACGTGTGCTTAAAGGCATCAAACAATATTTGTCTCCAAAAGAGATCTTTGCAAATGTTCTTATGCATGGAAAAGGGCACCAGAGGGCGTTTTGCAATGCAACGGCCTTGAAAAACCGGTGACTGTATTGAAGGTTGCTAAAGTGATCAATATTACAATATTCGTAAAGGAGTTGATTGACTTTGGAGCTATCATTGAGGTATTCAAAAAAAGCTAGCTCCTAGTCACATATATAGTTGCTCACAGCTTATTTCGGGTGCCCAATAAAAAAAAAAAACGCAAAAAAATCAATAGTTTTTATATAAACTTTATTTCAAAAAAACTTAAATATACATTCAAAGATATGTTATTTTGAATTGCAAACACAAAGAAAAACTTTCAAAATACTTTTTGCTTAAATATAATATTTACAACAGAAACAAAATACGAAGTAAAAGGATCCAGCTTATTTCGTGTGATTAACTAAACTTAAAAATATGTGAATGCTTCTGAGAAATCAATAAAGTAAATTAATATTTTGCAGGGTAACCTTTTTGTTTCAAAACAGATCTAAGCAGGGACTGCATGGAGCCAACAAGTTATTTTAGTCTAATCGGTAGATATTTTCTTCCACTTCATCTGTAATCTAAACCATTACGCGGCCTTCACCACGTTGTACTATACCTCACGGATTCTTAGGATCCTACTCCGTGTTGGGCTTACGCCAGACGAAAGGCTTCCCATCAGAACCAAAAAGGTTAAATTTGCTTTCGGCGTCAAAACTAACGTGTTTCCAATATATTTCGTCTTTATTAACATGACTTTGAGCAAACTTCACTTGAAATTTTCTATTACGCCCACTAACAAACGGTATGTTTCGAGCTGTCCGACTATGAAAATCAGCTTGGCGTAGAATTCTCCTTATTATTTCAGAATTGCATTACTTCGCAATCACTGTTTCTATCTCTTTCGTCAACGCCGGCGCACTTATTGTTGGGTATTTTTTAATTTTTCCTATTATGCACCTTATATCAGCTTTTGCAAAAATTTTGCTTGGGATCTCACAACCTTTATCAACCACTCTATTTTTCGAACAAAGCGTTGGATAATATACTAGATTGTAAAAATATTTAAGTCCGCAGTTTCAGCAATTTTTTCTGCGACTTTCCTTTTTTGTAATGCGCAATCACTAATTCACACTTTTCAGAAGACGAGAACATATCATGTCATTTAAATTAATTTACGGGTCCAACCTCTTGCAATGCACAAATTTCATTAAGAAATAACCTAATGCACCATCCAACTAAAATTACCTATTCTTGTTAATCGTTATACTGACGACACTAACAGTAAAAGTAAATACGCGAAATAAGCTGTGACGTCGTTTTAATTAGTATATTGTTAAAGTTGTAAGTTTTCTACTTGAAAACAATTTATTTTGAATGCTTTTGTTTGTATTTGCAATTCAAAATAATTTATCTTTGAATGTTTACTTAAAAATAAAATGTATAAAAAATTTGACACATTTTCTTTTAATAAATGGGCACTCGAAATAAGATGTGAGTCACTGTAGTTCTATGATCCAACCCCAAATATGATACCGCACCATCAGCGAAAATAGAAAATTACCAGAGATTTACAGATATCTAAAAATATTTCGCTAGTCGGATCTGCGAAGGAAACAGAAATTATATACAGCAGACTCACCAATCCCATACAATTCACACGTGGGTATAATTAATTTGTCTAGGACGAACATATTACAAACCCAATCTTCATGTAAGTAAATTTTACCTTGAAGAGGGCTATTTTGACAAGGTTGGGCTGTTGAGATCCCCACGCATGCTCTCCTACATCAACACCATGCATTATGACATAGTATCACTATCTGCCAATAGGCAGATCCCATATTTTGAAAGCTCTTTTTTACACAAAAAGAATTATTTTTCTATACTTCGGTTAGTGATTATGGATCAGACACCAATTGTCTTAGGAAAAAAGAAATAAATAATGTCTTAAAAAGCTCTATGAGTCTGAAATTTATAGGGAAAATTCTCTGAGGATTTTTTTAACTCTGCTTCTAATCCCGTAATAAGATTAGGTGTAATAGATGCAATGGATAAGATATATTCAGATCTTATGACAATTTCGGAGTGGACCACAAGTAATGCAGACCTGCCTCTACGGCAGTTCAAACAGCACCTTACTCGCGAACTGCGACGCCACTCCCATTGAGCGACCAACAAACTAGGTAGCTTGACTCCCAGTCTGACCTACAATTTAACTGCAACGGAATCCTGAGTAAGATCCAATAAATAGTTGAGCTAATGAGCCAGAAGGGCATATTCATACTTGCGGTCCAAGAAACCAAGCTAGACAGCCGCTCAGTTCTTCTGAGCTGTGCAGGTTTAACGACGTGCAACGATATACGTAAAGATCTCGAGCAATATAATGGTGAAGGCCTATCCTTCATACTGCACAACGCAACTACTGCGATCACAGAGGTACTACCTTAGAATGTCAGGACATAGCTATTCGATCTGGCAATATCGAGTTCGAAATATTTAGCATATACATCCATCCAGTTACATGTTGCCCAACAGGATATCATCCGAACACAGGTGCTCTGCTTTGAGATGAAAACAGTTTGGTACTCAGTGACTTTAACGCGCACCTTGATCTTCATGGTCAAACGATCGCAGAGGGATGGAGCTGGCCGAACGGATAGACAATTCGTTATTTTGCACAATGAACGACGAAGACTCCACCAGATTAATGGCCACGTGTAATAGTTTGCCCGATGTTACCGTCGCTAATGGTGGTCTGATAAATAGTACAACCTGACGACCTATACTAACCCTCGTATCAGCCATAATTATCTCGATCGTTACCCGACTCCATTTCTGTAAATAACCGCACCTTTGTTAAGTTCAACAAGACCAACTGAGCTTCACCTTCGCCGCACTACCCATCCCTACGGATGTGATGGTAGATGCACGTCAATACCTCAAGGTGATCGCTGTTGCCACCGCCCGCTTCATTCCTGCTGGTACACTTGTGGAAATCTCTCCCAACTTTCCAGTTGAAGCAGCAACAGTTTTTTTAAATAAGCCTTATGCCAGGACGATCCCTGTGACCCAGAAGTAAGGGTTCTTAACTTGGACGTTCGACGACTGGTAATTCAGCATAAGCAGACGAAATGGTTACAGCAACTGAAGTCTTGTAACCTCTCCGTTGGTTTGAGTAAGCTCTGGATAGCCGCAACAATATTCTCAAGTCGCTAGCCAACGGGGAAAAGAAAAAGAGACGTTGTTGGCAGCATACAAAACAATCGGCCGGCCGGTCATAAACTACGCCGCACCAATACGGTATTCTGGATGCTAGAACACCGCACTTCGGACAATCTCAAGATTTCTCTTGATGTCTCCTAAAGAACATCTCCATAACGAGGCATGTATGCATTAATATTAATTTATATTAATTAATATGTATGTATTGATTACAATTAACTTCGCTTTCCTTCAAACAGGGTATAGATACTCCGCTACAACAACAACAACAACCAAAATAGAAAGATAGAAGATATTTCCAATTCGGCATTTTGAACAAGGAGCTGTCTTTGATGATTGACACCTATCTATCAAAGTATACGGAATACGGTGACATCCGATTTAGTGATCACGCTTCGCAGAATTCAAAGAAGTGCGAAGCTACTTTAACCTACATCCTACAGTGATACATTTATATTGCATCCCGCTTCGGATAAACCTAAAAGAGCAAACTATTCAGTTGCCCATCTGTCTGTCCATTTATGTACTTATACTAAGAAGAGAGGGTTAAATATTTCAAGATATCTACAAAATCCTACATTACATATAGATAAGATACGTTCATTAAATTTTGTTTAGATATCTTACATATTAACCGATGTACCGGTATCTGGCGGAAAGGCGAAAAGCTGAACCGATTTTATACATTTTTAGGGGGCTTGAAAAGTTCTGGTCCAATTCCGAAAAAAGTTGTATTCCGATATCTTCATTGGTGCTGGATTTACATACTGTTAGCTAAATATCTGATGAAATTTTAAATTGTCTTATACTATGCGAAGTGGGCGTGGTTGTAGCCCGATTTGGCCCAATTTTATACTGTAATATAAGTATGTCAAGGTTATGCTATATACCAGATGTGATTGAAATCGGCAGAGTCATTCCTGAGATATGGGATTTCACATAAAAGTGGGCGGTACAACACCCATTGGTCATATTTTACACCGACTCCTATGAAGCCCTTCCGCGCCATCTGTGCTGTAAAATTTAATGCTTCTGGAGTTTGTTTTCAGTCAGTTAAAGCAATTTGAGTAGTTATCAACTTAACCGTTATGGTGGTGCACGTGGCCGTCATATGATTTCACACATTTTCACAGCATATGAGGAGGTGTAAGGAAGACTTGTTCTCAGTAAGCTCGGTTGATATAGCTTTAGTGGTTTGTGAGGTATGTACATTAACCTAATGGTGGATGAACATATTCACTTTTTATAAATTTGTTAACCACAGATGCCTCTCCCTCAATCGATGCTCTGTACCAAATTAAAACTTCGTACATTAAATTAAGGCCTAGTTATAGCCCTTTATAATTTTACGAGTAACGGCATTTTGCGGGAGAGTCAATAATCCGATTGAGTGCCAAGAAATATGTATACCAAGTATCATCATGATATCTTCATCTTTACTCAAGTTATCGCTTGCACAGACAGACGAACGGACAGGCAGTCCGTCCGACGAGTGTTGGCAACACTTTATATTAAAGAAGTAAGGAGGGCTACATTCGAGTGTAAACGAACATTTTATACTCTCGCAATTTTCAAAGATCAAAGCGGCCGGCATATTTGCAGGTGTTGGCAAGACTTTATATTATACAAGTAAGGAAGGGCTAAGTTCCGATGTATCCGAACATTTTGTACTTTCGCAATATGCAAGGATCAAAGGAGGGGAAAACTTTCAGGAGCTGGCACTAACTTTATATTAAAACCTGTTGCATAAGAATTCAACATTCATTATTCGACGAAACCGTGAATGAATTACAATCATATTTGGTATCTCATTAATATTACAGGACATAATCTCTTTCATTTACTTTCCTAATAACTTTAATTATTATATTTTGCTTCTTGTTCGAGATATTTATATTAAAATCTACCAAATTAACTAAAATGAGAAATATGCGATATAAAATCAATGAAAGTGGCTTAATTAAATATACTGGATATGTAAGGAAAAAGTTAACCAGAGGAACGGAAATCATTGTGTTAGGATTAGGGCTCACTCCACGGTCAGGACCGACTTCATTCATATTTAGCGCGAAACCACGTTATATTTGAAAAACAAATCTACTTAATTTCAATAAAATATCATACATATTGACCAACATAAACGGTTTAAAGTTAGGGAATTCTTATATCGGGCATATTTGGGATAGAGGAAGATCTGAACTGATCACATTAACTCTTACTTTAGTGTACCAGTGAACATGTTTCCACACAGATTTGTGAAGGTAACTCATACACTGACCGACATATTCGGCATAAAGTCTGCTAGAAAAACAAAAATCATTATATGTAATTTTCACAAATTTTGGACACTAAACTATGGCTTATCCAATATTACACGTTCACCTAATTTTGTTAAGACATCTCACATATTGTCTGAAAATATGGTATAAAGTCTACCGGGAGGTTGAAAATCCTTATATTAGGTACATGTGGGTTAGGGGAAGTATTTACCCGATTTTATCCATTTTAAGCACACGGACAAACTGTTATCAGAAAGAGGCGTTCTATGAATTTCACAGGGATAAATAAGATATTTGCGGAAATATATGCTATAAAGAGCACAGGAAGGTTTAAAATCGTTATATTAACTATATGGGGGCTAGTGGAAGTATTTACCCGATTTTCCCCAATTTTGCCACCGGAGCACATATCATGAAAAGAAGAAGATAAGGATGAAAAGATAATCCTCGAATTTCATAACGATATCTCATAGATTTACTAATATTTTCGGTAAAATGTCAGATATGGGCACTCAGGCTTGAAAAGTTATTTGCCGATCTCGACTATTTTTATGCATGAGATTGCACATCTTGAACGTACTATTTGTGAAAAGCTTTATTAAAATATTCTAATTGATGCTTTTGATTTATCTACTTTAAAGTGAAAGGATCAGATAAAATTTAAAATGGTGTTACATGAGGAGTAGGCGTTGATGTTATCCGATTTCGCCAATCTGATATAAGAATGCAAATATAATGTTATATACCAAATTTCGTTGAAATTGGTTAAGGCGTTCTTGAGATATGGGATTCCACCTAAAGTGGGTGGTGCCACACCCATTACCAAAATTTTGCACGGATTCCTATACACCCCCCTTCCTCTCATATTTGCTGTAAAATCTTATGTTTCTGACGTGTTCCTTCAGCTAGTTAACACACTTTTAGTAGTTTTCAACATAACCTTTGTATGGAAGGTAGGCATGGTTATTATCATATTTCCCTAATTTTCCCAATATATGAGATGCTAGAAAAACTTACTCGGAGCAAGTTTGAATAATATACCTGTAACGGTTTCTGATATATGTACATTAAACATATTGGGTGACAGGACCATGACACTTTTACAAAAAAAATTTTGCCCACAGATGCCCTGCCCTATTAAGATCCTCCGTACAAAATAACACGTTTATATCTTAATTTGTTGCTTAGTTATAGCATTTTATCAGTTTTCGAACAATGACATTTTGTGGTCGTGGCAGATGTCCGATTACGCCGATCTGCAATACCAACCTTCTAATGGTGACAAAGAATACGTGTACCAAGTTGCATCAAGATTTCTTAGTTTTTACTCAAGTTATCGCTTGCATGGACGGACGGACGGACGGACAGACAGTCACTCGGATTTCAACTCATCTCATCATCCTGATCATTTATATGTATATATAAATATGTCTATATCTAACTCGACTAGTTCTAGGTGTTACAAACAACCGTTAGGTGAACAAAACTAAATCTGTTGCAACATGTTGCAAGGGTATAAAAATGTTGCGTAAGAATTAAAATTGAAATTGTGATTGGATTATAATCATACTTTGCATCTTATTAATTTAAACTATAGGTTTTCTGACTTAGTTGCGTTACCACATTTTGCTTCGTGTCGGAAATATTTACATTATATTAAAATCAACCCAATTAACTCAAATGATATATGTGATATAAACTCAACCAAAAGGGCTAACCTAAGGGTATTTTAGGAAAAGATCAACTAGAGAATCGGAAATCATCCTATTAGGGATATGGGATTTAGACCAAGATCTAGACCGACTTCATTCATATTCAGTGCTAAACGTTATTATTTTTAAGAAAGTCTGCCCATTTAATTTGATTAAAATATCACATATATTATCCAACAAAAGTCTGGACTGATAGCAGTAACTTTTGGCATTACACAATTATAGTCGCGAATATGTTTCCCTGCAATTTTATGAAGATAACTTACACATAAACAGGCATATTCGGCATAAAGCCTACTATATCAACGAAAATCATTATATGTAATACGTGGTGTGTTCAAACAATAACGGGAAGTTTAGTTTCTTGAATAAAAAAATTATTAATTCATCTACATTAATGTTGTCGCCTTCAAAATAGTCTCCATTCTATAATATGCACGTGTGCCAGCGCTTCTTCCAATCGTTGGAAACACTTCTCAAACTCGATTTTTGGGATAGCCTTAGCTCTTTCAGCGATGCACTTTTAATGTCATCTATACTTGTCAAACGACGGCCCTTTGATCTCTTAACTTTTGGAAAAAGGAAAGTCACCCGGAGCCACGTCTGGCGAATATGGAGACTGGGGCATTGAACAAACAACGAAGTGTGAGCAGAATTGAGAAAAATCCATGGCTTGTTTTTCCACAAATCCGTCGTTTTTTTCGGATTGTTTCAAGCAAACGGCCCGTTGACCGTTTGACTTCGAGGCAAGAATTCATGATGCACTATGCCATTAAATTCAAAGAATATTCGCGTAATTTTTTTAGCACACCACGTATGTGGGAGCTGAGGTAATTCGTCGCCCGATTTCACAAATTTTCGGAAATTTCACAAATTTTATTTATGGAGGTGCTGAAAGGATTTGTCCCCTGAAAGTTTGGTGGCTATAGCTTCAGTGGTTTGAGAGATATGTACATTAAACCTATAGGGGGTCGGGGCTAAACACACTTTTTAAAAATTTTCAGTCAACAGATGCCCCTCCGTATTGCCTTTCCCTGTACCGAATTCAATATTTCCATGCAATTTTATTAAGATAACTCTCATATTGACAGATATATTCGGCATAAAGTTCACTAGAATAACGAAAATCCATATATATAGTATACGGCGGCTGGGGTAATTCACGGACCGATTTCCACCATTTTCGACACCAAAGTATAGTATTACAAAGGTTTTACCTTCACCTAATTTAGTATATATTAAATATTTACCGATATGTACAGCATAAAGCAAACCGAAAAATTTAAAGTCCAATTTGGACCCTCTTAAGAAAATAGGTGCCATACCTTGGAAAAAAGTGTTACTAGAGAATCAACCACGCCTGTAGTCTGATTTCGCCCACTTTCAAACTTTAATATATATAAATAATAGCTGCTAAGAAATGGGATTTCACTAAAAAGTGGGCAGTGTCACGTTCATTGTCCAATTTTCATATCGATTCAAATGTACATGTAAAATTCTGATGACTCTCTCTTCTGAGTTAAAATACTTTAAGTAGTTTTCGTCATAACCTTTGCATGGAGGTGGGCGTAGTTATTATCCGATTTCAACTATTACCGTATGATAAAATGCTGAAAGCAAATATTTCCAAGCTTGGTTGATATAGCAGTAGTGCATGTTATATGCACATTAAACCATAAATGCCCCACCCCACTGTTATCTTTGTACCAAATTTCACTTTTGTAGATATGGAGATATTGGAATAAAGCTTCGTCCGGTGTAGTTAGTTACAGCTTTTTATATTTCTCTGGATTTCTTCCAAGGAACACGTGTACTATGTTCCATCAAGATATCTTTACGTTTACTCAAGTTATTGCATGCTCGGACAGACCGACAGACAGTCGGTCATATATATACATATATATATAACTCAACATTTATCTCGATTAGTTTTAAGTGTTACAAGCAACCAATAGGTGAACAAAACTGTTATACGAAATTACATTTATCTCGATTTTTATTAGGTGTTACAAAGAACGTTGGCAATTAATTCAACTTTCGGCAGTGGGCGAAAATTTTAACCGAATCATATTAAACTCAACGCATTTGTTTTTTTTAGACATCTCGCAATGTAACCAATATGTTCTGTATGAAGTCAATGATAGGGGTGGAAATCATTATACAGGACAGGCTCCAATACCAATAACAACTGCAATAACGGCACCCAATAACAAACTGCTTAAATTTTTCGTGATATGAAGCATGCATGTGACGTATACGTGTATTTAAACAATGTATATTTATATTTTAATGTTTAAAATCTTACATTTTTTGGCGACTGATAATCTTGTTTGCTTACGTGCTGTTGACATTGCTGTCAAGGGATGTACAACTCTCCTGTCACTTAAAATCGAGAGAGTAAATCACCTACTCGACCTTTAAAGTAGACTGGATCGGGTAGGTTTGACATTTATCAACTAGAAAGACTGGAACGACCAGACTAGAATCTTGCAAAAAAAAAATTTTCAACAGAGACATTTGTAATCGCCGTGCAAGATCACAAATAAAAATTTTAAATAATAAAAATAAAACAGAACGCGAAATTTAAATGTTGTTGAAGCAATGTTTTGTGATCTGCAGCTTCGGGGAATTTGAAAATGATACGAACCATGTATTATATGGCAGCAGACAAGTTTATTTCGTTTAATTTATTATTGAAAGCTTAAAGACACGTTGTTTTAATATACCATGAAATCACAAAAAAAATATTTAAATATTTACTATATATTTTAAGAGGTCAGTATATAACAATTTTTAATCGTAATAAATATTGGGTGTTTTAATTTAAATGCACAAAAATTAGTGTTTTCCATGATCTGGCAACAATGCAAAATGTTATAAAAAAACGCTAATTTTGAGACGCTCTCACACTGGCATAAGTTGGGTATCCCTTTATCACTGCAACGTCTACTACGTCTATTCTCTTAAACAAAGAACTGATGACTGCAAATATATATTATGAGACTACCTACCTATGTATTCCCATGAAATGTATAACGACAAATGCTGTTAAATTTGTAAACTCCCGCAACATGATGCAACAGATTATATTAGTTTCATTCACCTAGCGGTTGTTTTTAGCACCTAAAACTAATCGAGATGGATATAAACTTATATACACTGACTCACACTATAAATGGGACACCCCAAAAATATTTGATTTTTAATTTAAAATATGAATAATCAGCAAAATAAGCAACTTTTTTCACAAATTCCTTTTTTATTTCAAATAAGACATATATTTTTTTATTGACATGAAGAAAACCAACCAAAGTTTATGCTATAACAACAACCAAATGAACATATTTACATTTATTGTGCGTTCAATGCAACTCACACATGAAATGGGACAGTTATCGCGGCGCGCCATAGGGCTTTATTTTGTCTGAAAACTAATCTTAAATTGAAAATGCTTTTAGTAGTTTATTAGCTGGTAACAGAATAAGATTATCAGCGATCAAAATTGGAAAAAATGCTTCGCTCCACAATTGAAGAAAGGAAAACTATTATTAAAAATAACGAAAATAATAAATCTATAAGGAAAAAAGGCGAAATTGTAGGCAACAAAAAAAAAAACAATCTGTTGTGTTTAACATTATTCAGCGCTTTAAAAAAAACCCGTA
The DNA here is from genome assembly GCA_021498325.1 of Bactrocera minax. Classification (NCBI taxonomy): domain Eukaryota; kingdom Metazoa; phylum Arthropoda; class Insecta; order Diptera; family Tephritidae; genus Bactrocera; species Bactrocera minax. The sequence goes on along the minus strand of JAKEEE010000130.1, from coordinate 344,691 downwards.
CTTTATATAATAAAATACCTGACACAAGTGCAAAACGAAAAATTTTCGACCGAAGTGGGTGGTTTTTGTGGCGAATAATCAAAAATAACCCATATCTGTCTACTGTAGTTATAAAAACAGCTTAAAGAGAAAAAGAAAATTGAAGTGCAGAAACAGTTCGTAGATTGCTTAGACAAAATGAACTTAACGTTAAAACTAGAATACCTCGTCGAAAACCACTGATATCACAAAAAAACCAAAAAGAAAGAATGGAATGTGCTCTGAAGTCTCAAGATAAGGATTGGATAAGGATTCATAAGGATTGATAAGGATAAGGATATTTTCTTTTTGGTGTAAGGTAAAGTGTTTTTAAAGCTTGATTGGTGAAACTTGAGCTGAATTTCGGTTATTTTTAAGTTAAAGTTAAAGCATAAATCCTGGAATGCTAAAAATTGGTTCCTCTACAAATGCCTAAAAGTACTTTGTACGCCTGCTCAATCCCCTGACATTATTCTCATAGAGCATTTATGGGCAGAATTTTAAAAAAGACTGCCCAAAAGAAACATTAAAACAAAATCAGAGTTGAAGAATTCACGGCTTTCTTGCAGAATAGAAGAATGGAGCTAAATAGAAGTTTCGGTATGCAAAAATCTTGTGGAAAGTATGCCACGTCGTCTACATGAGGTAAGACGTGAGTCAAATAAGAAAGAAAAATCCACAAGATATTGATCTCCCGCAGAATTAATTTTCTTCTTAACTCTGCAAACTGTCCCATTTCAAGTGTGAGTTGCATTGAACGCACAATAAATGTAATTATGTTCATTTTGTTGTTGCTATAGCATAAACTTTGGTTGTTGTTCTTCAGGTCAATAAAAGTATATGTCTTATTTGAAATAAAAAGGAATTTTTGAAAAAATTTGAATGCTTTGCTTACTACTCATATTTAAAGTTAAAAAATTAAATAGTTTTGGGGTGTCCCATTTATAGTGTGTCAGTGTAAATATATATATATATAATTGATTAGGATGATGAGACGAGTTGAATTCCGGGTGACTGATTTGCCACACGTGTGCTTTGTCCCAATACGAAGGTTAGTCTTACAGATGGGCGTATTCGGACTACTGTCACTTCCACAATATGCCGTTAATCGAAAACAACAAAGTGCCATAAATAAGCAAAAAATTAAGACACAAACGCGTAATTTGGTGGAGAATCGCAGTAGCGAAGGGCATCTGTGGTTCAAAAATAATTTTAAAGTGGATATGGCCCGCCCCCTAATTAATTTAATGTATATATCTCATAAACTACTAAAGCTTTATCAACCAAACTTGCTCAGAACAAGTCTTTCTAGAATATCCTCATACAACAAACACGCCTACCGCCAAACAAAGGTTATGTTGAAAACTACTGAAAGCGCTTTAACTCGCAAAAAAAAAAATACACCGAAAGCATCAAATTTTACAGCCAAGATGGTACAAGAGGTAAAAAATAATTTATGTGAAAATTGGGCAAAGGTAATGGCACCGCCCGAATTTAGATTGGGTAATTTGGTACGTGACATTAAATTTGCTTTCCTATGTTGCATAGTGAAAATGAGCGAAATCGGATAACAACCACTCCTATTTCTCAAATAACACAATTTTGAATTTCATCTGATTCTTACACTTTACAGTAAATAAATCAAGCACCAATTAAGATATTGGAATAAAACACTGACTCACTGCCTTCAAGATATGTCATCTCATGCGTAAAAATGGCAGAAATCGGAGTTAACTTTCCAAGCTTCCAGATACCCAATATATGGACCTCAGCGTCTATGGCTGACTTTATACAGAAAATATCGGTCAATATGTGAGTTATTTTAACGAAAGTCAAGGAGTATCTTTTCCTGGTAGTAATATGCTCCGGAGTCAAAAATGGGGAAAATCGGGTTAATACTACCCCTAACCCCCATACACCTACTCCAAGAATTTTCAACCTTGAGCTAGACTTTATACCATATACATGGGATAGATAATATGTTAGTTATCTCTTTGAAATTCAAAGAGGGTCTCTTTCTGATAACAGTGCGTTCGTGTGCCTAAAATGGATAAAATGGGATAAATACTCCCCTAGCCGTCATATGGGTATATTAGATATATTCTAATTCAAGTAATTCCAACTTACGGTTGGCTTTATACCATATATATCCATCAGTCTGTTAGGTTTCTTAATGAAAGATAAGATTACAAAAATTAATAAAATTGGAGCAATGCTACCCTTTGAAGTCATGTACGTAATATAAGAATTTCAAACATCGTGTTGGTTTTAAACGAAATATATCGTCGTTCAATATGTGGGATATCTTAAGAAAATTAAGCGAATGTATAATATGGATATGTTATAATTTAATGCCGAAAATGTGTGAATCCGTCAAGAAATTACCCCAAATCCTATATATTACACATAATGATTTTCGTTATTGTAGTAGACTTTATGCCGAATATGTCGGTCAGTGAGTGGGTTATGTTCATAAAATTGCCTGAAAACATGTTCATGTTAACATGTCTAGTATACTCGAGTAATGACAAAAATTAATGCAACCAGTTCAGACATTCTCTAAGCCATTTATATACCCGAAATAATGATTCTCGACTTTCCAGCTGACTAAACTATTTATGTTGGTCAATACGTGTGATATTTTAATGAAATGAAGTCGTAATGTTTTCTTAAACATAATGTGGGTTAGTGCTAAATATGAATGAATGAAATCGGTCTAGAAAGTGGTCTAAGCCCTTTAATCCTAATATAACGATTTCCGTTTCTCTGGTTGACTTTTTCCTTAAACTCCTAATATATTAAATTAAGCCATATATCTTAATATTGGAAGTACATCAGTCTATGACGTGTTATATACGTTAATGAGAAACCAAATATGACTGTAATCTATTATATATTATAGATATAATATACAATATTTTTTAATATAAAGTTTTGCCAGCACCTGTAAGAATTTCCCCGCCTTTGATCCTTGCACATTACGAGAGTATAAAATGTTCGGTTACACCCCAACTCAGCCCTTCTTTACTTGTTTTCTTTTTTTTTCTTACACATGTATACAACACTCCATATGTATATAAACACCGACAATCGACATTTAAGAAATTAAGATATTAGAAATAGAGAAAGATAAAATTAAAAAGCACTTAGTTTTTTGAAGTCTTGTGTGGCGACTGAAAGCTGCTTAACTTTTCCGCATACTTAACTTTCATTCGTCTTAACTTTTCTGAGCCTCTACTGTATTGGACATAAGGTGCCCAAGAGGATGTAAGGACTGATTTCATCAAACATAATAACATAACATATAAAAAAAAATATAACTCGGAGATCTAACCCTGTTTGGAGCAAAATTGCTCTTTATCCTCCTGATTCGCACTGGCACGAAGGAATTTTGTTGTGTCGTTTGTGCCAACAGGCTCCCTCCAAACTCCACCTCGGTTAGGTGGAACAAATGTAATGCATCGAATCGACTTAAGACCTGGCCTTAACACACATAGGCAGTGGACCACAAGTTATGCGACCCCATGCTGCCAACGCACAACTGCGACAACCATTTCTACGGTAGTGCGGTAGATACGGTAGTTACCATCTAGTTCGCGCAATACGCCACTTCTTTCAATGAGTGGCCAAAAAAAGACCTTAGCAGTCCACAAGAGCTCAGGTAGATAGCATGACTCCCAGTCTGATCAGCCTCTTCCTTGCTTTGTCTTTCCGTGTGTCAGGCCGCTATACGTCGGAACATCCCATCCTTTCAAGAGCATTTCTTACTCTGGTTGGTGTCATTTTTCGATGCTACGCCCTGTGCACCAAGCGTAAGTGGAGTATGTCAAACGTTGTCCCGCGCTGGAGTCTGCCCCCGCAACAACATCTAATGTGCAAATCACCACAGTCTGACAACCACCTCCGCGGGAACTGCAGCATCAACAACCTGTACACTACTCCCTCACATCCAGAACTAAGTTACTGAAACACAAGAAAAACTCGAATTTATCCGCAGCGGACTCCTGCGTAAGATCAAGCAGATTATTGATTTTATGAGGCGGAAAGACATATACATAGTTGCGGTCCAAGATATCAAGTTAAACAGCAGCTCCGTTCTTCTGAATTGTGAGATTCCGACGTTTTACGCACAACCTTGTGCAATTTCGTCCTATCGATGGCGACATCAACCGCAGGGATACTACAATGTCAGTGCATAGCTATCCGGTCAGGCGATGTCGAGCTCGAAATATTTAATACATACATCCCCCGCTTACATGTTGCCCAAACCACAAGGTAGCTGCTTCGTCGTGAAATCCGTTTGGTACTAAGCGACTTTAGCGCGCACGGCAATCTCTGGCATTTCAGCCTGTCAAACGATCGTAAGGGGATGAAGTTGGCTGAACAGAAAGACGACTCGACATTCGTCACAATGAATGACGAAGCCCCCACCAAGATTACGAGAACTAGCTCGAGTAATAGCTCGCCCGATATTACCATCGCAGTGGTGACCTGATTAATAGCATAACCTGGCAACTTATGCTGACCGTGGCATCAGGCTAGAGACAATGTGAACGGGTTTAAATTCAATTCAATGGTCATGCTTCCTCTGACCCGAAAAAGAGCGCCAGCTATTTTAGTCGACAAATTAAGCTGCACTCTTCCGTGGACAAGTGCCAAAAGATGCAACTTGCAAATGCCATTAAAAAGACAAAATCCTCTAAATCAATCGGCCGCGTATACATGTTGGTTCTAAAATACTTAAGCCCGGCGGGAGCAAATTATCTCACCAAAGTACTTAACTTGGCGTTGACCACTCTTAACATACCCGAAATGTGGAAAATCGGAAGAGTTGTCCCACTACTCAAACCTGGGAAACCGGCCAACCTAGGCGAGGCTTTTCGTCCGATAACTCTGCTTTGCCCAGTAGTGAAGACATTTGAGGACTTGCTACTCCTGAACTTCATTCACGATCTGCAGTTGATCACCAGCATAGATTCCGTAAAGTACACAGCACCACCACAGCACATAGCGTCATGTATGTGATGGGACTATCCTAGAAGCGCTGGACTTGTCAAAAGCTTCTACACAGTCAACTACGCTCAATTCTGGGCTGAAGAAATGGACCATGAATTATCTGAGCGGTCGTCAATCACCCATGTTGTTTCGAGGGAAAATTTCAAAATTAAGAAGAATTAAACCATCACTGTTTAATTATTATATTTCCTAAACTGTATTTTAACAACCCCAACATTTTAGGTGTCTTGTTCGATAGCCTGTACTCCTTAATAACCAAGCACCGATGTGGTCGCCTGGATGCAATAGGACGCAGATGAGGAAGATTCAGACTTGTAAGGATACTGAACTCCGGAAAATTACAGGATATCTCTTCTTCCAATCAAGGAACATAACGAACTCTTCTCCAGGCAGTTTCTGCTGGGATATTTTTGCAAAAATATGACATGCAGTCACCTGTTTGGAACGGAATCACCGCCCAAGATCAACAAGAGAACATTCCTCCAATACTTCGACGATATGAAACACCTTACCGACCAGACAACGGACACAACTAACTTCAGTACTTCTTACAGAACGTTTCTTAGACCTCCCGTCAGGTGACTTCAAAGACAATTGACTTGCGCTTTCCCTTTTGCGCGTTTAGATATCCGTTACAACAACAACCGAATGCAACTATTTTGGGGCACAATTGCAATAATGGCAATAAATGAAATAAAATCCGAATTACAATCTCGGTTGTTAGAGGCCATGGAAGCAGATAACTGGAGGAACCGACAACGAAAATAGAAGAAAGGGAAGAGACTCAATGTTCATCAAAGGTTATGGACATGACCATGATTTAGGCTGCATTGTTGCAGATGTCGCAATGTTCGCGCAACAATCCCAATTGTCCCCGCAGTTGAAAGAACAAGAGGCACGTATATCGACGAAGATTTCACCACAGGTCTCTTCACAGATAGCAGAGGTGTCATCGTAGGTGAAAGAACAGGAGGCACGTATATCTAGACGACCTCAAAAATAGCAGATGTGAAGACGCAGATTTCAGCACAGGTGTCCTCACAGACATTCGAGGTGCCAACGCAGATTTCGGATAGGCAGAATAAAATTAAGACGGAAATGGATGAGTTGAAACATCGTTTCCGCTAACTTCAACTAGATCAGCCAATTATGTCAAGACGATGTGCCAAGGTACAAAACTTTGACGGGACAATTCCGTTTCAGGTTTCTAAACTTCAGTTTGAAATGACGGCAGCTGCAAATAGTCGTAGTAGTATTAATGAAACGTTGATGAGTGCAGTAGAAAGACGGTATGGTAGTGAGCACAGGAACCAGATCTTCTCTGCAGTATGTATCTGCGATTCTCCGAGTCTCTGCAAGAATTTGCGACGGAGATAGAGAGGATAGCTCATCTGGCTCATGCACACAAATTCGTGAAGTACATTAAGGACATAAAAATCCACAGCTTCGATCGTAATTGGAAAGGTGGTAGCCGTGTTACACAATTTTGCAGTGGTTCATAGCGTCGACGAAATGACAACAGGAGTGGACTTTCTAGCTAATCAGGAATCAAAATCGACATGGAAAACAGGATTATACCAATATGGATGTTTCACTTATGTTCGGTTTTGATAACAATTACAATATTAGAAAAGCGCTAACAACAAAAAAAAACAGCAGATTCTAATAAAATCAAAAGCAGTTATTTGGGCAGAAATAGAGGCAGACTCTGGAACAAACAAGTTGTGGGTTGTTGAAGCCGTAGAAAAATCTACACCAAACTTACTTATGGGAAAAACCCTGGCTATGACAAGACAAGACTTTCTATAGAAAGAGTTCTTAATGAGTTCAAGTCACCAATCCAACTTTTCAAATGAGCTACATTAGGGCAGTGTCGAGATTGTAGCCATGATAAATTACGAACCACTTGAGGGAAAATCCATGGGGGAAAACGACACCCCGAGCGAAATTAACGCAAGGACCGAGGAACCACAGGCAGACCATCACAATAAGGCTAAACAATTCCTTCCCAGATGCTTGACCATATTTGATAAAGGCGATGCTATACCAGGCAGAACCAAAGTGGTGAACAGAACATTTTACCAACACAGGTGATGCGAGACCAATCCTCCAAGCTTGTATCGTACCATTAGCAAAACGCGAAGTTGTAAGCCAGAGCACACGTGAAATGAGCGAAAGTGGAGTAATTGAACCATCAGCGAGTCCATGGAGTTCACGTACAGTACTTGTGAATAAGAAAGATGGCAACATGAAGTTCTGTGGGGATTATAAAGGTTGAATGATCTAACGAAGACAGTTATCCACTACCTAGAATCGATGACGCTCTGGACTCGTTATCAGGCACGAAATGGTTCGCAACACTTGTAACAGTAAATTACTTAGCTTTCCAAACCGTGAAGAAACGGCTATGTACATCGGCAATGATACCATATCCAGTCCCAGGATCAACGTTTATTTTGGATACGGATGCTAGTATGTATGCAATAGGAGGCGTTCTGTCATGGGTCATTGACGGGCATGAGAAGGTGGTTGCGTATTATAGCCAGACGATAAGCAAGTCAAAGAAAAATTATTGTGTAACTCGGAGGGAATTACTAGCGTTGGTGAAGAGCATCAAACATTTCCATAAGTACCCCTTTCGCGTAAGGACAGATCATGCAGTAATTAAATGGCTTCTACAATTCAGGAACCCAGAGGGGAACTTTGCACTGTGGATTGAGAGACTCCAAAAATAAGACTTCTCAATAAATCATCGTAAAGTAGTAGTCAGGGAAATGCAGATATAATATCCCGCCGTCCCTGTAATTTGGAATACAGACATTACTCAGAAGCTGAGGCCAAAGAAGACGTTATAGATTTCCGATTAAGGATGATAACATCGACAGAAGACTGAAATCCGAAGGAACTAGGAAAATGTCAGCAAGATTTGAAAACATGCTTGCTTTGAAACATGTAATGCGTGGAGTGGGTCTGAACTAATGTCCAACGAGTGAATAGCTGCAGAAAGCCCAGTCGCAAATGTATATTGGACACAGTGGAACAGTTTAAAGTTGGTGTTTGGTTGCTTGCATCGAATATGGGAAAGCGAAGATGGACAAAGCGAAGATGGACAAAGCTCCCGAGCTCTTATGATTATTCCGAAAGTAAGAATTCCTGAACTTCTCTACGAGCTGCACAACGATCAATGTGGAGGACAAATAGGAATCACGAAAATCTTGGAGAAGTTAATCTTGGATGCAGCTGATTCGTTTCCCGCAGTGAACTGGGAAATGGTATGATATGAGGAAAAATGTTTTGATAGTCATGGACTATTTTACTAAATGGCCCGGGTATACCCATTTCTTAATCAAAAAGCTGGGACAGTAGCGGACATATTCATCAGCAATTGGGTAACGAGATATGGTGTTCCAATAGAATTACATTTTGACCAACGAAGGAATTTCGAATCACCGCTAGTTCGACAGATGTGCCAGAAGCTGGACAACATGGAGAATTGCATTACATCCGCAGTCCGATGGCATGGTATAACGATACAATCGAACCTCAGAAAAACATTTGAGGAAAGTGGTAGATAAGTATCAAAAAAATTGGGATACTCATATGTCCTTGTTCCTGTTGGCTTATCGTTTTGCTGTATATGAAACAACGGCGCAGAGTCCCGCAATGGTAATTTTTGGTAATGACCTTCGGTAAACTATTGATTTGAAATTTGGAATTTAACCCAATGGTGGAAGGAATGCCAAGGAAACCACGGAAGAAATACCAAGAAGACGAGATGAAAGAAATAGATGCTGTGATGAGAGTGCGCATGCAAATTATGAGTAAAATGAAGGCAAAATACGACAAGGCAATTGACTCTGAGGGGTTTGCTGAAGGAGACTGGATGTTGTTATATAACCAGCAATGGAAGAAAGGCTTATCTCCTAAATTACAGTGTAGTTGGGAATGACCATACCAAGTTATTAAACGACTCAACGATGAGGTATATCGCATATAGACCATTGGAAGATGGAAGAATAAAATCAAGGTAGTTCATTTACCTTCGGCTTGCAACGTTGGGTACTGCAAATATGTCTAATCGGGACGATCGGACTTAGGTGTAGGGCAGTGTGGCGAACACCAATGCCAGTCGACGACCAATCGACGATAACATGCAGAATCTACCAGACATCGGCATTCGTAGTTTCTAAATGTAGTTCGAATGGCTATATTGTAGTGAAATCGAATGGCAAAACGAAACAGAATCGACGATAAGTTGCCAGAATCAGCCAGACAGCGAAACCGTACTTGCCAGAATGTCCAAGTGACGATCTGTTGGTAACTATCTACTCTATAAGGGCTGTCGGAGTGGCAGCAAGACACAGTTCTAATTAGAGTGTTGCCAAGTGAAGTGCAAGTGAATTATAAGTCAGCTCAAATAACGAGTAACAATGTGTTAAGTTATTAATTTACAAATAAAGAAAAGTGTGCAGCTATTACACTGTAACTTTTATTGAACAACCCAGTCATCGAACTCAGATTAGACTTTCAACGTGATTAATTTAGAAAATCCATTACAATATTTTATCAATATACATGTTATGAAATAGACCGGAGGGTTTGAAACAATTACGAGTGTATGAGGTATGTGGGGGCTATAAAAAGTATTATTATTCGTATATAGATGAGATTATTTGAGATGAGAGTTATTATATATTGAAAATGAAAGGGAGCTGATAGAATTAAGTATGGTGTGAGTTTGGTATTGAATTTTAATTTTAAAGTAAACCTTACACAGCCAAAGGCCAACATCTAAGTTGATTCGTAATATTTTTTTATATTTGCCACGATATTCTGGAAACGCCACCCTAAAGTCCTGATTTTAATCCAATCGAAAATTTATGGGACCATCTTAGCACAAAAAACGACAGCATTCCGTTTCAAGGAAATCTTGAAATCTATCATATTACAAGAATGGAAACAAATCGAACCTAGTTTTTGTGAAAAATTGGTTAAGTCAATTAATTTTTAAATAATAGTAAAAAGATTTGTTTTTAAATATATTTTGATATTTCATAAAACTTGTTGATTGTCCAAGTTTGGCTTGTGCATTGAAATTACTCTTATTTGATGTTTGAATAGAATATAATAATGCGTGGAGTGGGGCTGAACAAACGGACAACGACGGAAAAGCTGCAGAAAGCCCAGTCGCAAAGGTATATTGGGAAAGGTATAGTGGAACAGTTTAAAATTGGTGTCTGACTGCTAGCATCGAGTATAGGAAGGCGAAGATAGGGAAAGCTCCCGAGCTTTTTTGATTATTCCGCAAGTAAGAATTCCGCAGCTGCTCAACGAACTGCACAACGGTTCATGTGGAGGGCACCTGGAAATCTCGAAAACCGTGGAGAAGTTAAAGCAAAGGTTTTATTGGGTTGGTTGTGGTCAATCAGTTACGGAGTCGATTGCCAACTGTACTGAGTGCATTGCAGCAAAAGGCCAAAGGTTCAGGAATCATGACCAGATGGAGCAGTACAATTCAGTTGCGGCATTTGAGCGAATTGACATGGATGTATTTGGTCCATTTCCCACCAGCAAATTAGGAAACAAATATGCTTTGGCAGTCATGGACTATCTCAGTAAATGGTCGGAGTTATTACTCGATTGAGGAAAGAGGCTGAAACAGAGGCAGACGTATTCATCAATAACTGGATAACGAGATATGGTGTTCCAATAGAATTACATTTTGACCAAGGGATGAATTTCGAATCAGCGCTTATTCAGGAGATGTGCCAGGAACTGCATTATATTCGCAGTCCGATTGCCTGGTAGAACAACTCAGTCGACCTTTAGAAGAACATTTGAGGAAAGTGGGACAAGTTTCAAAAAGATTGGGATACTCATATATCCTTGTTCCTGATAGCTTATCGTTCTTCTATATATGAAATAACGGCACAGAATCCAGCAAGGGTAATTTTTGGTAATGACCTTCGGTCATCTATTGATTTGAAATTTGGAATTAACCCCAATGGTGGAAGGAATGCTACGGTGATGAGATGACAGAAATGCATGGTATGGTGAGCCAAGGCGCGCATATCATGAGTGATAAAACGAAGACAAAATATAACAAGCCAAAGAACTTTGAGTGGTTCGTTGAAGGAGATTGGGAGTGTTATTTAACTCACCACGGAAGAAGGGATTGTGTCCTAATTTACGGAATAATTGAGAAGGACTATACCAGGTTTTTATCCGACTCAACGATGTAGTGTATCGCATATAGATCATTCGAAGACCTAGGAATAAAGTGAAGGTAATTCATTTAGAACGGCTTGCAACGTTCTTCACCACAAATATGTCTAATCGTGACGATCAGACTTAGGTAGAGGGCGGCGTGGTGAACACGAATGTTAGAATAAAACAGAATCGAAAATAACTTGCCAGAATCAGCCATACAGCGAAATTCGTAGTTACCAGAATGTTCGAGTGGCGATATTGTGGCGAACACGAAAGCCAGACAAAACACAATCGACGACAACTTCCCAGAATCAGTCAGAGAGCGAAACCCGTAGTTGTCAAAATGTTTGGGTGGCGATCTCTTGGTAACGATCTACTATGTAAGAGCTGCCAGAGTGCCAGCAGACACAGTTCTAATTAAAGTGTTGCTAAGTAAAGTCAGTGTAAATGCGTTATATGAAGTTGCTAACTCGAATAACGAGTAATAAGGTAGTAATAAAGTTTTTTGAATTAGAATTAAAGAAAAATGTATAGCCATTAAATTGTCACTCTTATTTAACAATCCAGTGATCGAACTCAGAGCAGAATTTCAACGTAAATGATTAATTTAGTAAATCCGTTACAGTATTAAAACTTCTCTGTATGTTTACAGTTGTTACTGTAAATAAATCCAATTCGGTTAAGTATCGCGAACATTGAAAGAAGAAGAAACGGTGTAATAATTATCGAAAGTGAAAATGATAGTGAAAGAAATAAAATAAAAACAAGTAAGAAAGGGCTAAGTTCGGGTGTAACCGAACATTTGATATTCTCGGAATGTGCAAGGATCAGAAGCGGGGATATGCTTTCAGGTGCTGGCATAACTTTATATTAAAAAATGTTGCGGAAGAATTCAACGTTCATTATCCGACGAATTTGTCAATAGATTGCACTCATATTTGGTATCTTATTAACTTATATTACAGGCCATAGACCTATGTCCTTTCATTGTTATTTTTTGTTTCGTGTCAGAGATATTTATATTAAAATCTACCAAATTAACTCAAAAGTGATATATGCGATATAAACTCAACCAAAGTGACTTATTTGAAAATATTAGATACATGAGGACAAAGAGGAAAGGAAATCATTATATTAAGAATGAACGGCTTAGACCATGATCTAGACCGATTTCTTTCAAATTTAGTGCGAAATCACATTGTGTTTAAGAAAACATATCCACTTAATTTCACTAAAATATCACAAATATTGACCAACATAAACGGTTTAAAGTCAGATGGAAAGTCGGGAATACTTATAGCGGGCATTTTTGAGATAGAGGAAGTTTTGCACTGATCACATTAACTCTTTTCATTATTCAAGTATATTACGGAACATGTTTTTAAGCAATTTTGTGAAGGTAACTCATACATACGTGACCGACATATTCGGCATAGTCTGCTAGGATAGCGAAAATCATTATATGTAGTATATGGGCGCTGGGATAATTCGTAGACCGATTTGACACATTTTCGGCATGAAACTATGGTATATCCGCTATTACACGTTCAGTTAATTTTGCTAAGATATCTTATATATTGACCGAAACATATGGTATGAAGTCTACCCAGAGGTTGAAAATCCGTATATTAGGTACATGGGGGCTAGGGGAAGTGCTTAGCCGATGTTATCCATTTTAAGAACATGGATACACTGTTATCAGAGACTGTTCAGAGACGCTCTCTGAATTTCAAAGAGATAACTAATATATTGACCATTAGATATGGTATAGTCTATAGTAGGAAAGTTGAACATCCTTATATTAGGTATGTGGAGGCTATTGGAAGTATTTACCCGATCTTCCCCATTTTTGACACAACAGCACATTATTATCATGGAAAGATAATCCTCGAATTTCATTACGATATTTTACAGATTTGCCGAAATATATGGTATAAAATCTACAGGAAGTTGAAATTTTTTTTATTTGTTATATAGGGGCTAAGGGAAATATTTTCCCGATTTTTCCCATTTTTGACACCAGGCCACATTATTATCATACAAAGACAATCCTCCAATTTCATATCCACGATATCTTGAAGATTTCTCGATATTTTCGATAAAAAGTCAGATAGAGGCACTGAGGCCCTAATATTGGGTATCCGGTGGCTTGAAAAGTCATAATCCGATTTCGTCTATTTTTACGCATAAGATGACATATCCTGAAGGCACAATTTGTACAAAGTTTGATTTTCATATCTTAATTGCTGCTCGATTTATCTGCTTTAAAGTGAAAGGATCAGATGCAACTTAAAATTGTGTTATATGAGAAGTACGCGCGGTGCTTATCCGATTTCGTCCATTTTCACAGCGTGACATAAGACTGCAAGTATAATGACACATACCACTTTGAAATCGGTGAAGGGGTTCTTGAGATATGGGTTTCTCCTAAAAGTGGGCCCATACTGAAAACTTTAGATGTATTCCTATGCAACCCTTCCGTATCATATCTGCTGCAAGATTTAATGCTTGTGAGATGTTCTTCCAATGAGTTAACGCACTTTAAGTAGTTCTCAACATAACTTTTATATGGGAGATAGGCGTGGTTATTATCCGATTTCACTCACTTTCTCAGTATATGAGGCGATGCTCGGAAGACTTACTCCGGGCAAGTTAGATTGATTTAGCTTTAACGGTTTTCGAGATATATATAATAAATCCATTTGGGGGGGGGCCATTCCCACTTTTACAAAAAATTTTGCCCACAGATGCCCCACCCTACTAGGATCCTCTATACCAAATTACACGTTTATGTCGTAATATGCTGCTTAATTATACCACTTTATCTGTTTTCGATTAATGGCATTTTGTGGGCGTGGCAGATGTCCGATTAGGCCGATCTGCGTGTGCCGAAGGAGTTCAACGCCGTTTACGTGAAGCAAAGCGAAAACAACGCCCGAATTTGTGGTAAAACAATTCATGGCTTTTGAGGGTCTAGATAATCGGTACAACAAAAACAACAACAACAAAACTTCAATGGCTAGGGGAAGGATATCTACCTTTACTTTTGACATTAAACTAAAGTATGCTCGAGAATACATTTCCACACAATTTTATTAAGATAACTGAAAATTCGGCATAGAATCCACTAGAATAACGATAATCATTATATGTAGTATATCGGGGTTGGGGTAATTCGTAGATCGATTTCACTCTTTACCACCAAAGTACATTAGATTATAATAGACATAGATTATAATTTTGCTAAGATATCTTACATACTGACCGCTATACATAGTCAACTATACAATAGATATAATCAACCGGAAGCTCGAAATTTGTAAAACTGCTCGAAGAATTGTATATTTGGAGTATGTAACCTAAGGAAGTATTGATCTAACAACCCGATCTAACAAATATTTAGCATCAGGACACATTATTACCAGGAAAAGACGTCATCTGAATTTCATTAAGATATCCCGCAAATTGACAGATATATACGGTATAAAGTCAACCGGAAGTTCAAAATTTTTTTATAATTAGGTGTATGGGTCCTAAGGGATGTATTTACCCAATTTTAACACAAAGGAATATTATTACGAGAGAAATATGCTCTTTGAATTTCATTAATATACCTCACAGATTGACTGGTATTTTCGGAGAAATGTCAGATACTGGCACCGAGGTCCTCATATTCGGTACATCGGCATAGGAGGGTAATAGCCTATCTATATAATATATAAAGTATATTTGACTTCCAATCATAAGGACTATTGACCAATGGTATAGATAGTCCTCTTAATCGCCACAATAACGTCAATTATTATTATTATTAGAAGAATCGTAATAATCCTAGCATCCACCCCCATTCGAATGCGGATTCGACCCCCATTAATCCTCCCGACTCCCATTCTCACTATGATTGTGATTAGAAGAATCGTGCCGATTTTCACGATTTTTAGGCAGAAAATGACATACCTTGAAGGCACAACATGTGCAAAGTTTTATTCCGATATTCCAATTGCTGCGTTAGTTATATACTGTAAAGTGAAAGAATCAGATTGAATTTGATTGATTGATTTGATCAGATTGAACACAAACTGTGTGGGTAGTAATCGTGGTTGTAGTACGATTTCGCACATTTTCACACTGTACCTATTGGCTGAAATTGATTTAGTGGTTCAGATATGAGATTTCGCAGAAAAGTGGCCAGTTACACGGATTCCTATGCATCCCTATTCATTTTATCATTTATTAATTTATTCATCCATATTTATTTTATGATTTAATGTTTCTTCAGCGAATTAACGCACTTTTGGTAATTTTCAACACCATCTTTGTATGGAAGGTGGGCGTGGTTATCATCCGATTTCACTCATGCTGGTTTGCTTCTCATGCAAGTTTTGTTGATATATGTAGCTTTATTGTTACGTTAAACCTTTAAAACCATCTGCAATGCCAACCTTTTTATTGTACCAAGAGTGTACCGAGTTTCATCTTAATTTTTACTCTAAGTTATCGGCTGCGCGGACGGACGGACAGTCACGCGGAATCCAACTCATCTTGTCAACCTGATCATTTTGTTATATGTGTTCAAAAAATAACGCGAATCTTTTTACGAAATAGTTATTCATTCGTCTACATTAATGTTGTCGCCTTGAAAATCGTCTCCAATCGATATTATGCACTTATGCCAGCGCTTCTTCCAATCGTCGAAACATTTCTCAAAATCGATTTTTGGGAGTCTTTAGCTCTTTCAGCCATGCGCTTTTAATGTCATCTATACTTGTAAAACTACGGCCCTTTCGTTCTCTTTATTTTTGGAAATTGGAAAAAGTCACACGGAGCCATGTCTGGCGAACATGGAAGCTGGGGCATCGTTGCTGCATTGTTTTTGGTCAAGAATTTACGAACAAGCAACGAAGTGTGAGCAGGTGCATTACCGTGGTGCAAAAGTCATGAATTGTTTTTCAACAAATCCGGCGCTTTTTTTCGGATTGCATCAAGCAAACGTCGTTGAACTTGTAGGTAGTACTCCTTTTGACCGTTAGACCCTGAGGTAAGAATCCATGATGTACTATCCCATTAAAATCGAAGAACATTCCCGTTATTTTTTTAACACACCTCGTGTATGACTCCATATGTGTCTCGATAAGTTTTAGGTGATACCAAGAACTGTTAGGTAAACAAAACTATTATACTCTGCTGCAACAAGTTGCGAGTATATTCTAAAAAATAAATTATGCACTGTATTTATCAATAAACGCTTTAACCACACAACAGTTTTGAATGGAAAAGAAAGATAAAATACAATACCTTGCTTCGTTATTACTTTTAATTTTTTTTAAAGAATATATATTCACTTGAAAAATATAAAAGGGATTTTGCAAAAACATCCTTTCTCATAGTTTGTATGTATTTAAATATAATATTTAACCTGTAGTTAACAGTTAGTGATAAGTATTTGTACCATTAACTTTTTTCTTGAAGCCCATAGAATAATGAAACAAATTACATTTAAACCAAAATCAGAAAAGAAATATTTTAGACTTTGGTATTCGCTCCTTCTAAATGTATTCTGTTATTAAAATAAACAATGGAACAAATTTATATTTTTTTGCATGAATCAGCCCAAGAAAAAAATGTAAACAATTATTAAAGAAAGGAAACTCGAGCAAGAGAATTTACAAAAAAAAAAAAAGGAGTGAAAATGAACCTGTAAAATATAATTAAAGTGTTTTGAAAGAATATGATTAATATGTTACTAAAGTTTGATACAATAAATTTTAAAAGATACTAGTTGAATATCAAAAATATTGTTTTTTTCACTTTTTCATAAATTGGTTACAAGAACGATTTAGAACTTGAAAAGTTTTAAATTGATATTGAAGTCATTCCGTAGTTATTTTTATTACCTCATCTTATCATATCTATTTATCTATAGAATACACCAAACATTTACGCATGAGCTTTCACACAGAAATTTCTTTTATTAGTCATAGTATTAAAGTTTGTGTTTGCCACTCAGCATTACTATGAAATAAATAAAACTAAATTCAATACGGAATGTTATGTATGAAATTGTTTTATAGATAATAAAAACCGGCTATTTAAGATGTAAGGGTGTCCATATTTTCAAATATAAGAAAATTATGAAATGTCAAATTCATCGCACATACATATGTATTGGGGCAAAGTCGTATACGAACTAGTGCGGAAGCATTTAATCAACTAATGTATCGGCCGGACAATGGGAATGCAAGAGAGAGTTAGAAAGAGGGAGGACCAGAAATAAAGAGATGTATAAAATTCATGTTACTGGAAATTTAGAGCGTAAATCACCAGCCCAGATCAGCAAGTAGTGGATCGGGTAGATTTGACGTTCAGCATCAGGGAAGACTTACGAGAAAGAAATCTTGCACAAAAAAAAGAACATTGTTCAACGGATACATTTGTAAAAGCCGTGCAAAATCAATGATTAAAATTTAAAACAATAAAAAGAAAAGTAAAGGCGAAAATGAAAAAATTAGAAGAATTGTTGCTTCGGTGTATTTATTTTGAGAATATTAAAAAAAAAACATTTATTTATCGACAGTTAATGAGTTTAATTCATATTATATATTACTGAAATTTCGAAACTCCGCTGCTTTAATATACCATAAAATCAAAAAATTTAAATAGTTATTCTATATCTTAAAAGGCCAATGCATAA
Organism: Bactrocera minax; assembly: GCA_021498325.1. NCBI lineage: Eukaryota > Metazoa > Arthropoda > Insecta > Diptera > Tephritidae > Bactrocera > Bactrocera minax. The sequence continues at coordinate 326,756 of JAKEEE010000130.1, read as the reverse complement.
TAATTTTTAACCGTAATAAATATTGAGTGTTTTAATTTAAATGCCCAAAAATTAGTATTTTGTCTGATATGGCAACAATGAAAATTGTTATAAAAAATGCAAATTTTGAGGCGCTCTCAAAATGGAGTAAGTTACGTGGGTATCCCTTTATCATTGCGGAGGACCATTAGACCTTCCTACAATAAAACTTTTTCCGTTGCGTCGGGTTGACAGCTGATTATTAATATACACAATTATATGGATACGTTCGTATATCATACCGTAAAAAATTAAGCACTTCTAAAGTTTGGATTCCGACGACCACTTTCAAATACGTACATTTTCCAAAAAAAAAAATTAATAACAGTAATATAATGTTGGGAACTTATATCGTAGAAAATTTTGCAAAGATCCCAAAGTACGTATGACAACATATAATGTTTTTTCTGTCGAAGGAGGCGCTTAGATAGTATTTACATGGGTCTTTTCGTTTATATCACCAGTCCTTCGTTTCAGGAGCTGAATGACTGCCATGCATAATCATATCCTCTCCCACGTTCTCTCGCGTAAGAAAGAGACGAAAAACACAAATGTACAATATATCCATACCTGCAGCTCCCACCCCGTTAAAATTCGTTTAGAAAGAAGAAATATTTAACATATTTCTACAGTACAATTGATGAAATTATATTTGATCCGTTTACTTACGAATTTCAAAACGCTGCGTTGTATGCCATATATCCCACAATGTTTATTTAAATTGCACTGCCTCAATTTTAATTTCTGATCCTATTATAATTGTTTTTACAATTCGAAATTAGTGTAGTATTACATCTTTTTAATTTTTATATTTATTCTAACTTTAACTGCATGCACTACTAAAGAGCTTAATATAATTCACAAAAGTAAAATAAACACACACCACTTTCCTGAAACGAAAACCACTTCCACTATTTCCTTTTATGTTCCTTGATTATTGTGATACAGAATACACAAGGGCATAAACTTAATGCATGTCAGCTCACACCGTGCAGCGCCCTTCAGTTGTGCAATATTATAAAAATTTTCAGAACTTCAGTGATACACTTTCTCAAATACAAACTAACTAACAGTTGTTCATTAATTACAACTTCACTTAACACGATATCTTTTGTATGATCTTATTCTGCACAGATAAATGGAAATAGTACAGAATATACCATCTAAAAAATTTTTAGCAAATGAACCAGTTCAACACTAATTCCGGTAAGCAAGTTTTGTAGCAACAGATATATGCACAGAACGTCAAATCACTCACTACCAAATTGATCCGACCATCTTAAATCGTTTCTACGATGTCATTCTGTACATATCCACACACATGCCATGACCGGCGAGTTGAAATGATTTCGCCTTGATTCCATGCATACACACCAAGCGAATTTGTACAAGGTGATTCTAGCAGCACAAACATAATTCATTGTCTGGGTTTATACACGGAAACTTTTGTAGCCCATTACAGCGTAATTTTCTTTTGTTCTTGCCAATTGCACTCATGCGAGCAACTCGTGTCTGACAGCTTTCTGCATTTTCTTTCAAATCATATTCTCAAATTCTTGTACGTTTCATTTCGCGGTACAAAAAAATATATTAATCATTAGCTAATTTTATATCATTATTCACTATTTTCTAAAATATTACTAATATATTAATAATATTAAGCATATACACAAAAAAAATTTATGATAAAACTAAAATTTCTGAACATATTGTAACGGATTTTCTAAATTAATCGTTCACGTTGAAATTCTACACTGAGTTCGATCACTGAATTTTTCAATTCAAGTCACAATTTAATGGCTATACACTTTGCGTTATTTCCTATTCATAACTTAACACTTTGTGACTCGTTATTCGAGCTTACTTATAATGCACTTGCACATGACTTGGCAACACTCTTATTAGAACTGTATCCTGCTGCCACTCGCAGCCCTTATATAGTAGATCGTTACCACAGATCGAACAGATCGTCACTCGAACATTTCGGCACCTAATAGCTTTGCTGTGTGGCTGATTCTGGCAACTTATCGTCGATTCTGTTTTGTCCTGACATTCTAGTTCGCTACAATATTGCCATTCGAACATTCTGGCAACTGCTAGTTTCGATATCTGGTAGATTCTTGCAAGTTATCGCTGATTCTGGAATTCGTGCTCGCCAAACTGCTCTCCACCTACAATATGAAACGTCCTACCACAAATCAGTGACAGGCATGCGAAAGCCAAAAAAAAAATTATAGCCAGACGATAAGTAAGCTGGATAAGGATTATTGTGTAACTCGGAGGGAATTACTAGCGTTGGTGAAGAGCATCAAACATTTCCATAAGTACCCCTTTCGCGTAAGGACAGATCATGCAGTAATTAAATGGCTTCTACAATTCAGGAACCCAGAGGGGAACTTTGCACTGTGGATTCAGAGACCCTAAAAATAAGACTTCTCAATAAATCATCGCAAAGTAGTAGTCAGGGAAATGCGGATGGAATATCCCGCCGTCCCTGTAATTTGGAATACAGACATTACTCAGAAGCTGAGGCCAAAGAAGACATTATAGATTTCCGATTAAAATCGATATCATAGACAGAAGACTGAGATCCGAAGGAACTAGGAAAATGTCAGCAAGATGATCCGTATTTGAAACTTGTAATGCGTGGAGTGGAACTGAACTAACGTCCAACGAGGGAATAGCTGCAGAAATCCCAGTCGCAAAGGTATATTGGGTGCAGCGGAACAGTTTAAAGTTGGTGTTTGGTTGCTTGCATCGAATATGTGAAAGCGAAGATGGACAAAGCTCCCGAGCTCTTATGATTATTCCGAAAGTAAGAATTCCTGAACTTCTCTACGAGCTGCACTACGATCAAGGTGTAGGACAAATGGGTATCACGAAAATCTTGAAGAAGTTAATTTTGGATACAGCTGATTCGTTGCCCCCAATAAATTAGGAAATGGTATGGTATGAGGGAATATGTTTTGGTAGGCACGGACTATTTCAGTAAATTGCCAAAGGTATACCCAATTTTTAATCAAAAGGCTGAAACAAGAGCGAACATATTCAGCAGCAATTGGGCAACGAGATATGGTGTTCCAGTAGAATTACATTCTGCCCAAGGAAGGAATTTCGAATCACCGCTAATTCGACAGATGTGCCAGAAACTGGGTATCCGCAAAACATGTATACCTGCATTACATCCGCAGTCCGATGGCATGGTAGAACGATTCAATCGAACCTTAGAAGAACATTTGAGGAAAGTGGTAGACAAGTATCAAAACAATTGGAATACTCATATATCATTGTTCTTAATGGCTTATCGGTCTGCTATGCTTGAAACAAAGGGGCAGAGTCCAGTACGGGAAATTCTTTGTAATGACCTTCGCTTACCGAGCGATTTGAAGTTCGGAATTAACCGCAATGGTGAAAAGAATGCCAAGGAAACCAATTGTATCCTAAAAGACGAGATGAGAGACATGCATGGTGAGATAGTGCACGCAAATCATGAGTGATAAAATGACGGGAAAATAAGACAAGGGAATGAACTCTGACGGGTTTGTTGAAGGAGATTGTGTGTTGTTATATAACCCACAACGAAAGAAAGGCTTGTCTCCTAAATTACAGAGTAGTTTCGAAGGACAGGTAGGTATTAAACGACTCAACGATGTGGTATATCGCATACAGACCATTGGAAGACCTAGAAATACAATGAAGGTAGTTCATTTAGCTTTGGCTAAAAGTTTCGGCTTGCAACATTTGGTACCGCAAATATGTCTAATTGGGACGATCAGACTTAGGTGTAGGGCAGTGTGCCGAACACGAATGCCAGAATCATCAGAATATCAGAGTAAAACAGAATCTATGATAAGTTGCCAGAATCTGCCAGACAGCGAAACTCGTAGTTGCCAGAATGTTCGAGTGAAGATCTGTTGCTAACGATCTACTATATAAGAGCTGCCGGAGTAGTAGCAACAGACAGTTAAAATAAGAGTGTTGTTAAGTTAAGTACAAGTGAATTATAAGTAAGCTCGAATAGCGAGTAACAAAGTGTCAAGTTTTTAAATAAGAAATAAAGAAAAGTGTATAGCCATTAAACTGTGACTTCAATTGAACAATCCAGTGATGGAACTCAGTGTAGTTTCAACGTGAACGATTAATTTAGAAAATCCGTTAGACTATTTTTAAATCATTGTGATTTTATATTGCTATTGCGATCCAACTAAAAATCCGATTTTTTGAGAAAATTTGTACTCTGTATTTATTTTTTAAATTTGTCACATAAGCTTTCAAATAACTTTCTTAAACTCTAAATAAAATTTAAAGCAGAATTAAATTAAATTAAAAAATTTTATTTCATTTCTGCATTTCCAACTTCTGGTTACTTCTTAAAATGATTACTTATAAAAACTTATATAATTAAGACAAGTTTTTAACATTTGCGTTTAAAAATATCAGCATTTTGTCCTTTACATCGTAGAAATGCGCCTTTTGCTTAATATTATTCCAGCTGTAGAAAATAACCTTTCACAAGGCACTGATGATGCTAACCATCCTAATTTTTCACCCGCCATTGGTGACAGGTACGGGTACTTATAATTATTTGTTTTCCATCATTGCAACGAATCTTCTGTTTGGCCAATGGCTTCATCTAGTACCTTCGGGGTTGTTTGTGGCAAAATTTGTGTCCAATTTACTCCATATTGAGAGTTTCGATACAGAAGGTATAGGGGCTGTAGGTTGCTCTTTTTGTTGTGTTTGAATTTCTCGGATTACTTAGGCAGTAATGCGATTTTTTTACAATATCTACCACTGCAGACTCAGAAAAGGCAAATGTTTTAAATTGCAGATCAAAAAACGTAGCCATTGTCAGCGTATTGCTCTTTCCCGTATTTCGCAGTCATTCTTTTAAACCCCTTAACAACACAGATAGAACAGTTTTTATAAATTCGGATATTTATCATCATTCGATGAATCAGTCAAAACTTGCAAGAGCCCATTTACTATTGGAATCACCATAGAAGCAGTGCAATATTTGTGGCCCCTTATTTCAACTATTGCATGTTCGAATGCCTTTAGGATAGTAACCAAATGTTTCAATAGTAGCCATTCATCTGAAGTAATTATTGGCAAGTCTTTTTCAATAAGTGCAATTACACTTTTAACAGCATCTTGAACTCGCACGAAACGGTCAATCATATTAAGAATAGAATTCCATCTGGTTTCTACACTTTGAATAAGTTCTATTGGCTGTTCCCCAGCATTGCGTTGAAATGTTAAAAATTTCTCATTTGCTGCTACACTTTTCCCAAAGTGACCAACGATTTGTTTAACTTTTTGCAATGTTATACACACTTGCTCGTTACTTAACGCATTTTTTACTATGAGATTGAGCGTATGTGCGAAACATCCAAGATGCCGGCACTTTAAATCGTTCTGAACCGCATTTTTAATATTCAAGCCATTGTCAGAGACCGCTAGTAAAATTTTACTAGTGATTGTGCAACGCATGTTTCATATAATACAGGTATTATTGTATTAGAAATTGAATGACGACTAGGAACTTGTAATCAGGGTTTAGTGCTTTCACAAAATCGCGGAATCCATCATCTTCTACAATGCTAAGTGACTGAAAATCCTTTATAAAAAGCATAGGTAGTGTTTCACGGATGCCGTTTTTGTTTTCGCACACATTTTTGTCCTGTGAAAATCCGCAGTTGTTTTTGTTTGTCTTTAACAAGTTGCAGCTAAAAATAAAAGCGATTATTGGCAATTTCGAAATTTATAACGGTCTCAAGACTTACTTTGTTGCACCCTTCCCTCTACTACCGTAACAAATTTTCCCGAAGTTCCTGGCTGATTATCAATTTCTATTGGAGCTTCCGGGTCAGAGGGGGTTTGAATTACAGACGCTGTAGTTTGCATTACTTGTTTCTCTTAGTAATAGCAAAAGTTAATAATTTTATATTAAAAACTTTTAAATTATTATATATATACCTTTTGGGATGGTAGTTCCACTGTAGGATGCCTATTTTGGACATGTTTCTTTAAATTTGTTAACGATGTTTTGTATGAAATTTTTTTTTGCAAATATTACATTTTATTTTTATTACATCTACCAACATTAATAGATCTACCACTTTAAACATCTGCCATACTTGTCTTCTTTTCCTAGATAAATTTCCTGCCATTATTAAAAGTCATAAGAACGTTACACTCAAAAGTTAAAACCGCAATGACGAAAAATCGCAGATACTTATTTACAATACCTTGAAGAAAGCTTTTCTGCTATTATGCTATTCTGCTATTGCGATCGCAACTAACCCTATAAACTCTACTGTTAAAAAATCGGAATTTCACAAGTTTATTGTGAACTGCTATCGCTATCGCAATTCACAGAACCGAACTGCTATTTACAAAAAGAGATCGCAGTTGCGAAATGCGATTTTTCAATCACAGTGAAAAAATCACCGGTAGTGATATATCGCTCATCACTAGTGTGTAAGTATTTAAATATTTTCAATGCGATTTTAGGAATATGGACGAAGATTGGTAAGTTTTACACAAAATTTTAAAATGAACTATATGTCATAATAATGATTTTAACTAATTATAGGTAAGTAATTTAATAATTACTTGGAATTGTGGTGCCATGATGGCTGCCATGGAGATGGATGCTGAAATCCAAAAAAAAAAAAGCATAAGATTTAATAGCCAATCAAAACTGGAAAGTGCCTGTGCGTAAGGGGAGCTGCGTGTGATACTTGAGCGACTTTCCAGCATTTCCTCTTGCATCTTTAGTATATTATCAAGCTGATTCCATGCATGATTTCTATGGGGAGAGTTAGATCGCCGTCCTCGTTTCGTAGGTATTGGGTTCTGAAATATAAAACACAATTATAATTGTTTAACATTCTAAAAATAAAAATAAATCTAAATATGTAAGCCTATCTTTTATAGTACATAATAAATTAAATATAATTAAAATTCCCATAATTAGGACCATTTAAAAAATTTCTCCATATACAAATATAATATATGTATGCATGTATTCAAATAATCGTATGAGTGCTCTGAGTCGGTTGCACTTGGTAGCGACACATTGGAATCATCGCCGATATTTATTGGCGATGCATGGGAATCTTCTCCGAAAGATACTGGAGATGTGAAAGTCCTGTAGAATAAATTAATTATTAGTTTGTTAAACGTTCAAAATATGCAGACTTATTTCCTTTTGTGGGACACATTCGGCAAAAATACCATTTCCTCCGCAAACTCGAAGTCAACGTGTTCCAAAAATTATGGAGTTTCCATAACTTCCCCACCAGCGCTGCCACTTTTGCGTAGCGATAGCTTTCGCGCTTACTAGTCCACGCTGATTTGCACACATTCACTAAGACATAAATTTTATTAGAAACAATAAAACGCAGAATACAAAACATAAATTAACTCACCACTTTTTTCTAGAGCATTGCTTATATGTAACCAGGCCTGATCCACAGCATTTTTATTGCAATGCAATGTGTTACTTATATCCCAGATATCCACTATATCCCACTCTTTCACACAATTCGCAATTTGGCGCTTCTTCAACGTTGTAAAATTTAACATACGATTTTTGCGTTTTGAAGAACAAATCTTGTCTTTAATTTTTAAAATTTTCAAAAATGAATATTATTTTATTTAGATAACTCAAAAATTTCACAATTTCACGATACTCGCACGACGCGCCAATGTCACTTCCCTTCAAGAAACAATTGTTGATTTCATGTTTCTTCGCAAAATCAGCATTGCCATATTCCCATTTTATTGAAAAATTGCAGTAAAAATTAGTACTACATTTCTTCAGAGCTGCATACTAGCACAAGAAAATTTACCGCAGGAAATTTCCTTTTCCATTTCTTAAGCGTTTTTTTATACGAAGTTTTTACACTTCTTGAGAGCTTAATAATGAATGTTGAAATCCTGTGTATCCTATTAGCCCTTCCTGACTTATGTGTAATAAAGTTTTGGGGACATTTTGATATAATCGAACTTCTGAAGAAAGATTTAGTTCTGCGAGTCCTAGCTGTGTACCGATTTACTTTAAGATTGCATGAGATTTTTTTACCAAGAGTGTTCGCTTGCACAACAAACGAACAAACAGACAGAAATCGATTTGCCTCTTCATAATGGATCTTTGATCTTAATACTTTAGAGCTGTACAAACAATCGTTACGTTAACAATTCCATATTTGATACAGGTCGCTAAAGTAACAATATTTTTTTTGGGCAGAAGTTAAACTGTGAAAAAATCTTAAACATACCTGTATAGCTGAAATGTTCGTGGTGATGCGTTTATGGATATTGGTATCGGTCCGATGTGAGCTACTGCTGTTTCAATGGCTTTCTCATCCTTAGTTGGGAGTACTGCCCAAGAGGTTACATTTACAATGTTCTTTTTCAATCTTCAATGTTTAAGTCTGTTAAAAAATTATGTTTGTTTTTTCTATAAAAATAAACGAAGAGGGTTAAGTTCTGCCGGAACCAATTACTTGATGCTTACACCTAATGTGTGACTCTAGATAGCATAATTATTTAAGAGATATCTGCGACGCAGATCAGTACATTCGAATATTCGTTATATGCAGACTTGAGGAGAATATCGACTAACTGTAACAATAATGTAAACCTTGTTCAGCTAGTATAATGACCCTGATTGAAACGATAAGACTAATTTGTTACAAAAACACTTACCGGTTGTAACAGTAAATAAAGTAAAATTAGACACACCATTTTTTAGGTCAAAGGGTAAGCGTGAGTTGAACTTTTTGGCATGGTCTTACTCTATAAGAGTTTAATCCAACTGATGAAAACAGTAAATGCATAACAAGAATACTTTAAACACAAAACTACTTAAGTGGCATTTCATATTAGTTCTGCTTACGAATCAACTTAGATGTTGGTCTTTGGCTGTGTAAGGTTTACTTTAAAATTACAATACCTAACTCACACCATACTTAACTCTATCAGCTCCCTTTCATTTTCAATATATAACTCTCATCTCAAATACTCTCATCTATATACGAATAATAATACTTTTTATAGCCCCCACATACCTCATACACGCGTAATTGTTTCAAACCCTCCGGTCTATTTCATAACATGTATATTGATAAAATATTTTAATGGATTTTCTAAATTAATCACGTTGAAAGTCTAATCTGAATTCGATGACTGGGTTGTTCAATAAAAGTTACAGTGTAATAGCTGCACACTTTTCTTTATTTGTAAATTAATAACTTAACACATTGTTACTCGTTATTTGAGCTGACTTATAATTCACTTGCACTTCACTTGGCAACACTCTAATTAGAACTGTGTCTTGCTGCCACTCCGGCAGCCCTTATAGAGTAGATAGTCACCAACAGATCGTCACTTGAACATTCTGGCAAGTACGGTTTCGCTGTCTGGCTGATTTTGGCAACTTATCGTCGATTCTGTTTCGTTTTGCCATTCGATTTCACTACAATATAGCCATTCGAACTACATTTAGCAACTACGAATGCCGATGTCTGGTAGATTCCGCATGTTCGCCCCACTGCCCTACACCTAAGTCCGATCGTCCCGATTAGACTTATTTGCAGTACCCAACGTTGCAGGCCGAAGCTAAATGAACTAACTTGATTTTATTCTTCCGTCTTCCAATGGTCTATATGCGATATACCTCATCGTTGAGTCGTTTAATAACTTGGTATGGTCATTCCCAACTACACTGTAATTTAGGAGATAAGACTTTCTTCCATCGCTGCTTATATAACAACACCCAGTCTCCTTCAGCAAACCCCTCAGAGTCAATTGCCTTGTCGTATTTTTCCTTCATTTTATCACTCATAATTTGCATACGCAGTCTCATCACAGCATCTATTTCTTTCATCTCGTCTTCTTGGTATTTCTTCTGAGGTTTCCTTGACATTCCTTCCGCCATTGGGTTAAATTCCAAATTTCAAATCAATAGGTTACCGAAGGTCATTACCAAAAATTACCCTTACGGGACTCCGCGCCGTTGTTTCATATACAGCAAAACGATAAGCCAACAGGAACAAGGACATATGAGTATCCCAATTTTTTTGATACTTATCTACCACTTTCCTCAAATGTTTTTCTGAGGTTCGAGTGTATCGTTCTACCATGCCATCGGACTGCGGATGTAATGCAATTGTCCATGTTTTTCGGATATCCAGCTTCCGGTACATCTGTCGAATTAAAGGTGATTCGAAATTCCTTCCTTGGTCAGAATGTAATTCTATTGGAACACCATATCTCGTTACCCAATTGCTGATGAATATGTCCGCTACTGTCCCAGCTTTTTGATTAAGAATTGGGTATAGCTTTGGCTATTTAGTAAAATAGTCCATGACTATCAAAACATTTTTCCTCATATCATACCATTTCCTAGTTCACTGCGGGAAACGAATCAGCTGCATCCAAGATTAACTTCTCCAAGATTTTCGTGATTCCTATTTGTCCTCCACATTGATCGTTGAGCAGCTCGTTGAGAAGTTCAGGAATTCTTACTTTCGGAATAATCATAAGAGCTCGGGAGCTTTGTCCATCTTCGCTTTGTCCATCTTCGCTTTCCCATATTCGACGCAAGCAACCAAACACCAACTTTAAACTGTTCCACTGTGTCCAATATACCTTTGCGACTGGGCTTTCTGCAGCTATTCCCTCGTTAGACATTAGTTCAGACCCACTCCACGCATTACATGTTTCAAAGCAAGCATGTTTTCAAATCTTGCTGACATTTTCCTAGTTCCTTCGGATTTCAGTCTTCTGTCGATGTTATCATCCTTAATCGGAAATCTATAATGTCTTCTTTGGCCTCAGCTTCTGAGTAATGTCTGTATTCCAAATTACAGGGACGGCGGGATATTCCATCCGCATTTCCCTGACTACTACTTTGCGATGATTTATTGAGAAGTCTTATTTTTGGAGTCTCTCAATCCACAGTGCAAAGTTCCCCTCTGGGTTCCTGAATTCTAGAAGCCATTTAATTACTGCATGATCTGTCCTTACGCGAAAGGGGTACTTATGGAAATGTTTGATGCTCTTCACCAACGCTAGTAATTCCCTCCGAGTTACACAATAATTTTTCTTTGACTTGCTTATCGTCTGGCTATAATACGCAACCACCTTCTCATGCCCGTCAATGACACATGATAGAACGCCTCCTATTGCATACCCACTAGCATCCCTATTAAAAATAAACATCTAACATTGACGCAGTACATAACCATTTCTTCAGAGTTTGGAAAGCCATTTCCTGTTCCTTATTCCGCTCAAAGGCTTTGTTCTTTTTTGTGAGTTCATGGGCTGTGCTTGCAACGTTGGTAAAATTCCAAGGAAACTTCGCAATTCATGTACATTTTTAGGACTAGGCCAATCTTTTACCGCCTCTATCTTTTCGCAAGCTGTGCAAATGCCCTACGTTATTACTTTGTATCCCAAGTAATTTACTCTACAAGTGTTGAGAACCATTTGGTGCCTGATAACGAGTCTAGAGTGTCATCGATTTTAGGTAGTAGATAACTGTCTTCGTTAGATCATTCAATCTTCTATAGTCCACACAAAACCTCATGTTGCCATCTTTCTTCTTCACCAGTACTACAGGTGAACTCCATCGACTCTCTGATGGTTCAATTACGCCAGTTTCGCTCATTTCACGTATGGTGTGCCTTTCAAGTTCACATTTCGCTAATGGAACACTACGAGGAGCCTGTCGGATTGGACTCGCCTCACCTGTGTTAATAAAATATTATGTTCACAACTTTGGTTCTGCCTTATTTGTAATCGCCTTTATCAAATATGGTGAAGTATCTGGGAAGGAGTTGTTTAGCGTTATTTTGATGATCCGTTTGTAGTTCCTCGGTCCATGCGTTAATTTCACTCGTGGTGTCGTTTTCAACTAGGGAATTTCTTTCGAGACGCGTTTCCAAATTTATCACGGCCTCAATCTCCTGACGCTGCCCTAATATAGCTCTTTTGGGAAGTTGGATTGGTGTCTCGAACTCATTAAGTAGTCTTACTGGAACAAGTTTGTCTTCTCTTGTCATAGCCAGGATTTTTCCTACAAGTAAGTTTGGTGTAGATTCTTCTGCGAAATCTATAGTGCGGAATTGTTTTCTCTACATTCTCCATCTATTTCTGCCCAAATAACTGCTTCTGATTTTGGTGGAATTTGCTGTTTTTTTTTTTTATTAGCAATCGTCTAAAGTAGTAGTTGTTATCATAACGGAACATAAGTGACACTTCCATGTTGTTATAGGTCATTATCTTGTTTTCCATATCGATTTTGACTCCTTGATTATTTAGAAAGTCTACTTCCATTATGATTTCGTCGACGCTGTCTCGTTTTAGTTTACCGATTTGCTTGGTTTGAAAGCTCCTGGATTTTCCTTAACTTTGCGTTTACGCCCATTTGGATTATTGGACCGGTTATATTCGTTAATACAGTTCCGTGCAATATGACCGAGTTTTCTGCAGTTGAAGCATTTAACCGCGTCATCATTTTTCTTAAGCGTTTGGGCAGGTTTCTCCTGAGTTTCTCCATCTTTTCAAGTAATTTATTCATCCAAGTGTCTTCTTCTATTTCTATTTGATGAGCTTTAAATGCTCGATTACTAAGCATAGATGCAGTTTCGTGCATTAGAGACGGTTTCTGCAAACGTCAATTTTAAGCAGCAGTAGCAGCAGCAGCAACGAGAAAATACAAAGGACACAGAGTTGCTCGTGCTCAGGCTACACGCTTTGTGTTCTTGTTCGTAACGATTCGCTGCTACCTAGTTCGGCATTCCTTTTCATATTGAAATTCTTTTCATGGGTGCTATTGCGCTCGGTTTCAAATGAATATTTAAAATATGTTTTGAAATTTGAATTTTATCAATTGTTTTTTATATGTAATATGCGAACATGTATGTATACAAATATGCATAATATAATAGAAATATTCTAGAAAGAAAAAATTAGAAAAAAATATTTTTGTGCACTACTTAAATAAAGCGTAAAAGTATTTCAGAACGTGATGTTAAAGGGAACGTAGAAAATTTCCCGGCAACTCGAAACGCAATAGAGAATTTCCCGATAATGAGCAACTAAACTCTTCGTGTATGTACGCCGTTTAACAGTCCGCTGCTACGTAGTTCGGCATTCCTTTTCATTTAGAAAAATTTTCTATGGGTGCAATACGCTCGGTTTCAAATGAATATTTACATTATATTAGGAAATATTAATTTTATCATAATTTTTTTTTGTGTAAACAACACTAAAAGAGAATTTTCCAATAATGACGAGCAGAAGTTTTCACGTCTGAATCCAGCCTATTGTACAAACATGCAAGTAACAAATCCTAAAATTTTCACTCACACATACGTAGGCGAACGCTTTTAGAGTGAAAGAATTCACAATAAGAATGAAATAGAATGATGAAGGAAGGGGCAAAAAATAGGAAGTTTATTAAGTTTGCCTCAAATATTCCACTACTAAAACGGCAAAATGCCTCAAAAAAGGCATAAAACTGCTATAATGTGTTGCCATGTTGTGCTAACCAATTTATTACTTTGTACTGTTTTGATTAATTTTCTGTTATTAAAATTCATAAGGATAAAATTTACCAAGAATTTATTAAAATTTTAGGGTGGGCTTTAAAATACCATCCCCCGAATTCTGCATTAAAATGGGTATCGGCGGATAGGGGAAGTTCTCCAGATCACGAATATATATAAATATTGCCGCCCCAAACTTATAGTTTTTAAAATATTTGCATTTTAAATTGAAAATTTAACAATTTTAAATGTGTAATTTTTCGAATTATAATAAATTTTACACTTGTACCGTGCACTTTTCATACACTAACACTTCACTAAATTGTTTCTACATATTTATTTTTTTATTAATTATTGCAAGAATAGCTCCAATTCAACATTTAAATTTTTATTCAACTTGAATCATTCAGACAATAATATAAGGGTTTTATTTTGACATATGACAAGTGTTACCATATTGCCAATAAGTAAAAATAAAGATTATGCCCCAAATTCAGGTAATAAATACACGGTAAAAATACATTAGAGTTTGCACAAATTTTATTTACTGTACCAAAACATTATTAAAAGTTTCCTATTTTTGGGAAAATATTTACCGAACATTTGTGTAACGGCTTGCAAATGTATTAAGTATTGTAAGTAGAAGAAGCATTTTCAATTTTCAAATTACATCAATTTTAAGCTATCTTAATGCATTTCATTAAAAAAAATTCATACGAAAAGTTCTTCTTTTACTATCCTGTTATTTAAAGCTCTGTACCGGAAAAGGGCTAAATTCGATCAGATGATCTCAGCTGTGTGAAAATATTGAAAACCATGTGGTTCCTTTGTTACTTGTATCCCTATACAATGATCCAGATCTACCACTACTACAGTTAAAAAATTTATCTGCCATTCTGCTGCTACCACCTTGCCAGAATTCGCCTCGCTTATACCGAACGTCCCATATAGTTCCGACACTTGCCATTCTACATTGGTCAGATTAAAAAATCATACGTTTCGATTACTAAACAAAATAAACAGCTGTTAAATAAAGCATAATATTAAGTGGTAACACAAATTAATAACACACAAGTAATAAGTTATACACATTAATAAACCTTTGGTTTGTTTATATGAGTATACTAATCTCCAAAAAATCTTGAGGTGTTTTGCAACTTTTTTGCTACTTTTTCTACTACAATGGCTGGCTGGCTAGAGGAACATGTAAAAGTCAAGCAATGATTTCGAAACGACTGAGCCTTTTAGTTTATTTGAATATTTTTGCACACCAATTAAAAGACTTAAACAAATGTGAAACAATTGGAATAGTTAAAAAAAACTTTTCTAAAAAAATCTAAATTTTTGCCGCCCTAAACAATTTGAATAGCGGTATATGGCTGGCTATCTTTATTAGTTGCAATGGCTTTGGCTTTTTTTGAAAGCTTTCGAACCTATTCATACACAAAAACTTTTTTTGCTCATTATCGGCTAGTTTATGTTTTTTATATGTTATATGCCACTATATAAAGAAATATGCATAATAAAACTGAAAATAATTATTGTATAGAAAACGGGATATGAGGATAAAAATTAGTTAATGTAAACTGTTACCGTCTGTGTACTGTTACTGTACTGTAACTGCTGCGTACCGTACAAGAATCATTCGAGAATTTAAGAAAATTATATTAAAGAATGGAAAAAGTAAGTAAGGGCTAAGTTCGGGTGTAACCGAGAATTTTACATTCTTGTAATTTGCAAGGATCAAAGCTAGGGCAATACTTTCACGTGTTAGCAAAACTTTATATTAATATGACTACTTTATATTATATCACTAATATATGCACGAGAATATGTTTCCATATATCCAAGATTATAAGCTCGCTTAATTTTAGTAAGATATCTTAAATATTGACCCATATATAAGGTATAAAGCGTCCTGGAAGTTTTAAAATTATTGTTTTAGCTATATATGGGACATATGATTTTAGGAACTGTTGTCCCGGGTTTATTAATTTTTAGCACAAGGGTCCTTTATTAACACCAAAAGATACCTTACAAATTGCATAAAGACATATTCAGTAAAAAGTAAGTCAAAGGTCCACATATTCGGTATATGAGGCCTTGAAAAAATATGGTTAGATTTTGACTGTTTTAAGTAAAGAAGTTCCTCATCTGGAAAACACTATTTATTCGAAGCTTTATTCCGATATTATTACTGTTAGTTTATTTATATATCGCAAAGTGAAAAAATCAGATGGAATTTAAAATTTGGTTATATAGGATGTAGGCGTGGTTGTAGTACGGTTACGTTCATTTTGAGTTATAAGATTTCACCTAAAAGGAGGCGATGCCTTCCCCATTTTGGAAACTTTTTATCGATTCCTATAAAGTCCTCCGAGCCATCTTTTCTGTAAAATTTAATGCTTTTGACATATTTCTTTAGTGAGTTATCGCACAATATAAAAGTTGTAAAGGGGGTTCGGAAGGATTTTCTTCAATTTCCCCATTTTCACAATATATGCGGAGATGCTAAGATGACATGGTTCCAGCGGTTCGTGAGATATGAACATTAAACATTTTAGACATTTATTCACTTTCGGAAAAATTTAAACCGCATATGCCTCTCCATACTACGGTATCTTGTACCAAATTACAGTTACGTTTCTTATTTTATGGCTTAGTTACAGTCCTTTATATTTCGATTAACGCCATTTTGTGGGCCTGGCAATATTCCGATTTCGCCCATCTAAAATAACAACTTTTCCTGAAAGCCAAGGAATACGTATACCAAGTTTCATCAAGATATCTCAAGTTTTACACAAGTTATCGCTTGCACGAACTTGGGGACCGACGGACAAAAGGTCATTCTGAATTCAGCTCGTCTCATCATCCTGATCATTTTGATATATATAACTCTATTTCTACCTCGATTAGGTTTAGGTTTGCAAACAACCGTTTGGTGAACAAAACTATTATGCAAAACTGTGCAACATGTTACGAAAGTAAACGAATTACCCGCGTCGAGGTGCGCATGTGAACGGAATGGCCCACGTCAAAAGAGAAGTTGAAGACAATTTCCCGAAAATATGACAAATATTTATTGTAACTTTCCATTCCAAAACTCCACCGGTATTGGTTGGTTTGTTTGTATACCGCAAAAATGTAGAGATAATTTTACATCAGAGATACTTGATCTTGCAATCATCAAAGAAAACAGCAAGAAGGAGGAGTAGTAACCTAAATAAATACTTAATTAGCGTTTTCTATTTTTTGCTTTTTTAATTCGCCGCCTAACAAAATCACTTCAAAAATATATAGAAACCCTCTATTATTTATACACTGAAGCTCTTTACTAATGTGCAAATTTATTCTTTTTGTTGTTTGGTTAAACAAATTTTCTATGGTGCAAACAAATTTTACAATTTGCTGTGCCAAATGGAACGTCCAATTTTGACAATTGCGACTTTTAAAATTTTCTCCTGGTACAGTCCTAAATTGAAATTGTCAAATACTTTTCCTTGCTTAGTGCAATATTAATGAAACTGAAAAATGCATTAAGTATTTGAGTATTTATTATTAATTGACCGACCGATTTCCATCCATTTCCAATCATAATTTCTCAAAATATTCTCATTGATCGCTTATTCCCCAATGGACACACAATACATGAATTATGAGCAGAAAGAGCCATTTTGCCACAAAAAACTTGGACGTCAGCGATTTAAATTTCAAAACATGCCATAAAAATTGGTCGATACAGTTTACGATCCCAACGGATACGTAATTTTTCCAACAAAGTTATTTTACTTCGGAATCTAAACCCATTACGGCTGCGCAATGCCACACGATTAATGGCAAAAGCTAAAGGCTATGAGAATAAAAAGGATGAACGATCACACCTCTCTGTTTCTCTGTTAGTTTTGTCAATGCGACCTTAAGAAACTCATAGAAACTCTCGGTTAATTAATGTGTGATTTAGCCGACAGTTGACTTGCAAGGTGAGAACTTTAGTAGGCATTTGACTACACTACGCTACTTGTCTTCGATACTGCATTCGATATTATTATTACTTATTTATGTCTTCATATTCGGTTTTGAAGAAATATTTTGAAGATACTGCTTATCTTCACCGGATAATTATATCTGCGGATACCAATGACATTACGCCCAGCAATAGAAAATAATTCGAGCTTATTTAAGGATCTATTCCAACAACTTTACAAAAATTATGTAAATTTCCTCTTTTCTGTAAGAAGAAACTCCTGAAATTTTAAAATTATTTTTAATGATGCACATATTTCATCGATTACAGTCTATTTATTGATTTAAAGTTGTTAAATGTTTTTACATTGTATCCTTTTTGACATCTTACTGTTAAATATAAACATTATTGAGATTTGTAAGCAATTTTTCAATTATGGCACGCTGTTATAGCAACAAAAATATAATCTGCATGGTTCCCTTTGAGTAGAATAAATAATAAAATAAATAAATGAATATTTACAAATTAATAACATGATGTTTTATAATTTACATGTTTCGTATAACTTGTTTTGTATTTTTCCACTTCCTGGAGTGGTTGGCAGTTGTTTTAAAATCTTGCCTTAGTAAATACACACCTGTGTTCACATTTATAAGTTGTTAAAATTTTACCAAGCTCTGGAGCTGGATAAAATGCTGTCTTTCGAATTCTCCACGAAAAATTTCAAGTTTTTAGAATTTTAAGTTTTCCACCGTTTGGCACACAGCCTAGCTGACAAACTCGTTCAGAAGGATACAATATTTTAATAGTCCAATATTTCAATAGTTACATTTTATGTTATCGCCATTTTTTAAATGTCTTTAAAGATTAGATTAGATTAGATTAAGGATCTGACGCTGTAGTGAACATTTGAACATTCTATGAAATATTTTTGATTTATTAAATGAAAGTCAAATTCACTCTTGTCGTAAATTGCATTGTTAGAAGTTGAACTTTTTCCATTTTCATGTGCTTCAGCAAACTTCCCGCTGTTTTTGAATAGCAATCAACATTAAGTTGTTTTCTTTTTTATATGAATTTATTTTGAACGTGTTTTCAAAAGGGTTTTGCAGAACTTTAAGAATTTTTCAAAATGTTAAAATATTTCTTATTTCAGTCATCGTCAATTTTTAGTTCGCTACGGGGCAATTCAACAAGCAATAAATTTTGTTAAAATAACTTTATTGCTGTTCATATTCCTGATGGATACTGCATATGCTAATGTTTGCTAATAGATGTCTGAATAATTCTGTTGATAACTATTGCTGACAATGAATTGTCAATTTGGTAGTTTGACAGCACAATGATATATGCACTCAATTATTCACATTTTGAAGTTATTTTATATATTACTCTCAATTTATTATTATCCATTGCAATTTCCATCAGATTAAATTCGATTTTGATGTCATCAAACTTACTAATGATTGCTAGTAAATTACTAATAAAATGTCTTTAACCACAATCAGCCATGTTTAGTTCAAAAATGAAGGGAAAGTATGTTCGATCTTGTTTGAGCTCTTAAATTGTTTAGAAATTTCATGAGCATGACAAAAATTTATGAGGAGGATGGAAAAAGTAGAATATAGATCTACTTCTCTGTAGAAATGTATTTTTGAAAATATTAGACTTCATATATTATTTGCTTCAATACTTAAATAATTTTTTCAAAATATCCATCTACCAGTTTGAGGGTACTAAACTCAATATAAAGTGTGCGCATAGAAATGCATATATAGTGTATAAAGTTGGCAGTTTTCTAATTGCTAAACGTCAAACCTACCCGACTATTGCCACAGTCTACCTAACTATTGTCACAGTCGGGGAAGTGATTTGCATTCTCAACCTCCCCTGACATGCGAATTGTACATCTCTTATCTCTGGCACTAGCAGAGCATAGTAAAAGTAGCTTAACAAAAACTAGGGCAGTGTTTTAAAAAAATTTAATTTAACAAAAAAAAAATTTTAAAGTAGCGGATTTTATGCCGCCAATTTTCACCTTTACCGGCAGCCCTTAAGGAGACTGCATATTGCTTATGTCTTGCAATAGTTCTCTAAATGATTCTTATAACTATTGCTGGTAGTAAACCTGATATTTTGTGGCTTGTTGCGAAAATTGTAATTTAGCAATATGTGATTAAACCAGAAATCATAACAACATATGGAACATACTAATTAAATCCACATGTATTTATATCTCTAGTTATTATTTTAATAATAAAAATGCACATAACTTTGTGCTTTCGTGTTACAAGAGAGTATAGTTTTGTTCACCTAACTGTTGTTTGTTACACATAAAACTTTCCTTCCCACAGCACTAATATCACGAATGTACATAGAACATTTGTCTTAGTTAGATAGAATTTATGAATACATGACCTAAAGTAAAAGTTAATATGATACGTAATATGGTATGGTATATTGGTAATCTATTCAAAATTTCCTCCAATAATAAATGTTGAATTCTAACGCCACATTTTTGTTTGTAATACTTAAAACTAATCGAGATAGATAAAGAGTTATATATATATATAAATGATCAGGACGACGAGATGAGTTGAATTCCCGTTGACTACCCGTTTGTCCACCAGTCCGTGCCAGAGATAACTTCAGTAAAATTAAGATATGTCGATGAAATTTGGTACACGTGTTCTTTGTCACCATATGTTGTCACCATGTTGGTATTGCAGATCAGTGTAATCGGACTACTGCCACACCCAGAAATTGCGGTTAATCGTAAACCTATAAAGTGTGATAACTAAGCAAGAAATTAAGGCACAACAAGTAAATTGGTACTGAGAGTAGGGGCATATATAGGTATGTAAAACACGTCACAAGCATTAAATTTCACAGTCGAGGTGGTACTTAATGGTTTCAAAGAAATCGGCATAAAAATTGGACACACCCTTTGGCCGCGCATCTTTAAGAAAAAGTCTATATCTCTCGAACTGCTTTGCCAATATCAACCAACTTTGATGCGTGTCTCATTATCTCGGCATCCTTGTGTTACAATGTGAAAATAGGAGAAAACGGAATTCAATCACGCCTACTTCCAATATGTCACTATTTTAAATTCCACATGATTCTTTCGCATTATGTTTTTATTTATTTGCATTATACAATTTTTATATAATTATTTTTTTTATTCGCAGTATATAAATCAGTTGCCAATGAAGATATCAGAGAAAAACTTTACACAAATCTCTCATGTCTAAAAATTGTGAAAATCGAACTATAGTTGATGGCTCACATTTTACCAAAAATATTGGTTAATCTGTGAGTTATATATTGAAATTCAGAGCAACTCTCTGTCTAAAAATATTGTGCCCTTGTGTCAAATAGGTAAAACCTGGAGAATACTTCCCTAGCGCTCATATAACTAATATAAAGATTTTTGAACCTGCGGTTAACTTTATACCGCATATATCACTCGATATGTTAGTCATTTCAGTGGCATATACCCAATATAAGGATTTTCAAACATCCGTATGACCTTATGCTATATATACCGATCAATCTGTGAGGTATCTTAGTGAAAGTTAGACAGCATCTTTTCCTGGTAGTACTACGTGATGAAAGCAAAAATCAATAAAATTGGATTAATTCTACCCCTGGCACCCACATACCTAATTTAAGAATTTGAAACTTCCGGTTGGCTTTAAACGGTATATATCGGCCAATATGTATGATATCTGAGCAAAATTAAATGAACGCATTATATTGAACAAGCTACAGTATAATTCCGAAAATGTGTGAAATCTCTTAACAAATTACACCAGTTCCCATATGCTATATATAATGAGATACATTATTATAATAGACTTTATACCGAATATGTCGATCAATGTGTGAGTTATGCTAAAGGTTGCTGCATTCAGTGGACTTGACCTAGCCCCAATACAGCCGATGAGGTGATTTCCCACTTTCCATCTGACCGCAAAACGTTTATGTTGAGTAATATGTGTGATATTTTAATGAAATTAAGTGGACATGCTTTCTTAAAAATGATGATCTTTTCCTTATATACTCAATATATTAAGTTTTGCACATTTGGTTGATTTCGCACTGCGCCGATAATATCGTCAATATAACTATTTCGGATACGAAGCAAAATATAGTAATAAACCTAAATGAATCTACGACCAATAACATAAGTTAATAAGATAGCAAATATGATTGTAATCCAATCACAATTTCGTCGAATAATGAATGTTGAATGCTTACGCAACATTTTTATACTCTCGCTACATGTTGTTACAGAGTATATTAGTTTTGGTCACCTAACGGTTGCTTGTAACACCTGAAACTAATCGAGTTAGATATAGACATATATATACAAATGACCAGGGTGAAAAGACGGGTTGAAATCCGAATGACTGTCTGTTCGTCCGTTCGTCCGTCTGTGCAAGCGATAACTTGAGTAGAATTAAGATATTTAGATGAAACTTGATACACCTGTTCTTCGTCACCGCAAGACGGTTGGCATTGCAGATGGGCGTAATCGGACATCTGCCACGCCCAAAAAATCCTGTTAAGCGAAAACTGATAAAGTGCTGTAACTAAGCAGCAAATTAAGATATAAACGTGCTATTTGGTATAGAGGATCCGAGTAGGGTGGGGCATCCGTGGGCAAAATTTTTGTAAAACTGGAAATGGCTCCGCCCCCCATAGGTTTCATATACATATCTCAGAAAATATTATAGCTACATCAATCAAACTTGCTTCGATTAAGGTTTTCTAGTATCTCCTCATATGCTGAAAAAATTAGCGAAATCGGATAATAACCGGGGCCACCCCACATATAAAGGTTACGTTGAAAACTACTAAAACTACATATCTCAAGAACGCCTTAACCGATTTCAAAATTCAATCAAAATTTGGTATGTGACATTATGTTTACATTCTTATATTACTTTGTGAAAATGGACCAAATCGGATTAAAACCACGCCTACTTCTCATATAACACAACTTTAAGTCTCATCTGAAACTTTAATTTTAAAGTAGATAATTCGAGCATCAATTAAAATATTGGAATAAAACTTAGCACGAATAGTACCGTCAGGATATGTCATCTCATGCGTAAAAATAGACGGAATCACATTATAACTTTTCAAGCCACCAGATACCCAGTAGATCAACCTCACTGTCTCTATCTGACTTTTTACCGAAAATATCGGTAAATTTGTAAGATATTACAATGAAATTGGAAGTTTATCTTTCCGTGAAAATAGAGTTGTCTGGTATCCTAAATGGAGAAAATCGGGTAAATACTTCCCCAAGCCCCCGCAGGTATATGGACATATATACAGATAACATGTATAACGGTAAATATGTAAAATATCTTAGCACAATGAAGTGAACGTGTAATATTGGATATACCATAGTTTAATGTCGAAAATGTGTGAAATCGATCAACGATTTATCGCAGCTACCATATAACAATTTTCGTTATTCTAGCAGACTTTATGCCAAATATGTCGGTCAGTGTGTGAGCACCTTCACCAAATTAGGTGGAAACATGTTCCCTAATATAATTGCGTAATGAAAAGAGTTAATGTGATCAGTGCAGATCTCCCTCTATCCCAAATATGGCCGATATAAGAGTTTCCGACTTTCCATCTGACTTTAAGCCGGTTATTTTGGTCAATACACGAATGTGTAATATTTTAATGAAATTAAGTGGATATGTGAAACTGCGAAACTGTGGTTTCTTGCTAAATATGAATGAAACTGGTCCAGACCATGGTCTAAGCCTCTTATTCCTAATATAATGATTTCCGTTTCTCTGGTATACCCAATATATTTAATTAAACCCCTTTGGTTGAGTTTACATCGCATATATCTCATTTGAGCTAATCAGGTAGATTTTAATATAAATATCTCTGAAACGATGACAAGTTTAAGATGTTCGGTTATTCCCGAACTTAGCTCTTCCTTACTTGTTTAATGCAATGTTATGCCAGCACCTGAAAGCATTTCCCGCCTTTGACCTTAGCACACTGCGGGAGTATAAAATGTTCGGTTACACTCACACTTAGACCTTTCTTACTTGCTTCATATAAAGTTATGTCAACACCTGAAAGTATGCCCCCGACTTTGATCACACACGCTTTGTGTTCTTGTTCGTAACAATTTGCAGCTACGTAGTTCGGCATTTTGAAATTCTTTTCATGGTTACAGATATTTTGAAGTTGTTTACGGATGAACTTGCGGTTTATCGGAACTGAAATTTTATTTGGGATTTTTTTATTAAATATGCTTAATATTAAATAAGTATTTTAGAAATTGGAGTATAACGACAAAATTTAAAATATGAATGATATTTTTGAGTGCATTGAGGAAGCCATGGATTGGTATGAGTTATTCGTACGGAGTTACTTATACTTTATTGTAATGACTTAGAAATTGCAAGACGTTTATATATTAATTTTTGTTTAATCTCAAACTGTTTAGGTCGAATAACACTTTATTCAAAACAAGAAATGTATTTAATTATCTTTATAAATAAAATTAAATACAACAATACAAAAAGCAAATCTTTCATTAAAACATATATCGCAGTAGTTTCACACATTCAGATGAATTAGAGAATTCTGACGTCGAGTAGCGGAACCGCACATAAATTTGCGAAAATAATACGAAAGAATGACAGAAGAGGTCGGCGGCCGAGTCGCAACTGAAAATGCAACGGGCAACACCAAAAGAGAATTTCCGGACTATAAGCGAGAAAAGTCTTCGTGTATGAACGCGGTCTAATAAAACCTTGGTTCGTTTTAATAAGTACACTCAACACCTGAAAATCATTTGGTATTGTGCAACACTTTTCTGCTACTTTTGTGGCTTTTAGGCTGTCGTGTTAATATTTAAACACGACATAAATTTTAAAGCTTGGCGAGCAACAATTTAATAAATGCTAAATAATGCAAGTTTTTAAAGAGATTCTTTTGAATTACTTTGGAAGTTTGTTTAATGATATTGGAATATTACCTGTAATTTTTTGTGAGTCCAGTAGGGTAAACTTAGGAATAGCATCACACGAGTTTGCAATATATGTAAACGTGGTAACACTTATTATTTATCAGAATGCAACCCTCTTGTTATTGCGCAAATAAATCAAATTGAATAAAAATTAAAATGTCGAATTAAAGCTATTTTTACAATAATTAATAAAAAATAAATATGTAGAAACAATTTAGTGAAGCGTTAGTGTTTGAAAAGTGCACGATATAAGTGTAAGATTTATTATAATTCGAAAAATTACACATTTAAAATTGTTAAATTTTTAATTTAAAGTGCAAATATTTTTAAAAATGTATGTTCGCGGCGATTATATTTATATATATTCGTCATCTGAAGAATCTCCTTTATCCGCGCATACCCATTTTAACCCAGAATTCAGAGGATGCTTTTCTAGAGCCGCCTAGCAATTTCATGTAATATGCTGAAAATATTTATAAGAAAATTATCAATTGTTTGATAATCTCCATCAAAAAAATATACGGCATTTAGTACAATGTATTAAAATAATACACCTTCAAATTCCCTGTATTTGAAAAAGTTTCTGAATTAATAAATTAAATTCAAATAATTTAATAAAAACAAGCAAATTAAAATCTTTCAAATTTTCTGGCAAATATAAAAAAGTATAGCCCAGAAAAAACTCAGCAACAAGAAATTTTAGCAGCAGAGCTGCATTACGGGAAAAAAATTCACCAGTCAAGGAATATATGATTTCAATAACTAAAATTTCTAAGCACAAAATACGGCACACAGTGAGGTATACAGTTTTTTTTAATGAAACATACGATAAATAAATAATTTTCCGTTGTATACTGCATCAATTTTTATGGTTTTTGTTATTTAATAAATAGTTTGTCTTTATTAACTACCTCATCGTATACAGCATTGCGTACTACCTCTGAAACACAAGATGGTCCCTATTCACCCCCTGAAAAGCCACTATGAAAGGGTTCCGGAGGTACGAATATACCGAAGAATTTTATGGAATTAAATAATATATATGGTTGTGAATATTTTCACACAGCTGAGATCACCTGATTGTTTAAAGGCTGTTCCGGCACAGAGCTTCAAATAAAAGGACTGTAAAAGCAGACATTTTCTTATATAAATGTATTTTCAATAAGAAATATAAATGAAAGATAAAAATTAATAGAATTTGAAAATTTAAAAGGCCAAGTAATTCTAATAAAAAACGACGCCGTCAACACGAAATACGTAGCATTTGCAAGGCGTTACGCAAATGTTCGGTAAATACTTTTTATAAAATAGGAGACTTTTTATAACGTTTTGATGCTGCTAATAAGAATTTCGTCAATACTTAATAAAATTTATCTATATGAATTTTAATAATGGAAATATAATCGGAAATTTATCAAAAACATACTTAAAGGAAGAAGTTGTTTACCATAACATGGTAACACTCTATAGGACATTTTGGTCTTTCTTGACGCATTTGGCAGTTTTAGTAGTAGCATATTTGAGGCAAACCTCATAAAGTGCCTAATTTGTTGCCCTTTTCTCCCCAATTACAATTGGAAGTTCTTTCATTCATTATTTCATTCGCCTGCGTATGCATGAGTGCAAATTTTAGGATTTGTTACTTGAAGATATGTACAATGGTATCGTTCAATAAATAGGCATACAAGTAACCAAGAATCATATGGTTTTCAATATTTTCACACAGCTGAGATCATTTTATTGCATTTGAGCCTTTTCCGGCACAGATCCTTAAATAAAAGGAGAGTAAGAGAACTTTTATTATGAAAGTGTATTATTATTAATAGAAAATATGAAGAAATCTTAAAATCGATGTAATTTGAAAATTGAAAAGGCTTCTTCAACGTACAATATTGTACTTAATACATAGTATTTGCAAGCCGTTACACAAATTTTTGGTAATAGGTTAATTTTTTATAAAATAGGAAACTTTTAATAATGTTTTGGTACAATAAATAAAATTTTAATCAATTCTTGGTAAATTTTATTATTATGAATTTTAATAATAGATAAATAATTGAAAATTAATCAAAAAAGTACAAAGTAAGCAATTGTTTAGCACAACATGGCAACACATTATAGCAGATTTGTGCCTTTTTTGAAGAATTTGGCTGTTTTAGTAGCGGAATATTTGAGGCAAACCTAATAAAGTGCCTAGTTTTTGGCCCCTTCCCTGTCTCATTCAATTATATTCTTATTTAAATTCTTTCATTCATCACTTCATTCAACGCGTATGTATGAGTGAAAAATTTAGGATTTGTTCCTTGTAGGTTTGTACAAAGGTACCGATGTTTCACTTATGGGTACACAAATAGGTTGCGACGATGTCATATCATTTCTGGATAATTAGTATATTAGAACTATAATAAAATTATATTAATTTGTGAAACTTTCCGTATTAAATTAAATGGAACGAAAATTCTGAAAGTTGATTTCATGTAATGAGTTACTTGTTAAAATTTCAAAATCAATGTGCACATTCAACAATAATAGGTATTTTTCTCTGGGCATTGCCCGTCGCTCTCAATTTGTTAAATTTCTCTTTAGAAAAACTTTGCTCGTTGCTTTTTCTCTGCGTCTGTCATCCGGTTATTTGGTTCGACCGTCAGTCATTAAGGCAGTCGGTTTGAATGCTAGCTGTACTGCAAAGTTCGTCGCACGGTTGGTTTTCTTTAGTTTAAGTATGAATATATTTATTCAAAAGAAAATAAAGTTTCTTCAAATGTAGTTGTCAGCAGTTGCTGAATTGTTAGAACACAGAATATTAGGCGCTGATTAAGTTGTGAACAAAATGCAAACAATTCATGAGAAAAAGTACATAAAAAACTTCAATACGATTGAAAGAACTCAAAACTAACTTAAAATATGAATGCTTTAAATACTCAATATAATGAAGGCAGTTAATGGAATCAAGATCAAAGTTTTTGTGAAGACAAAAGATAATCCTGCTTAATAAAAGTTTTATTGGCACTTTTTATAATATATTGTGTTGCGTGTAACCTTCAAGGTTTTTCTTTGTATCGTTATGTGCGGAAGTTTATCCACTTTTTGTATCTTACTAATTTTCGTTGCTCAGCGCTACTCGTTAGTAGTTATTCGTTCGTTTTATATTTCTAAGCTGTGTAAATCTAAATCTGTCTATATTTATCGTATATAATACGTAAGTGTGTTTGTAATTTTATGAATGCAATATTTGCACATATGATCGAACCCAACAGAACTTGAAACAAAATGTATGTTGCTATGTAAACTTAATATACAAATATCAAATATAGATTTGTGGATGAATTATTTAAAATATTATATCAGTGAAAACAAATCGTTCGATTAAATAACCAATAACTATATT
Organism: Bactrocera minax; assembly: GCA_021498325.1. NCBI lineage: Eukaryota > Metazoa > Arthropoda > Insecta > Diptera > Tephritidae > Bactrocera > Bactrocera minax. Next base: position 298,803 of record JAKEEE010000130.1, on the reverse strand, counting down.
GAAGATAAATTAATCCCAAGTGAAATATACTTTATATGTTGATATGGATATGTGGAGATGTGGAGTCACTAAAATTTATTTAAATTAGTATAATATAATACTATTATTAAATAAAAAATAATAGATTTTAGTCATGATTTTTGTTTAATATGTTAGTTAAATTTTTTTACATTCATGCAGATATCTTCACATCGGCATTTACTCACGTTCTAAATAAGTGTAAAGTGAAGTATGTATGTATATAACTACTTTATGCTAACTTTTTAAGGACAATTTTACAGAATTAGTTAAAAAATTAAATGAAAATATATGTAATGTCCAAAGTGCTTAATGTCAATCGATATACATATCTACTTAACATACAAATACATGTATAAAAAACTCCATTATACCTTTTCTTTTACGAACTAAAGTTGGTTGGATACATTAGTAAATTAATCGCTAACATACAATTTGAATGGTAAAAATCAGGTTAATTAATTCAGTCACTACTTGATTTTAATAAATTCAGCATATGGGAAGCATATATATATCGAACATAGTATTTTAAAAATATTGTTTCTTCCTAAACTAATGGAACTAGAAGTCATCTTATAACTAATTCGCACATAATTATTGTTAAATAAAAATAATAATACATTCTGCGTTCAAACATTCACACATTAAAGCAATTTATATTATTCAACACTCGCTCCAATTTTTTTTATTATAGTGGTATAGAACAATATTCTGAGAACTTTTGGGAAATTTTCCGATAGTGCTGATCGGTTTGTTATTTGCACCGTTATTGTTCTGAAGTGATAAATGAGGTATCAATCTACTGTATTTCTATTTTTAGTAAGAAAGAAATTAATAAAAAAAACTTACACAAATCTACTTACACACTATCACACACACTTACACAAATCTACTTCACAAATCTATATTTTTGTTTTATAAATTTTCTGAATAGTTTAAAACTTTCCAAAAAGTACGAATTCCCAGGTCTTACAGGTGCCTTACTACTGTTTTTGTTCTACTGAAAATATAACTGCCAAACTATCATTGAATATCTATAGACCGCGTTCATACACGGAGACTTATGTTGCCCAGACTAGTAGTTTGTAGGATCGCGAGACTCAAAGCCGTGGGGCGACGACGAAAGGCGAAGGGAACCGAGTTGCTCGCTTTCGGGCAACACGCTTTGTGTTCTTGTTCGTAACAGTTCGCTCCTACGTAGTTTAGCATTCCTTTTCATTTCGAAATTCTTTGAGTAGTTGCAATTGCGCTGGGATTAAAATAAGCATTTATAATATCTTCGGAAGTCTGAATTTTGTCATATATTTTTTGTATGTAATATACAAATGTGAATAATCTCATAGAAATAATTTAGAAAATGATGAATAGTGATGAAAATTAGCTAATGAAAAATACTTTGTGTACCGTAAAAAAAGTGTACGAGAAATTAAGAATATGATATGAAAGGGAATGTAGAAATCTTTGCTTCAGACTTTTGCTTTGACAGATAAGTTAGATGCATGCTTTTGTGTGGATCGAAATTAATTTTTGAAATATGTATGTACGTTTAGTCTACGGAATCTGAACAATTGATATAAAAAAGGTGGAATGCCTAAAAGTAACTGATAAACCCGCTAAAAGCAACTTACAAAAACAAACAGAAACAAAATTCCAAGAAACGACACAGATCATATTGAATTTTGTGCAACTAAAGTTTTTTAGCTATTCTTTGCTGTAAATTATAAATACTTGCATTTAATACCTTTCTCATAAAATTGTTTTTTTTTATGTAATAGCGTTTTTTATGTTTATATTGGAACGGATTTACTAGATTAAACGTATACACAGTGTATACATGTAGGTCACATTTTAATGGCTATACACTGGTCTTTATTTCTAATTCAAATAACTTAACACTTCATCGCTCGTTATTTGAGTTTGTAACTTCTTACTTATAACTCACATTCACTTTACTTGGCAACACTAATTAGAACTGGGTCTGCTGCCATTTTGGCAGCTCTTCTATAGTAGATCGTTATCAACATGTCGCCACTCGAACATTCTGGCAACTACGGGTTTCGCTGTCTAACTGATTCTTGTAAGTTATCATCGATTCTGTTTTGCTCCGGCATTGGTGTTTGCCACGCTGCCAACTATGTCTGATCGTCCCGATTAGGCATATTTGCGGTCTCAAACGTTGAAAGCCATTCTAAATGGACTACCTTCATTTTATTCCTAGGTCTTCTAATGGTCTATATACGATATACTACATCGTTGAGTTGTTTAACAACTTGGTATGGTTCCTTCCATTATTTAGGAGACAAGCCGTTCTTCCTTAGCGGGTAATATAACAACATCCAATCTCCTTCCACAAACCCCCCAGAACAGAGTTTATTCCCTTGTCGTATTTTGCCTTCATTTTAGCACTCTTAGTTTACCTGCGCTGTGTCAGCATAGCATGTATTTCTCTCATCTCGTCTTCCTGGGTACTGTTGGTTTCCTCAGCATTCCTTCCCCCATTGAGGTTAATTCTGAACTTCAAACTAATCGATAACAGAAGATCATTATCAAAAATTACCCTTGACGAAGTCTGCCCCGTCATTTCAGGAATAGCAGACCGATAAGCCATCAGGAACAAGGATATGTGGATATGTCAATCTTATTGATACTTGTCTACCACTTTCCTCAAATGTTCTTCTAAAGTTCGATTGTATTGTTCTACCATGCCATCGGACTGCGGATGTAATGCAGTAGTACGAGTTTTCCGTGCCTCAGCACAATTGGCATCTCACTCCGCAATTGATTGACGACAACCAATCCAATATAACTTTTGCTTTAATTTCTCCAAGTTTTCGTGATTCCCATGTGCCCTTCGCAGGACCGTTATGCAGCTCATTGAGAAGTTGGGGAATAATTACTTTCGGAATAATCATAAAAGCTCGGGAGCTTTGCTTTGCGGGATGTTATTACCATTAATCGGGCATCAGTAATGTCTTCTTTGGCCTCAAGTTTTAAGTAATGTCTGCATTCCAAATTACAGAAACGGCGGAACATCGCATCCTCATTTCCAAGACCTTTGCGATGCTCTATAGAGAAGTCGTACCTTTGGAGTCTCTTGATCCACCGTGGCAACTACCCCACAGGTTCCTGCATTGTAGAATCCATTAGAAAGCTACATGATCTTCCGCAGCTTTCCATTTGCGTTCAGTTGGATTATTGGATCGGTTAGATGCGGTATTACAGTTGCGTGCAATATGACCGCTGTTTCCGCAGGTGAGCTATTTAACCACACCATCATATTTCTTACGTCTTTCGGTAGATTTTTTCATTAGTTTATCCAACCTTTTTATTCAAATGATAACTACTTCTTCTTAATAACTACTAAATCACAATTGGGAATGGTTTGTAGGATTTCTGCTTTAGACCCTTCTAGTGCAACGAATAAACCATCGACTTTATGTTCACCGTTTCATTTTCTTCTTTTTCTTTTCCAACTGAAGTTTAAAAACCTGGAACGGAATTGTGCCGTCAACGGATGGAGTTCTTACCTTGGCGGAGCTTACCTTACCTCACCTTACCTCTTACCTGACATAATTGTCTGATTTAATTGTAGCTCGGAAAAATCGGAAACGATTTTTCAACGATTCCATTTCAGCCTTAATTTTATCCTGCTCTTACGAAATCTGTGTTGGCACCTCTGTTATTTGTGAGGTCACTTGTACTGAAATCTGCGCCGATATCCGTGCCTCCTGCTCTTTCAACTGTAAGGACAATTGGGATTATTGTGCCAACATTTGTGATGACACCTCTGCTGAAATTTGTGATGACAACTGCAACATTGCAGCCAAAATCGTGTTCATGTCCATAACCTTTGATGAATATTAAGCCCCTTCCCTCTCTTCCATCGTCGTCGTCGATTCCTATAATTCCGATTGAGAGAAATATTCGTCAACATTAATGTTATCTGCTTGCATGGCCTCTCCCAATCGAGATTGTAATTCGGATTTTATTCCATTTGTTGCCAAACCACGTTGTTCCAGCTCCTTCTTCAGCTGTTGAATCTTCAGTTCATTATACTTAGCCATTTTTAAAATTATCTCTTATGGGACACCATTGCAACCGATTTGCTAGATTAATCGCCTACGTTGAAACTCTACTCTGAGTTCGATCACTGGATTGTTGTCACAATTTAATGGCTATACACTGCACTTTATTTCTTAATCAGTTAACTTAACACTTTACTCGATAACACTGTGTCTGCTGCCACTCCGGTATATGATATGAACAGATGGATTTTGATAGTTCTCTCACGAAACAAAGTGTTTCGCGTCATGTCATTCTTGGTCGAGACGGTTTTTGCTAGGTATTACATTTTGTTTTGTAGACTATTTATTGACAATCAGATTAAGGTGTTTGGGTATGATATGTTTCTTTGAATAGTAAAATGTATACATATATTGAACAAAGAACCACGAAAGTGCTTGTTTAGCGAAAGAATGAAAAAAAAAAAATCTCGAAAATTAAGGTTACAGAGTTCTCACTGGGTTTCTTTAGTTTCGTGCTCACCTACACAGTCGCAGTTCCTCTCATGCCGACCACTACTATAATATAAAATTCAGGAACCTCAAAGTCCAAGATTGCTACACTCTTTGTCATAAACGAAGGGATGTGAAGAGCCAACTTCTTAAAACTGTCAAACTTTCATTGTAAATGTCAAGGATGATAGATACAAGATTGCAACACTCAACATCATAAACGAAATGCATTGTCAAACTTTAATTGTAAACAAACCTTGCCTCTTTCGTTTCCAACGTCACGAAATTAAGCATGTTTCTGTCAAACTTGTAGTAAGAGTTAATAGTAACGGGTAGAAATTGTAATCCATATTTCTTTAATTCTTTGTCCTCTATTGTACCCAATACATATGTATGTAGATTATAACTGCGCAAACCGCTGGTTATTTGTACTCACGCGCCTTAAGTTTTGGAATCTACTACTAGTATTACCACAAAGTAATTTTTAATTTGTAGTCAAAATATGGCAAAACTTGATAAAATGTAATTACACTTTTGGAGGGTATTAGAAATTCAAAAAAATGGAAACAGTTTCTAAGGAAAACGTTAGTAATGTAGGAAGTCTTTCTTAGTTCACCAAATACAAGTTTTTTAAGGTCTTTGCGAACCTTTATATGATATTTATATACTCTTAACAATTAATTTGGTTCTTATGTTTATTTTTGACTAATTTGAGGAAAGAACTTTTTTTCTAATCAGTAGCAAAACTGTAATGCAAATATAAAAAACATGAAATCGAGAAATACTAATTCTTTAATTCCATTGAAGCAGCCTAATTAATATGGGGATGTGTAATTTAATTAATACATATGAACAGTCTGAGCTATTTTTGTTTTCTCCGTGTTGCCGTGAAAAAATTAATGTGGCGTAAAATAATTTGCAATTTGCCGTGCCAAATGGAATATCAAATTTTGAGTATTGAAAATCAAAACAAACTTATCCGTTGTTTAAATTTGTCTTATTACTTAAAATGTTAAATCTTTTCGTAAAATGAGCGGAAGACATGTTAAATAATTACCTTTGCTGATTCAATATTGTACAAGTCTATCGTTTATTTCATCCAGACTTAAATCACAGAATATCAATGACGTTATGTCCGGTGATGAAACAAAAAGTCGAGCGAATTTGAGACAAAAAAAAAAGGAACGAAAGGAGGAATGAATTTGAATATAGAAATTACGTAGTCAAAGTGTTAATTTCCATTGTCTAAATTTTCCTTTGTATGAAGAAATTTTGTCTCTGTTAATAGGACAAATCCCTACTTTAAAGCGAATTTGATTTATTTCATTTTCTCATAACGCTGGCAAAGATAAATTTATTATTTCGAGATTATGACAAGCCCATCACAAAATCTTACTATATAAGCTAAGAAATTCAATGTCGCATAAATTAACACTGTGCAATATTCAATTAAAACAAGTAAGCAAGAGCTAAGTTCGGGTGCAATCGAACATATTATGCTCTCGCAAATTTTAAAGATCAAAGACGGCGGCTTATTTTCAGGTGTTGACAAAACTTTATATTACCAAGTAAGGAAGGGCTAAGTTCGGGTGTAACCGAACATTTTACGTTCTCGCAATATGCAAGGATCAAAGGAGGGAAATACTTTCAGGTGCTACCAAAATTTTCTATTAAAAAATGTTGCGGAAGAATTCAACATTCATTATTCGACGAAACCGTGAATGGATTACAACCAAGTTTGGTATCTTATTAACTTATATTACAGATCCTAGACTCAAGTACTTTCGTTACTATATTTTGCTTCCTGTCCGAGATATTTTTATTAGGATCTACCAAATTAACTCAAAAAAGATATATGTGATATAAACTCAACCAAAGTGGCTTAATAAATATATAAGATACATGAGGAAAAAGTCAACCAGAGAAAAGGAAATCATTATATTAGGAATAAGCGCCTTAGACCATGGTTTAGACCGATTTCTTTCATATTTAGGGCGAAATCACATTATGTTTAGGAAAAAACATCCAATTAATTTCATTAAAATATATCGGGTATATTTGTGTTAGGGAAAGGTCGGGACGGATTGCATTAATTTTTGTCTTTACTTAACTACACTAGAGTGTAACATGCTTCCTTTCAAATTTATGAAGATGAGTCACGCACCGACCGACAAATTCGGCTTAAAGTCTGTTGGAATAACGAAAATTATTAAATGTTAATAATAAAACATAATGTTGTAGTATGTAGTATATGGGAGCTGGTATAATACGTTGATCGATTTCACACATTTTCGGCATTAAACTGTGATATATCCAATATTATACGTCCACTTAATTTTGCTAAGATATCTTACATATTGATCGTTATATACCGTATAAAGCCAACCGGATGTTTGAAATTCTTATATTAGGTATATGGGGTTAGAGGAAGTGTTTACCCGACTTTATCCATTTTAAGCACACAGCTTACTTTAAGCACAGTTACGTGAAATTAATGCACAGTGAGAACACTTAAAAGTGCATTTATTAAGCCAATAATTTGATTGTACGAGGGCGGGTCAATAAGTACGTAACTTTTGGAATAAGACGCAGATTTTTTGATAAATAAATAATTTTATTTTTCAACATAGTCTCCCTTGAGCTCTATACACTTTGTCCAACGCTTCTCCAATTTTTTTTATCCCTTCCAAAAAATATGTTTTGTCGAGGTCCTCAAAATAGGCCTTTGTTTGCGAGATGACTTCATCATTGGAGATAAATCTTTTTCCACCAAGCCATTTCTTCAGGTTTGGGAACAAGAAGTAGTCACTCGGAGCCAAATCTGGAGAATAGGGCGGATGAGGGAGCAATTCATAGCCCAATTCATGGATTTTTGCCATGGCAATTGCACATGTGTGCACCCTTGCATTGTCTTGGTGGAAAAGAACTTTTTTCTTGGCCAAATGAGGTCGGTTTTTCTTCAAATCGTTATTAAATCGGTCCAATAAGTTGGCATAATATTCTCCATTGATTGTTCTTCCCTTTTGAAGGTAGTCAATGTGGATTATCTCGTGTGCATCCCAAAAAACAGTCGCCATAACTTTATTGGCTGACAAACCCACCTTGGCCTTCTTTGGCGCCGATTCACCCTTAGAAACCCACTGTTTTGACTGTTGTTTGGTCTCTGGTGTGTTGTGATGGATTCATGTTTCGTCCACGGTTACAAAACGGCGCAAAAACTCCTCCACATTGCGATTAAACAACTCCAAACCTTCCTGTGAAGTTGTTACACGATTGCGTTTGTGGTCGACTGTAAGCAAACGCGGCACCCATCTTGCGGAAAGCTTTCTCATGCGTAGTGTTATTTTTTCAGTAAAGAAGTCAGAAATTCAAAAAGTCACGGACTTATTGACCCGCCCTCGTAATTTAAAAGTTACATGAGGAAATTCTGAAGCTTATGGAATTCGTATACTAGAGATTTTTGCCCTCCTTGGTAAATTTTTGATTTCTTCCAATATTATTAACTACTGAATAAACTCGACAATAACTGAATTTATTTACGACCAGAAAGTATATTTTACGAATAATCTTATTTCTATTTTGAATTTATGTAAATCATTATAATTTTTTTTTTCAAAAGTTGGTTTTAAAGTAATTTCTAATGGCAGTAAATTTAGTTTGGTATCAGCTGTCATTTTACCGAAAAATTATAGAAACATAGATTGCAAAAGTTTCGCCCATTATAGTGAGAGTAATTGAAAGATATTGTAATTATTTCCACCAAGAAATGTGAATATTAATTTCGAAACTTCTTTTGCCGCCATGTTTTGCTTACGTGAGTGGCAACTTGACAAAGTGGAATTAAGCAAGTAAGGAAGGGTGGACTTGAACATTATACATTCTGGCAATTCGCAAGGATTAAAGGCGTGAAAATATTTCAGGGTGTCTAAAACTTTGTAATAAAGAATGTTGCATATGATTTCAATATTCGTTATTAGACGAAATTTTGAATCGATTACAATCATAATGATTTGTTATTTAATTAAACTATGGGTAATGTGCCTAATTAGCTTCATTAACCAAACAGGAAATTTTCAAGCTGCAACATGAGGATTTCAAGGGCATGTTGGGTCAAGCCAAGGTGTTCCTTCCCGTGACAGAGGTCACCAGGACAGTTTAACCCCGGTCCTTTGCGATGCAAATAACTTCTGAGTATGGATCAGCGGTTTGAGCTTACCACAAATTTGTTGAGGGGTTGATAGCGTATTTAGTCAATTCGCCCGGTTCAACGAACGTTTGACTGTCGAGATGTTTCCACCTCAGTCCATTAAAAAGCTGTACTGTGGAAGAGAAACGCCTGACGTTCGTCAAGATGTTTAACCTCATCGCATGTATGCCTATTGGATAATGTCTGGTTAGAACTCCTACAAAAACTGCATAATGAACCTTGTTAAGAACGGGTGGCCCAGTGGATAAGTTGCATTCTGCTCTCTACCAAAAGGATATAGCAGCCGAGAAAGTCCTACTTGGTGATCATCCCTCAGCGAACACAAGCGAAGTCCTTAGATCCAGTGCTAGAATGTGATGTGAGTGCTAGAAAGTGCTTTTCCAGCAAGATGAAAGTAGGACGACGGTGTCCTTTCTAGCAAGCTATTTCTCTTTCTAGTTCCTAGCGATTGCGCGACAATCAGATATCCAAACAAGTCGAATAACGAAATAGCATGAGATCAGACTCTAACGAGGTCGGATACCCCTTGACTAAGGGGTCAAATCTCCCAGATGAAGCAACTCATTGGCGGCCTTTGCTTGCTGTATATTAATCTGAAAAATCTTCATCCGCCAGACTCCGCCCTAGAAGTGCGAGTTCCGGACCAATATCACAATCGAGTTGATCCTCTTCGTACAGCCGATCGAGACTGATGACAAATCCGTCGACAGACAATCATCTCAACTTCGTATCCTCCGTGAGCCATCTTCTTCACAATTTTCTAAGGCCCGTAGAATATTGCTCTTAGTCTTAATCCTGCTCCTTACTGCGTTCACCTATATCACAGCCAATATCCCCTCTTCGGTTCTAATTGAATTTTGTCCTATTTTCCTGCGGAATGGTGGCGATATTGTGTTGTGCTTCCTACGCTTTTCTTCATACTAAGACAATTGATGACATATATTCCAAATTAGATCCTTCAACCACTGCTTCACTTGCTCATCCGCTTAATGTTTATCAAAGTATGACACCCGCCTCGGATTTTCATATTACGGTGTATCATCCGAGAGTAAAATCTTTATCTCTACTGACGATTTTAATTGCTTACTGACTTGTATTTTGCCATCACGCTTCTTACTATGACGGCTTGTTTTTTATAGTGTGTGAAAGGTCTACTTCGTCAATAGCAACTTTTCTGATCCTGCCACTATACACAAGTCTCCAAATTCTTCGATAAGTTCGGCAGTAATGTTCTCATCTTTAGTAACTGGGTTCTTACGAGCGACACTGTCCACAATTTCATGGTCCAATTTCGTAGTCGTTTGCAACATCCTGTACACTCTCGGGTCCATTGCCACAACAGCACCCTCGTTCCCACTGCGTAATATTTCTAAAGCCCTCTTTAGATGGATACTACTCTTCATCCTCTTACGAAATTGCGCCAACTTTACATTTGCCAAAACATTCCTCAGGCTTCGCTGACCCATCCTGCCAACCTTTGGCTACTGCTCCTCTATACGTCTCCTTATTACCCTGCGTCTTTTCCTGCATCAGCTTCTGCCTGAACTGAGTACAATTAAACCGACCTGAACAAAACGTTGTTTCCAATCACGGTCGCGTATGTAATATCCCGCTGCCTTACTACATGAAATATCATTTCTAACATGATAATATTTCAATTGCTGTGGTGAAACTATCGTATTGTTGTAAGCTCGTTTGTATCAATCCCCATCAACTATCGTCGTCCCTACATAGTTCAACTTACAAATTGAGCGTCATTAGCATATCGTAACGCATTAGACATAAGTCGCTACCTGAATCGATCAACATGGAAGTACATATTTTTTCTACTTCTATTGAAGAATACATCTTTAAAAATCAATCTATTCCGTTTCTCCAATTTGACAATTTCTCTCTCATTTGCCATGGTGTTTACGCTGATATGCTTTACTCCTTAACTTACGCACGATGACCTTCCTTAGCAGAACTGTAGATAAAATACTTTTTGCTGAATGGACCAGATTTCCGAAAAGCCTGGCTTGAGGAAAATGGCATCATATAGTTCAATTGTGCGGGTTGCGTCTGGGTGCAACGAAGCTTATCATACACCTTGATCTGCTCCTTGAAGTCCTGAATAGTTTTTATCTGGTATGGGTTGCTTTTGTTTGACTTGGAATTTGGTATGCTTTTAATGAAATAATACATTAAACCAGAGTCATCCAAGCATGTCAGTTTCCCTAACTCCATTAAAATATAAAAACATTTTTCGGAGATCTTTCCCATAACGCTTCCGACGATTACGCAAAGTGCGAAGTACTTCAATCGAAGACAACGCAACACCAAATTCCTACCGGAATAGGTATATAAAATTTAATAACATATTCTTTAAAATATTAAGATTTCCAAGTTATTTCGCGGTTAATAACTTTTTATGTTAGCTACTCTTTACACAACTCTTTATAAAAGTATTACTTTCACAATTGTTGTATACAACAACAAAAGTTTCATGTGTAAGAAAGATTCACAAGTTTATGAGATATAAAATAACGTATTTCTACTGATCTGCTTTGTCCCACGCTCCCGTTATATATGCTTTCCACTCTTGTACGCTTCGCATTCTATCGCTGCCGTTAACTTGGCTATTTGGATATTTATTGTTGGCGCACTGCTGCCGTCGAGACTTTTGCACCCATGTTCGCCTGCGTGTTGTTTTTGATGTGGCACCTCTTTCGTTGTGTATTGTATTTTGTACTCCACTTAGGCAGTACAGCATTTAATTGTATTTAGTAACTAAAGCTTTGGTGTTGCTCAGCTTTCCCGAGTGTCGCCTCTGCTGCGCAGCATTGTCAAATTCGTTGCCGTCCGTTATGCCCGTTAGCGGGCCTATACCCTTAGATGCATTTTGCTTATGTACTTTAATGAGTACCACAATTTGAATTACCAGAAATTTCGATACAAGCGCTACCGCACGCACGGACCACTTGGAATAATGGCTATTCCCCCTTATTCAAAAACTGCACAAATATTAACTTTTTTTATTCAACTATCAAATTCAAATTTTGATTATGCAAAATGCATGTTCATGTTTTGCGTCTTCACTTTGAAGAAACTGAAATAATTTCACTTAAAACTTTGAAATCGATCTCACATCTGATGCCAATTGTAGGATGACCATTTATATTAAAACAATTATACCTAATTTTAATAAATTCTGTATTTGAAATATAAAACTGCTTAGAATGTGTACGTCCGTAGCGGTTCGTGGGTGTCATGTATAATATGAAGCGAAACTGGATTCGAGAGAGCGCTGTCAAAATGCACATTTTTTGTAACATTTGACAATGTTTTTTGAATAAGTTTTACAATTTTTATTGTATTTCTTTGGTATTTTATTATATTAGCTCAGGAAAAGAAGTAATGTTCATATTCAGGTTGTCTAAAATATGTAGGTGTTCTGATATATTAAAATTGTTTTTTATATTGAGGTTTATATGTTAATTTTACAAATCTTTCGTGATTGAAGTATGTATGTATATAATGGTCTAATAAAGGATATCTAGCTTCGAAAATTAATGTTGATTATGTAACTTAAACGTTCGAAATATCCAAGAAATACGTTAAAAAATCCAAGACTTATTTCTTACTAAGTTGCTAAGGTACTAAGTTACTAAGGTGAGAAATAAGTCTTGGGATTGTCAAATGTTAAAAAAATAGGTATTTTGACTCTCGAATCAAAGAGCGTCGCATCATATTATCCATCCTTTGACATGGAAACGAAGAAAACATAGCGAATGTGAGAACGAAAGTTTTGTTTTCAGTGCTTCTCTCTGATATTTAATGTTTCATGTTTTGTTATTTCCATCTTAGCAAATTCATTAAGCTAAACTTACATACATTTATTATTTTTATTATTATGTTACATTACATTTCAAAGATGTATTTCGATTAAATTGAAAAACAATAGAAATAAAAGAAATAAGTAATAAAAATGACAGATATTAGTCAAAGTGTAAAAAGATGAGAGTTGTCCAACAGTTTGCTTCGCTTTGCTTTGCTTTGCCTTGAAACCTTTTTATGTGAACGAACTCATACAACTTATACAAAAGCATACATCGAACTTACCTGTCAGCGCAAAAGTCCGAAGCAAAGCGAAGCCAAAGTTGTGTGTGAATTAGCCAAAAGTTTTCTATCTTCAAGTCAAAACAGATACAACTTTTTCTGTGAATTAGACGTAATTTTGACAAAATTTTTACATTGTGGCAAACACGAATTCTAGAATCGGCGATAACTTGCCAGAATCAGCCAGACAGCGAAATTCGTAATTGCCAGAATGTTCGAATGGCGATATTGTAGCGAACTCGAATGCCAGAACGAAACAGAATCGAAGATAAGTTGCCAGAATAAGCCAGGCAGCGAAACTTGTAGTTGTCAGAATGTTCGAGTAATGATCTGTTGATAACGATCTACTATATAAGGGCTGCCATAGTGGCAGCAGGTCTGTCCTAATTATAGTGTTGCCAAGTAAAGTGCAAGTGAATTATAAGTAAGCTCGAATAAAGAGTAACAAAGTGCTAAGTTATTGAACTAGAAATAAATAAAAGAGTATAGCCATTAAATTGTGACTTTAATTGAACAATCCAGTGATTGAACTCATGGTAAAGTTTCAACGTGAACGATTAATTTAGTAAATCCGTTACAATTGGTTTCAGAAATGGGATTGTCAAATAAAGTCCCATAAGAGATAGTTACAAAAAATGGGTAAGCTTAATAAACTGAAAATTCAACAACTAAAAAAGGAGTTAAAGTGACGTGTTTTTCCTACAAATGGACTAAAATCCGAATTGAAATCTCGGTTGCGAGAGGCCATGGAAGCAGACCACATTGATGTTGACGAATACGTCTTTTAAACGCATTTAGAGGAATCGACAATGAAAGGGAAGAGAATCGATGTTCGTCAAAGGTTCTGGACATGAGCACGATTTGGGTGCAATATCGCAGGTGTCATCGTAATTGAAAGAGCAGGTGGCACGTAGATCTACGCAGGTGACCTCCCAAATAACAGAGGTGTCCTCAAATATAGCGGAGGTGTCAACCTAGATTTCGGATGAGTGGGATAAAATTAAGGCCGAAGTGGATGAATTGAAAAACCGTTCCGCGAGCTACAATTAAATTGCCCAATTATGTCAACAGGCTCTGCCAAAGGAAAAACTCTATCCTTTGGGGGCACAACTCCCTGCATTCCTTTCCATCCTGCGTTAGCATGTCCGATTTTGACGTCTCAAATGCTGTAATGCTCGAAATGGCTTCTCTATTTAATAATCGCTCATTTAAAGCTCATCAAGTAGAAATAGAAAAATTCACTTGGGTGAATTGATTACTTGAAAAAGTGAGCAAAATCTTGGAGAAATCTCCCGAAACACTTAAGAAATATGATGGCCCTAATTGGTTCTCAACACTTGATCTAAAGAGTGGTTATTGGCAAGTGGAAGTAAACGAAGAAGACAAAGAAAAAACGGCTTTTAGTGTTGGAGATGGTCTATGGAGATTCATCGAAATTCCCATTGGATTATGTAACGCTCCTCCCAACTTTGAGAGACTTATGGACCTGATATTAAAAGGAGTGCACTGCAAGGCCTGTTTGGTGTAGCTCGATGATATCTAGGATTGTGCTGGGTAAAAATTTTGCTCAACATCTTAAGGACCTGGAAGAGGCTTAGCTAGCGTTGGTCTAACGCTGAGCAAGTCTTCTCTGTTCAAAAAAGAAGTGAGCTACTTAGGACACAAAGTAACAACGGAGGGCATTTGCACAGCTCACGAAAAATAGAGGAAGTAAAAGATTGGCCCAGTCCTAAAAATGTACATGAATTGTGAAGTTTCCTTGGACTCTGTACCTCTGCATTACACCCGCAGTCCGATGGCATGGTAGAACGATTCAATCGAACCTTACAAGAACATTTGAGGAAAGTGGTAGACAAGTATTATAAAGATTCAGATACTCATATATCCTTGTTCCTGTTGGTTTATCGGTCCGCTATACATGAAACGTCGGGGCAGACTCCAGCAAGGGTAAGTTTTGGTAATGACCTTTGATTACCGATTGATTTGAAGATGGGAATTAACCCCAGTGGTGGAAGGAATTCTAAGGAAAGCAACAGTATACTAGAAGACGAAACGAGAGAAATGCATGCTATGGCGAGAAAGCGCACCAAAATAATGAGTGATAAAATGAAAGCAAATTATGAAAAGGCTATGGACTCGGAAGGGTTTGCGGAAGGAGACTGGGTGTTGTTATATAATCCACAACGGAAGAAAGGCTTATCTCCTAAATTACAGTGTAGTAGGGAAGGACCATAGCAAGTTATGAAACGATTCAATGATGTGGTATATTGAATACGCACCATTGGAAGACCTAAGAATAAAATGATGGTAGTTCATTTATAACGGCTTGCGGCGTTTGGTACCGCAAATATGTCTAATCGGGACGATCAGACTAAAGTGGAGGGCAGTGTGGCGAACTCGAATTCCAGAATCGACGATAACTTGTGAGAATCTACCAGACATCGAAATTCACAGTAACCAGAATGCTCGAATCGCGATATTGTAGCGAACTCGAATACTAGAACAAAATAGAATCGACGATAAGTTGCAGAATCAGTTAGACAGCGAAACCAGTAGTTATCAGAATGTTCGAGTGACGATCTGTTGGTAACGATCTACTAAATAAGGGCTGCCGGAGTGGCAGCAGGATACAGTTCTAATTGGAGTGTTGCCAAGTAAAGTGCAAGTGAATTATAAGTAAGCTCGAGTAAAGAGTAACAACGTGCTAAGATATTGAATTGGAAATAAATAAAAGAGTATAGCCACTAAATTGTGACTGTAATTGAACAATCCAATGGTTGAACTGAAGGTAGAGTTTCAACGTGGAATTTAGTAAATCCGTTGCTATATATGGTCCGTTACAATATATGGTATTGAGTGCATATTTATATAATGTATAAAATTTACTACCTTTGTTTTCCATTAAATCTTTTATTGCTTAGTAATTACGATAATTTAGGATTTTCTTTCCTATCGTCTACAGGTGGAAAGTGGTGGTGCGAGAGTGGCGGAAGTTTCAGTCAGAGATTTTTGTTTTGAATATCTGATAGTAAACACTTGGTTCTGGATGAAAAATATATGAGTTTCTTTTGAATTCATATCAGAGAATTTAATGGGAGAAACTATTAAATTATTAACCGTTTCAACTAAAACACATAAATAAAGTGCTAAAGAATATATTAAAACTAATTTTCAATATTGATTTAATTTAATTAAAACACAAATTTATCAACGTCATCTTTTGAGGAAACTTGCGAGAGTCCATGAATATTGCCACCATAAAACAACAAATAACGTGAGCTTCATCTACTCAACAGGTGCACGATAAGAGGATCGAATAATCGTTATACTATGTAGATTCGAGTTATGTAAGAGGTAAGAATACGGATCTATTGAGCGCTGGTCGTTTAAAAGTTGTTAAATAGTTTAACGGAAAGAAATAAGTGGGCATTCATTAACATCTGTATATGTATAAATGCATGTACATATAATATATATATAAGGTAAAAGTGCTTTATTTAAAGTCAGAGGAAGATACCAATAATCAAAGATACATATGTGCATACATATACGCACACAAAGATCCAGAGGAAGCAACATTTAAAACATTTTTAACAACAATAACATGTCTGACATTGGAAGTGGCGACGAAGGCATTTCTGGTTCAAGTAAGTTGTATATAAACTTATAGTAATAAGTGCAAATGGAAATGTGTGTAAAAATTGTGTTACTTAATAGATCTCACTGCAAGATATCCAACCAAATTTAAGGTGTGATATTGCCCTTGAAACTTTTGTTTGTTTAATAAATGTTTGTTTAATAATCTTCCGAAATATTATGAAACAAAGCTTTATGAAAAGTTTCATAATTTGTAAGTGTATTTACAAGATTTCAATGATAAATATTAAAATTCAATATCTATAATAATAAAAAAAAAACTCATGATACGAGCAAGCGCAGACAACTCCGCTCTATTGTTGTCTAGACAACTTTATTGCTATCAATATTCCTAAGTCTGATTTTATGCACGGAGACTTTTGTAGCTCATTGTCTGGAAATTCTCCTCATTCACACGGGCGAATTGAGTTGCCGGGCAATTTTCTACATTCCATTTCATGTCCGGTTCTCGAATTCTTGTACGCTTAATTTAAGTGGCACACAAAAATATTTTTATCCTTATTCACAATTTTCTACAATATTACTATTATGCTATGCATATCTGTATACATATTATATTTGCATATTACGTACAAAAAATAGATAATAAAATTCAAATTTCCGAACATATTGTAAATATTCATTTGAAAAGGAGGATATTTGCAACCACGAAAAGAATTTCAAAATTAAAAGGAATGCCGAACTACGTAACAGCGAACTGTTACGAACAAGAACACAAAGCGTGCTGCCCAAGCACCAGCAACTCGGTGCCCTTCGTCTTTCCTCGTCGCCTTCAAATTACCAGTCACGGCAACAAAAGCCTGCATGTTCGAATCCGCACTAACGCTGCATCTCCACATATTATAGCTATTCCAACCAATTGTCAAATCTATTGCTATTGAGGAAGGCAATATTTTTGTGGGGGCATTATCTTGACAAAATCATTTATGCCGTTATGATTAAGTATCAAAATAGCGTCGAGTAGTTATGTTCGAGCTATAGAAGCGCATATTTGAGCTCTTGAATTGTTTAGAAATGTCATGAGGATGCCAAAAATTTATGAGGGAATGGAAAAAGTAGAAGATAGATCTACTTTTTTGGACAAATGTATTTTTGGAAAAGTAAGAATTCTTATATTATATCGATCGATTTAAATAATTTTTGCATATTGTCCATTTACCAGTTTCGGGGTACTAAATTTAATAATAAAAAAGTAAGGAAGGGCTAAATTCGGGTGTAACCGGAGATTTTACGTTCCAGCAATTTTCAAAGATCAAAACCGGGGGCATTTTTCCAGGTGTTGACATAACTTTGTATAAAAAAATGGAGCGTAAGCATTCAACATTCATTATTCGACGAAATTGTGATTGGGTTTCAATCATATTTGGTATCTTATTAACTGATATGATTGGTCGTATTTTCACTTAGTTTCATTACTACATTTTGCTTTGTGACCGAAATTTTTATATTAAAATCAACACAGTTAACTCAACCACAATATATGTGATATAAATCAACCAAAAGGATTAAATTTAATATAGTGAGTATATCAGGAAAAAATCAACTAGAGAATCGCAAATCATTATATTAGGGACATGGGTTTTAGATCAAGGTCTTGACCGATTTCATATATTTGGCGATAAAGCACATTATTTTTAAGAAAGCATGTCCACCTGGTTTGATTAAAAGATCACACATATTGCCCAACATAAACGTTTTGAAGTCAGATGGAAAGTGGGAAATCATTTTATCGGGTATAATGTGGTTAGGGTAAGTTCTGGATTGATTGCAGCAACCATTGTTATAACTTACACATTAACCGACATATTCGGCATAAAGTCTGCTATAATAACGAAAATTATTATATGTATTATATGGCAGCTGGGGTAATTGGAAAAATAATAATAATGTGGCGAATACTTTCGCATTCATTGCTTTGGTCAAGATCGTTATTCCATCTTATCCTCCACTTATCAGGTCCGATTCTTACTGTGCCGAAAAATTTTCGGGGAAATTTTCTTTCAAAGCTTAGCAATTTTGTTTTGTTTATTTTGCTCACTGTCCAAGTTTCAGCTCCATAGCGCAAGATTTGTCGTACTAAGGTTCTATACAGTCCCAGTTTGCATGATCTGCTGAGTAGTTTTGATTTAAAAAGTTTTATAAGTGATGCAATTGAGCTATTTGCTGCTTGTATTCTTTCATCGATTGTAATGTTCATGACCTTGTCTGCTGTTAGCTTGCAACCAAGATATGTTAATATGTTTACTCCTTCAAACTCATATTTTCCAAGCTTAACTGGTTTTAATGTTTACACTTAATGATTTTCGCTCTGCACATGCATATATTTCGTTTTTTCTTCATTACTTTATATCAAATTTTTGCTGATTCCGTTTCAATCGCAGAAAAAGTGGTTAAATCCGCATTTTTATTTTTTACTTGCTATAGCAATGTCGTCGATGCATATATCTTAGGGGTTGTGTGCAAAATATGACCAGCCCGTTTGGCGTCGCACGTTTAATCTATTGCGCAGCACAATAAAAATTTAAACATTGTTGAAGAGAATGTATCGCCCTGACGAACCTGACGAACGCCTGACGTCTGTATAGCAAATAGATGCAAGAGCAAATTTCGATGTTTAATCTGTATTATAACTTTGGATTCGGTACTACGCAGAGTTATTATTATTATTCTTGTTAAATTAAGTGCAAATCGATGTTATGTTCGTAGCCTTTTCCATTGATTGTTTGATGGAGAAGAGTTGGTCCGTTGTTGATCTACCTGGCCGGAAACCGCATTGATATCACATATATTGACCGATATATACCGTATAAAGTCAAACGGGAGTTCAAAATTCTTAAATTAGGTATATGGGAACATTAATTCGATTTTATTACTGTTTTACCATTGAAATAAATAACATATCGAGTGGTATATACGGAAGGTGCTCTGCATTTCAATAATATATCTCACAGATTGACCAATAACGTTTTTTTCAACGTAACGTTTACATCGGAAGTGGGAGTGGTTATTATCTGATTTCACTAATTTTCTCAGCGTATGAAGAGGGGTAGAAAGACTTGTTCTAAGTAAGTTTAATTGATATATATAAAGTGATTTGGGAGATATGTAGCTTAAACCTATTTTGGGGCTTTACCCACCTTTTAAAAATTTTCAACCACATATGCCCCTACTGCGATTCTCTGTACCAAATTACACGTTTGTGTCTTAATTTTTTGCTTAGTTATAGCACTTTATATGTTTTAGATTAAAGGCATTTTGTGGGCTTGGCAGTAGTCCGATTACGCCCATATGCAATACCAACCTTCTTATGGTGACAAAGGATACGTGTACCAGGTTTCATCAAGATATTTTAATTTTATCCTCATTTCATCCCGATCATTTATATATATAACTATATATCTATCTCGATTTGTTTTAGGTGTTACAAACAACTGTTAGGTGAACATAGCTATTATAGTCTGTTACAAAATGTTGCAACAGTTTAGTATAACTTACGTATAACTTATTAACTGTTGCGTAAAAATTCA
The DNA here is from genome assembly GCA_021498325.1 of Bactrocera minax. NCBI lineage: Eukaryota > Metazoa > Arthropoda > Insecta > Diptera > Tephritidae > Bactrocera > Bactrocera minax. The sequence continues at coordinate 278,782 of JAKEEE010000130.1, read as the reverse complement.
ACATTTATTATTCGTGATGTATTGTTATCAATATGATTATTCATTATGAAATTGTGAATAGATTACAATCATATTTGGCATCATATTAACTTTTACTTAAGGTCATATACTCATAAAGTCAATCTGACTAAGACAAATCTTGTATATCTTAAAATGTAGATCCATGATATTAGTACATGACGCTAGTACTGTGGGAAGGAAAGCTTTATGTGTTACAAACAACCGTTAGGTGAACAAAACTATTATATTTTGTTGCAACACGAGAGCATAAAGATATGTGCATTATTAGAATTAAAATATAAGGTAGAGATATAAATATATATGTATTTAATTAGTGTTCCATATAGTGTTATAATTTCTGCTTTGAATCTCACATTGCTAAATTGCAATTTTCGGAAGAATACGTAAAATATCAAATCCCAGCAATAGTTATAAAAATTATTTAGACAACCAGTTCCCAGATGTTGTAATATGCAGTCTCCAATAGCGAAATTTATAGCAATGAGGTTGTCTAGATAACATATATTGCCTGTTTAGATGCCTCATAATGGTTAAAGTTGACGACATTAAAATTTTTTTTAAATCATAGCCCTAGTTTTTGATAAGCTTTGCTCACGGGTTAAGAGCTATGTTGTACTAGAGATAAAGAGATGTACATGTCAAGAGCGTAAATCATTTTATAGGCATACAATAGTAGGTTTGTACAATGGCGTAAATCACCTCCCCGAACAGCCGAAAAAATATGTGAACGGAGACATTTGTAATCGCCGTGCAAGATCACTAATGAAAAATGCAAAACAATGAAAAGGAAACACAAAATCTAAATATATTTGATGAAATGTTTTGTGATTTGATGCTTATAAATGGGTGGGTATATATGATGGGCATGTATATATATGATGGGTATAAATTTTGAATTGAAAATGATGAAAATAATATATTAATCGACAGTTAATAAGTTTAATTAATTTTGTTTATAATTGAAAGTTCAAAACCTGGCTCTTTTAATATACCATAAGAGCACACAAAAAGATTTAAATAGTTACTCTATAATTAAAGGGTGTATATATATAAATTTTTATTCGTAGTAAATGTTGGGTGTTTTAATTTGAATACCCAATGTGAGTATTTCGTCTGATCTAGCATCAGGTAAAATATTATAAAAATTCTAATTATGAGGCCCTCACACAGTGGAATAAGTTGGGTATCCCTTTATCACTGCTAGTATGATATTCGGAGCCTATAGGACAAGGATGAAGAGTGTTCCAAATAATTCCAAGAAGATTATAATAAGAAAAAAGTGAAAATAATTGCAACAGGTTAAGCCTCACCTGATCTCGACATACATGTCATGGCAGGTTTAAAACGAGGGCTCCCATAAAACTAACATCTGGATCTACTGATGTATAAGATTGATAAAAGCTTCGAAATCTTAGAGATACGAGTAGAATCAAAGTATATGCTATAACTATAATAAATTTCCATCCACATCTAAATAAATTCTGACGACCTGTCCTAGTTAGTGAAGCTTCTAGGCCTTCAAAATAGACGTTTGTTTTCATCTTAACCTCTTCATTTGAGGGAAATTTTTTTTCTGCGAGCCACTTTTTGAGACTAGGAAAGAGGAAATATCTCGCTTGTGGCCAAACGTATCGAATACCGTGGGCAAGTTTATAGAGTAATCCCTTCAATTTATCGGCCGTATCACAATCTGAATGAGCCAGAGGTGAAAAACTTTGGTGAAAAAGCAATGCGGCTCCTATCGTGCAAAGTTTATTCATTCTCAAAAATTCGTGAAGAAAAATCGTAAGATGATTTTAACTAACTCCCTCAAAATCATCACCCTACAATATTTCACGAATTTACGCGAGGTTTTTTTTTCGCATTGCTTCCTTTTGATGCCTTCCTGAATGGGGTGTATCATTTGTCCTACAAACCAGTCCTTGACCGTTGAATAAGCTGGGGCAGATTTGCCGTAACGTTCACCAAGTCCTTGCTTTGCATTGTCTTTCAAGGTTTCAAGGTTTTCACCTTGTTTTCTCATCAGGAAATAATGTTTTATCAAAACACAAAAAACTTGTTTTTATTGTAGCCAAAAATAGCAGAGGTGGCGTCTGCTTGAGAGATTATTTGAAAATGAAGGGATGATGATTGATGATTGACAGCATTATAGTTAAGGTTATTACTCTAATAAAAGGATAGAAATTTTTTGTTCGTAGTGAGATCTCTCAATCAGGCCAAAGACTTTTCGGCCCATGTAATGCACCAGATCTTTGAAAATGTTTTTTATTGTATTAAAGTACTTGTGGCAGGTATACATTTTTTAGTAGGAAAAATTATTTCTTGGCTATTTTCTTCTTATATGTTAATAAAAACTGGCACCTATTGACATGAGAGATTGATATTGCTTTCTTTGTTCTTACTAGTTTCCAGAAGCCGGATCTATCACCTTCAATTAAGAGTTTGGAACACCCCCGATATATTTTTTGTAGACCGTCTATTTTAACTCAAGCACTGTATTTACTTGGATATGCCCAATTATTAAGACATCTACTTTACTACTGGGAATAATAAACACCTCATATTATCGTAAGGCTAATCACACGCTCCAATAGATCATGGCCCACAACTAATTGAAAGTAATCTCCGTCGAGGAGAGTTCCATTAATGTTGCACTAAAATTGGAAAATACTATAAGAAGACGTTTTAGTACCTCGTGGAAGCGAAGAAGATTTATTGAGAAGGATTATAAGAGTACGTGAACTACAATGTTGGCCGCTATATAGTTGTAGTTAACGCACATCCGTCGACATAAAAACTGCTTATGGGAGTGATTACATTAATTTTAGTTGCTTAGGTGTATCACTCAAAGTTGCTCCATCTTGAAGGCCATATACATATGAAGGTGATCCAATTGGTACTTAGCCTACAAAAGGAAAACGAAAATTTTGGAAAAACGTTTTTTTATCTTTAACTTCAACTTCTTTAACTCTTCTGAAATCTATGTTTTCTGAAGGTTTTTAAAGTAGGCGTCCATAGCGGCGATAACCTCCTCACTCGACTCAAGCTTCTGCTCGGAGAGTGACTTTTTCATTTTTGAAAACAGTCGCACGCGGTTTGGTGTCTGGAGGATACGGTGGAGCAGTTGTAGACCAATTCGAATAATTTGGCCGTGGCGACTTTGGTGCGTGCCAGTGAATCCATGCTTCTTCGACGGTCACGAACTGGCGTCAGTGTTGTGAAATGGCCTCACGGTTACGCTTGTTGTCCGGGGTGAGAAAACGTCGTACCCATCGTGCCGACATCTTTTTTATGCCCAATTTTGCTGTCTTTTGAAATGCTTACTGCTTAGCTATACTTAGCTATTTCGCGCACTTTGGAGATAACTGGGTGTGGCTCATCATACCGACGTGCGCCGACGTTGAAACTCGTTAAACCAAATTATGACGGTCGCTATCGAAGGGAAGGAGTCCCTTCCAAAAACAACAGTCGAACGAGCGATTTTTTTTTGAATTCGCGGGCACACCCGCTCTGATAATGTACGAGTAGCTACGTTTAATTGAATGCATTTTAGTATAATCAATTGCTTTTGTATTAAAAGGATTAAAAGGAGTTTTATGTTTGATCACTGTTTTCGATAAACGTTGAAAATTCATAGGCGAATTCACTGGAAGATAGAATATTAACTTAGGTTAAATCGCTTCATAGAACATCTAACAGATACTACTTTTGATATTTAAAAATCGACCAAACATCGTTTTGCGAAATGCTTGTATCAAGGAGGACCAATATTTTGTATTTTTGGTATGTGTAGAAAAATCCTTTTAACTTATCTAATTAGTGCAGCCGTATGATGGTATTTTAGACTGAGTTCTTAGAATGAAAAAGCAAAAAGCAAAGCAAAAGCCTTGAGCAAAATCTGATTTTTTATGGCCAAAGTGTAGTAATAAACATCCATAATTTAACTTCATGTTCCGCATATGTGTGAATGGACTGCTTCAGATGTTGGCATACTCTATCAGTTTGATCTTCCAATCACTGTGGTTGCAGTCACTTTTAAAGTTCTTTGTTTATTCGTGTTAAAAGAAAGATAAACTGTATCAATCTGATATACAACTAAGTTGAATGCAACGATTAATCGAAAAGGAAACAATTTGAAAGAATCGATTCCTCCGACTTGCATATAACGTTTTATTTCGTGACGTTACCCTTTCTGCCAGGTATTGGCTACTAGGCGCCGTACTGCATCAGAGCGTTGTATTCACATAACATATCATCATGCCATTCCTCGCTCGGACACACGGGGGCTCATTTGAGTCATTGACGCCTTGCATCATGATTTGTGTTGAGTTTTCTTTTCTTCTCGAATTCATTAGGAGAAATATTATCTCCCTTCTTTAAAAAAGTTTGTTGATGTGATGCGCTGCTATTTCGTGTTTCGTACTAAAAGTCATTGGATTAATTATTTTTATATTCTCACAACATGCTGCACAGATTATAGTAGTTTCATTCACCTTATGGTTGTTTATAACACCTAAAACTAATTGATCAGGTTTTCGAAACGAGTTGAATCCCAGTTGTATGTCTGTCTCCGTCCTACTAGCTATGACTTGAGCACAAATGTAAATATTTTGATGAAGCGTGTTCCTTGGCACTCCGTAGAGGTTGGTATTGCAGATTGAAGAAATCGGACCACTGCCATGCCCACAAAACTCCGTTAATCGAAAAACTACAAAATGCTATAACTAAGCCAAAATTCAAGCTAAAAAATTGGTACAGAACATCACTGTAAGGAGGGGCATTTGTGAATTTAAAAAAAACATCTAAAGAAGGGCTAAGTTCGGGTGCCACTGAGCATTTTACACTCTTCCAATTTGCAAGGATCAAAGGCGTGGAGACACTTTTAGGTGTTGGCTAAACTTTATATAAGAATTCAACATTTATTATCCGACGAAATTTTGAATGGATTGCGATCATATTTAACATAATATTTACTTTTACTTAAGTCATAAACTCATAAAGTCAATCTAACAAAGACAAATCATCTATGTATATACATAATGTTAGTGCTGTGGGAAGGTACAAGAGCCATAATTTTTATTACCGCATGATCTGGTATTCGAAATATTCTCATTTAATTTTGTTGAGACATCTTCTTTGCATGCTATATATGCGCAATAAACTCAACCTAAGAGACGAAGTTAAATATATTTTGCATATGAAGAAGAAGTTAATCAGAGGGACGTAAATCATTATATTAAAGGTATGGGGTATAGACAGAGGTCTAGGCTGATTTCATTTATATTCAGCGCTAAATCATATTATGGTTAAGAAAACACGTCCACTTAATTTCTTTGAAATATCACACATGTTGACTTATATAACGTCAGCTTGAAAATCGGAAATCATTATATTGGGTACATTGTTGCTATGGGAGGTCTGAGCAGCTAACATTTACTTTTGATATTAAACTGAAGTATGCTCGAGAACATATTTCCACTAAATTTTATTAAGATATCTCAAAATTTGACAGAGATGTTCTGCAGAGAGTCCACTATAATAACGATAAGCATTATTTGTACTATGTAGAACTGAAGTAATTTGTAGATCGATTTCAATAATTTTTGCCACCAAACTATAGTATATTCGAGATTACACGTTCATTTAGTTTTGCTGAGATATCTTAGATATTACCCGATATACACCGTATAAAGTCAACCTGAATTTATAAAATTCCTATATTAGCTATATGGGGTTTAGGGGAAGTATTGACCCGATTTCATACATTTTTAGCATCAGGACACATTATTACCTAGGAAACACGTTATCTCAATTTCATTAAGATGTCTCACAGATTGACGGCTATATACCATTTAAAGTCAACCGGGAGTTCGAAAATTTTTATATTTGGTATATAGAAGCTTGGGAATTGTTGACCCCAGGAAAGACGTTATCTGAATTTCATTAATATATCTCACAGATTGACCAATATTTTTGGTAAATAACCAGGCATAGGCACTGAAGTCCACATATTCAGTATCTGGGGGCTTGAAGAAATACGTTCTGTCTTCTACAATTTTTGAGCAGGAAATGGCATACCCTAAGACCAATACTTGTGTAAGTTTCTATAACAAAATCTTAATTGGTGCTTGTGTTATATACTGTAAAGTGAAAGAATCAGATTGAATTTAAAATTAGGCTATATGGGAAGTAGGCGTGGTATTATTCGACCATTTTCACACTCAGTAATGCTATGCACAAAATTTGGTTTAAATTGGATAAGTGGTTCCTTAGATATAGGATTTCACCAAAAGGTGGACGGTGCCACGCCCATTGTAAAATTTTTGCAATGATTCCCTTTCTTCAAAGTCAGCCAAGCTGGAGCAGTTCCTTTCGGATGGAATCCACCAATTGCCAGAAAGATGGCAAAATGTGAATACTATTGCAAATGTTTTTCTTAAATAAACGTCCAAAATTTGAAGAAAACTGCAGGAATATAGTCCAAATACTTTAAAGTGAAAGAATCAGATTAAATTAAAAACTGTGTCACACGTGAAGTAGGCGTGGTTGCTATCCGATTTCGTCCATTTTCGCAAAGTAACCTTAGGATGTAAACATAATGTCATATATTTAATTTAGTTGAAATTGGTTAAGGCGTTCTTGTGATATAAGATTTCACCAAAAAGTGGGCGGTGCCACACCCATCGTCAAAATTTTACACGAATTCCTATGAAGGTTTTTCGTATTATAGATAAGGTAAGATTGAATGTTTCTGACGTGTTTCTTCAGTGAGTTAACGCATTTTTAGTAGTGTTCAACATAAACTATGTGTTGGAGGTAGGCGTGGTTATTATCCGATCTCACTACTTTTCTCAGTATATGAGGAGATACCAGAAAAACTTACTCGGAGAAAGTTTGATTGATATAGCATTACCGTTTCCGATATATATACATATATATATCTTAAAGCTATTGCGGGGCGGGGCCATTCCAACTTTTACAAAATTTTTTACCCATAGATGCCTCGCCCTGCTAGGATCCTCTATACTAAATAACACGTTTATATTATAATTTGTTGCTTAGTTATAGCACTTTATCGGTTTTCGATTACTGGGATTTTGTTGGCGTGGCAGATGTCCAATTACGCTCACCTGTAATACCAACCGTCTTACGGTGACAGAGAACACGTGGTCCAAGTTTAATCAAAATATCTTAATTGTTACTCAAGTTATCGCTTGCACGGACGGGCGGATCGACATACTCTATTCAACTCGTCTTTTCATCCTGTTCATTTATATATATATATATACATGTCTATATCTAACACAATTAGTTCTAGGTGTTGCAAACAAATGTTAGGTGAACAAAACTAATACATATACTCTGTTGCAACATGTTGCGAGAGTATAAAAATAGTCGAAATCGGCGAAAAACTTTTCAAGCCTCCATATACCCAATATAAGAGACTATTGCCCCACAGAGCCTATGGGTGGACCACAGAGCCTATGGCTGACTTTATACCGAAAATATCGGGAAACCTGTGAAATATCGTAATGAAATTCGAGGAATATCTTTCCATGATAATAATGTGCTCTTTCGAAGATTTTGTAAATACTTCCCCTACACCCAATATACCTAATATAAGGATTTTCAAACATTTGGTAGACTTTATATCGTATAGAGCGGTCGAAATGTGAGTTAACTCTATGAAATTCTGAACACTTCTCTTGCTGATAACGGTGCGTCTGTGAGTTTAAAATGGATAAAATCAGGTAAATACTTCCCCTAGTCCCCATATACCTAATTTAAGAATTCCAAACATCCAGTTGGCTTTATATGGTATATATCGGTCAACAGATCGGATATATTTATTTAACCTATTGGGGTCGGGGCCATACCCACTTTCAAAATTTTCTAACCACAGATGCCCCTCCCTGCTAAGATTCCCTTTACGAAATTATAGGTTTGTATCTTAACTGTTTTTTTAGTTATATCACTTTATAAGTTTTCGCTATTTACATTAAAATGTCGTCATCATCGTTCATGTCATCAACGTTTATGATCATTCACGTCAGCTTCAGACGTGTTGCTTTAGAGAGTTATCGCACTTTTAAGTTTTCAACATAACCGTTATGTGGACGGTGGGCATGTTTATTATCTGATTTTACCTATTTTCACACTGTATGAGGTGGTACTAGAAATACCAGTTCTCAGTAAGTTTGGTTGGGGCTGGGCGACACCCACTTTTTCACCACCACGCATGCCCTGACTCCGTGCAAGCGATAACTCGCGAAATGTCTGTTACGTTTTAGTGACATTAAGTGGATATCTTTTCTTAAACATAATGTGTTTTCGCGCCAAATATGAATTAAACCAATCTAGACCGTGGTCTAGTATCTGGTTGACTTTTTCCTTATATACCTAATATATTCAGGTAAGCCACTTTGGTTGACTTTATATTGCATATATCTCATTTTGGTTAATTGGGTTGATTTTTATATACATAAATATCTCGGACACGAAACAAAATATAGTAATGAAAGTACATGAGTCTGTGACCTATAATATAAGCTAGTAAGATACCAAATATGATTGTAATCCGTTCACTGTTTCGTCGAATACTGAATGTTGAATTCTTACGCAACAATTTTTAATATAAAGTTTTGCCAGCACCTGAGAGTATTTCCCCTCCTTTGATCCTTGCATATTGTGGGAGTATAAAATGTTTGGATACACCCGAACTTAGCCTTTTCTTACTTGTTTTATGTTATTTTTGGTATGTAGATATGATAAGGAACATGGTGCTTTATTCGCGTTTACTTATTTTTTGTACAGAATGTCGAATTTTTTTACATATATGTTCATCCAGCTCTATTACCCACCGATCTTTATTTGGCCTAAAACTTGTATTAAAAACACAGTGTTTTACTTTGTTCTTATTTGTATTATATTATATTTCATAAATATATAATGCATAATTTATTTCAGAATACAATGCAAGCGGCATGGAGGGCACAAGTGGAAGAAGTGACTTTGATTCTGCAAGCAAAGGTGAGTGTATATTGGCGAAAGTACTACCAGTTGCAAGAGTCAAAATACTTGATTCAGTAAATGAAAGTGGGGTATGGAAGAACGTGTAGATTTTTTTAAAGCTCGTTTGAACTTGGCGTTACGTGCTTCTCAACAATTTTATTTTTGAGTCCCGGGTTGCAATCTTGTAATTTTAATTTTGTATCCAAATGTAACCAATATGTACGTAAATATAACCAAATTTCGACAAAAATTTTCAATTGTATTTCATATTACTATATATTTATACTGGCAAAATTTTTAAGAAAAAAGTTCCTGTTTCTAATTCCATATTTTCCATCATATCCATTTAAGCCTCCACGATATTCAAACATTCCATCTTAAACTATTTCTTTTAAAAGTAGCATTTTGGCGACAATATTGGCTGATAATTTTGAAACCTTTATGTACATATTCGCTTTTACATTGATTTAATTATACCAGCTCAAGCCAGTGGACAGCAAGCCGAGCAAGAATTGGCAACAAAAATGCTGCAAATACAATCGAAACGCTTTTATTTGGATGTGAAACAAAACCGACGTGGGCGATTCATCAAAGTCGCAGAGGTAAATAAAATAAAGGGAGTGCAACATATTTAAAAATATTTATTGCATTTTTTAAAACATATTATCTCTAGATTGGTGCGGATGGCAGACGTAGTCAAGTTTACTTAGCTTTATCGACTGCTGCTGAATTTCGTGATCATCTTTCAACATTTAGCGATTATTATGCTTCTTTGGGTGAGTAATCGTAAATCATATGTGGCTGATTCTCAAAAAAATCGGAATTGATGTCCTTAATGATTTTTACATATCAGAATCGTTAATTACGAAAAGTCTTTTATTAATAAAACTAATGTACTATTTGTGCAAATTTATAAAACAAATGTATATTTTATATAATAAACAAAAAATATATATCCAAGAAAATACCCTGAAAATAATTCCTTCACTATGTCCCAACTGCTAAATTCGAAGAGAATCATTAACTTGAATCGTAAAATTCCTTAATTATTGTTTGTTATGTTATTTTTTACTCATAAAGAAGTGTATCGACGTACAGTCAGGACACATACACACATGAGTTTATAGTTTAAAAAATTCGATTGGAAATACATTTAAATACAATTAAAAATTTGTGCGTGAAAAATTGATCATTCTCTCACCGTTTTAAACAGTGTAATTGGAGCAAAATTTAAAGGCCTATCGAGCTCCACTGCAACTTTTTTTGTAGTTGACAACGTTGACCTTGACAACATATACTATAGCGGACGGTTGGAAAAAAGATGTTTTGTTAAAACGAATTTGACAACAACTTTTTTAAATATTAAATTTTTTGATGTCATTCCCTCACGTAATGTAACTAAAAGGTAAGCACTTTTTTATGTAATAATCATAGCATATTTGTATATGTTTGCGGTAGTAATAAAGTACTGTACACACTTCGTAAAAAAGTAAGTTTATGTTTGTTTCATTTCGTCATTCCCTCATAAAATTTTTAATGTATATTTTATATATATTTTTATTTAATTCAAAATTAAAAAAGTTAAAGACCACTACACTATTTTTGTCAAACAAGTCATAAAGTAAGAATTGAGCAAAAAATAAATAAATAGTTAAAAAATATTATCAACTCGATAAAGCAAAATTCGACTTTTCTCGAGAATCAGCCATGTATATGTTAAATAGCTGCGCAAGTAGACTTACACCTTGCTTCAAATCATTCGTTCATTCGACATAACACTGCAATGTTTTGTTCTCAACGAGTAATTCAATTCATGAGAGCACTGAGAACAGCAAAAACAAAAACATGCATTACGTTTTCCTTTCTAAGCATTGTTGTTTCAAAAGTATATTTATTGCAGGAGAAGGCAATAAACGCAAAAGGCAATGAAAATCAAATCAATGACAATGAGTGCCATAAAACATTTTCCATATTCTTAATACATGTTTGTGCGTATTATTGTTATTTATTTTCTTTAATAAGAGCATGATTCTGTGATAACAGAGATTCACTCGTTGTGAGTGTATCATCGTGGCCTAAAATATTAAAAATACGATGTTTGTGTTATTATACATACATATGTGTAACATTCAACAAAATACTAAATAACAAAATTTACATTATCTACTTCCATTAGTCTTGAATTAATATATATGTGCGGGTATTATTACTATTTTAATTATTTTTTTTGTATCGCTCAGCACCTATTAAAATTTAATAAACTGATTTTCTAACGTTTCTTATCCTATTTTCTGAACATGCGGTCTGTGTGTATGTTATGTTTATTATGTTCATGCTGCACTCATTGCTTTAGCTAGGCAATAAAGACAATATTTTAGATTGCATTGTCTTTCAAGCATAAAAAGAGAGTAGCTGTTTGCTTGGTGAGAGAAACGAACAAGTGTTGTTTGTTTGTGTCTGTTGCCTTCGTTGCTATTGAAGTTTATCACTTACATTGCTATAAATGATATCAAACAAAGCTAATGCAATAGCTCATTCGTTGCTTCGGTAATATCAAGTGCACTTGTGCAGCACTTTAGTATGTATTTAAATATACAGTCAATTCATTCAAACGAGAAACAACGTGAAAATTCAGTTTTAGGCTTAGTTTTAGTAATACAAATAAATATTTTCAGTTTTCTTCTTTTATGATGCTATAGGTATATATTGTATCTTAAATCCATTTAAGGCACAAAAATTTGTGGCAAAAGACAGTAGAGGAGAAAGTGCCTAGATGATACCACCTCAACTTCCTCCATACAGCTTTCAATTTACATCCAACAAGGTATTTAGTTTCACCTCATATAAGCCTATTGGACTGTGCTCAGTTAGAATGAATCTCCCCTACCTTTGCGGCGAGATTAACTTCGCTAGGAGCTAGTATTTCTGAGGACCTTTTTCATTCCACTCTGAGCCAGTAGAATCCGCACAAGTTCTGCTTGTTGACCAGCGCTTGCGGAGCTCACGGGATTTCCGTAGATCCTGCGCTATAGTGCAAGAGGACAACGGATAGAGACAAGATTGCGACACCAGACTAACGAATTGGCTCTAAAACAAAAACGTAAACACACTAATTTATTAGTTTATAATGAAAAAGTTTAAGTGAAACAAATAGAAGAATATTTCAGTAAAATATGCAAGTAATTTTTATACTCTCGCAAGATGTTACAACAGAGTATAACAGTTTTGTTCACTTAACGGTTGTTTGTAACACCTGAAACTAATAGAGATAGATGTAGAGTTATCTATATATAAATGATCAGGATGATGAGACGAGTTAAAATCGGGGTGACTGTCCGTCCGTCTATTCGTGCGAGCAATAACTTGAGTAAAAGTTAAGATATCTTGATAAAAATTGGTGCACTGGGGAAATGGCGTTGAATGAAAACCGATAAAATGCTATAGCTAAGCCACAAATTAAGGTACAAAACTATAACTTAGTACATAAAATTGCGATAGGAAGGAGCATCTGCATGCCCTGCCCCTAATAAGTAATGCACATATCTCACAAACCACTAAACCTATATCAGCCAATCTTGGTGAGGACAAGTCCCTCCAATGATGGCTGAAATCGGATGATAACCACGCTCACTCCCCACAAAACGGTTATATTGAAAACAACTAAAAGTGCAATAATTCACTAAATAAATACGACAAAAGCATTAAATTTGACAGTCAAGATGGTTGTTGCTGTTGTAGCGACTATCCAGACCTTGTTTCGGAGGCAAGCGCAAAATTAATTGTCATCGAGATCACTTAACGCTCGGTCCAAGAAACGAACTGTTTCAACAGGGTCGGATCATAGGGAAAGGGGTGTTAAGTGAGTTGGTTTCAAGGGGCATGCAAAAAGCTGATTAGAGTCATGCAGGGACTTGTTGCATGCTGGACATAAGTTAGGTATGTCGAGGTCAATTCTGGATAAGTAGAAGTTTAATCTGCTACAGTATCCAGAACGAAGTTGCGGTGGGGTCACTCTACTTTCACGCGGCAACATGAGCTTTTGTTCTGCAATGGGTGGTGGTTGGACTCCAAGGACGCCAAACTGTCAATGAAGGTGTTAATAGCTCCACTGTGAATGGCGTTCAGTGCTTGTCGAAAGCTAGTCGCGTTGGGAGCTAGGTCGGTAAAATGTTGTACTTCGTCGACGTATTGTAGACGCTCCGAGCAGGTGACTTTTTGTTTTGGCGAAAGCAACCCAGCAGCAACTACTTGGAGAGGAGTGCGTTGTGCTCCTTGACCGGTAGCATACGGGCCGCATTGTGTAGGTGTTCGATTGGAGACACCGAGAGGAGCTGCATAGGAACCGATATCCGATATGGGTGTGGCACCGCTACCCTTTAGGTGAAATCCTCTATGTAAGCAACTACTATACCAATTTCATTTAAATTTGGCACATAATATTGTGCTGAGAATTTTTTGTTACATTGTGAAAATGGGCGAAATCCCATATATCACAATTTTAAATTCCTTCCGATTTTTTCATTTTACAGAATATAAATCAAGTACCAATGAAGATATCGATATAAAATTTTGCACAAATAGGGCCTTCAAGGTATTCCGTCTCACGTCTAAAAATTTACGAAATCAGGAAATCCTTTGATCATTGCAAATTGCGAGAGTATAACATGTTCGGTTCCACCTGAACTTTGCCCTTCCTCACTTGTTAAATAAATGCTTCATCAACATAATTGCCAATTAAGTGTATGATTAAACGATGTGATGTGATTGCTATGTATCCAGCAATTGGTTTTTCTTTGTTGAAAACAAATATATACATTTGTTTATGCTAGTGTTGATATATTTGTGTGAAATTAAAGTACCTAAATCTATAAAATTGCAAAATGATATTCATTCCACCCACGAAAAAGTTGCCGCTTTTTAACAACTTTGGTAAAGTGAAACAATCCTTCCTTAATGATTTATTATCATTATCGTTATTACAATCCGATACAATATCGTTATTACCCACTTCATTTTTGAAAATCTTCACATTTTTCACTTATAATTTTAAATAAACAAAACCGTAAGCTTCGACTTTTTCTTTGTGTAATTATTTTGCTCGCATTTTCTTGTTAATTCTGACGTCTCATCTGTCACAGTCGATACCAAAAAAAGTAACGGTAAAAAGTTGGCATAATCTCTAATTATATCATTTTTGTAGTTTGTGAACAGCTGATTTCTAGATGTAAAGTAAAATACGCAACGTAATATATAAATACGGAACGGAATTAACGGAAGTCAATTTAGGACAGGGACAAAAACAATGACAGACTTAGAGGAATTAGACTTTCCTGCTCCTCCGCTATTTTGAATTATTCTAAAAACTATTTTAATTCATTCCGCTTCACAAATGTTGGTCATTATATTTTCTAACTCTCTTTCTTTTAATCCGTGCATTTATGCCTAGAATGGGAAATAAATAAAAGTGTAAAAACTTGTTTGCGCATGTGTGCGCTGCCCTCTTGATCTCTTCCAAATATGAATTACGGAGAATACTAAATTTTGAAAAATAATATAAGAATATATCTTAATAAGAATTAAGATCTGTGTTCCACACCTAAATATGTATATAATTATAAAAAACCCACACTGGCCCAATAATAGCAGTCTTTGCTTGGTTTATTTCGCTCTATTTAATTTGAAAACTTTTTTTTACAATTTATAAAATGAAGTCTGTCAAATGGGTAGAGTTAGATATGCCAACTGTCCAGGTGAGATTTTAGTCTAATTGCTCCCATCAAGTGAAGTAAAGTCGCCTGTTGACCAATTTCATCCTTTTGTTACATTTTTGTTAATTTTTGACAGTTCTTGAAGCCAAGTGAGCAAACCTATATTGGGCCATTACCTTTAATGTATAATAACATAATAAAACATACAATTTAAACCATAGCAGTCAAATTCGCAGGGCCACCAAATCCAGATAATCTCCCTGAGGATGGAAAATTGAAATCGGAGATGATGATTAAAGATAATAGACGATATTATTTAGATTTAAAAGAGAATGCACGCGGACGATTCTTACGAGTAAGTATATATGAACAACATTCATTAAGAAATTAAAGTTTTTATATCGTACTATGTATGTATATCACCAATTATTCTAAGGGCAATTAAACATCTAATAGAGGTAAGTAGGAGTTTGGACCCTATAATTACACGAGGAAACCCATAATCTATAGCTCCAAACATTTGTAAATTGTTTCCTCCTCTTAAAGACAAATTGTGTTGGAGTAGAAAAATTGCGATTTACTTCTCAAAAACTTCTAGCTCCAAATACTTAGCCCCACTGAAAGATATGTTTTCTGTAGGCCTCCGAGGCGGCAATAACCTCCTTATTTCACTCAAATTTCTTCCCGGCAATCGACCCAATAATTCGGCATAGTAAAGGCAGTAGGAGAGGGGTAATCCAGTTAGTCGATGTGATCTCACCTACGGAATTCCAGTAAACGATGGTCATTACCTATTTCTCCGAGAGGAAGGTTTTCATCTTCTTCGGAGATTCATGAGGCGAACTGTTGCGATCTGAAGTCCACTTTTTGGAAGGGTCCTTGGTATGTAGCGTGTACCTAGTGTGTACCAACCTATCCATATTTCGGAACGACCTAGAAACTTCACCGAATTGCACTTAAATGGTTCAAACACTGCTGTCAAGTGGTCTCACGTTTGCACTTGTTGTTCGGAGAGAGCAAATGCGGAACCCATCATGCCGGTAGCTTTCCGTTGCCCAATATGTCATGATTTCAATGGATATGACCCTCGCGGTCTTATGAGATGTCATCTGTCTACGATCTCGATGATCATCCATCATTTCACTCCGAAGTCATATCGACATCACCCCTGTATACTGCACGCGATGAATTGAATCCAATATGTGGAAAGACACAACTCTTAGTAACATTCGGAGTAGTAAAAGAAGAGTGAAAAAGTACAAGGAGAAAGTTCATCGAAACAAAGAATCGAGTCTCAAATCCATAAAAATGTTAACACACTTGCAAGAATGTTTGATATACCGCACCGCTCAGCTGAGCAGACTATAAAAATGTCGTGACATCTCTACAAACAGTGAATTGTCTATAATAATATATATCTATCGTATGAATTGTATTAGAATATAAGTTGTTAAATTGGATGAATTTATTTGTTTTAGTTAAAATTAGTTTTAACTGTCCACACGTTTTCGACTCGTTTCTATATTTAACAGTAGTAGTCAAATACTAGTAGAATATTATGTAATATTCTTCGATACCATTGAAGTGGTCGCACAAGTAGTGCAGCCGTCAATTCGATCTATTTTTTACCCGTTGAGTAAAAACCATCATGGAATTCGCATTAAACAAGTAAGGAAGAGTTAAGATCGGGTGTAGACGAACATTATATAAGAAAAATGCTGACTTCGAAAACGTCAATTGAAATGAATATGAACATATATAGTGTAATGCATCCGAAATGTTGCATATGAATTTCGTTATTAGACGAAATAGTGAATCGAATTCAATCATATTCATATTATTAACTTCATATTATTAACTTATACTATACGTACATACTCATTGAGCTTTATTACTACATTTTACTTCATATCCGAAATATCTTTAATAAAATCAATCTAATTTCCGAAATTACTATATACATATTATTGCTGTGAGAAGGTTCATACCGAATTAATAATTTTTACTACAGAATTATACTCGTAAGATGCTAATCGAATTGTCCCTTAATTTCATATACACTGACTCACTCTATAAATGGGACACCCCAAAACTATTTGATTTTTTAACTTAGAAAATTCTTTTCTATTTCAAATACAATATATATTTTTTATTGACGTGAAGAAAACCAACCAAAGTTTATGCTATAACAACAAAATGAACATATTTACATTTATCTTGCGTTCAATGGTAGTCACACTTGAAATGGGACAGTTATCGCCACACGCCATGGGACTGTTATTTTGTCTGAAAAATGTCTAAACTCAAGTCGAAAATGCTTTTAGTAGTTTATTAACTGGCAACAAATAAGATTATCAGCGACTAAACTCCTTCACGCAATTGAAGAAAGGAAAGTTATTATTAATTTTTAAAATTAAAAATATAATTTATTATAATTAATTACGGAAATAATAAATCTATAAGGGAAATAGGCGAAATTGTAAGCAAAAAAAATCTACCGTATTTAACATTATTCAGCGCTTTGTGTAATGAAATACTTGACAGAAGTACAAAACGAAAAATTGACGACCGAAGTGCGCAGTATGCGAAGTGAATAATCAAACCCATATCTGTCTTCTGTGGAGCTACAAAAACAGCTAAAAGAAGAAAATAAAATTGAAGTAAGTGCAAAAACAGTTCGTAGATTGCTTAGACAAAATAAACTTAACGTTAAAACTAGAATATCTCGTCGAAAACTACTGATATCACAAAAAAACCAAAAAGAAAGAATGAAATTTGCTCTGAAATATCAAGATAAGTACTTTTCTTTTTGGCGTAAGGTAAAGTGTTTTTAATGCTTGATTCATGAAACTTGATGTGAATTTCACTTATTTTTAAGTTATTTTCATTGACGAAACCAAATTTAATATCTTTGGATCAGACGGTAGGCGTTTCGTGTGGAGAATGCCTGGAAAAGAATTAGACGACAAAAACATAAAAAAACAGTGAAGTTCGGGGGTGGCTCACTGATTACTTGGGGTTGTATGTCGGGGGTTGGAAAACTGCATTTTGTAGACGGAGTATTAGATGTTAAAGGATATATAGACATTCTGAAAGCAAATGTTCATACCAACGCGGAGAAACTTGGAATTCGTTATTGTTTTATGTTTTACCAAGACAACGACTCATAGCGTAAATCCTGGAATGCAAAAAATTGGTTTCTCTACAATTGCCTAAAAGTACCTTGTACGCCTGCTCAATCCCCTGACATTAATCCCATAGAGCATTTATGGGCAGAATTAAAAAAAAGACTGTCCAAAAGAAACATTAAAATAAACTCAGAGTTGAAGAAAGTCGTAGAAGAAGAATGGAGCCGAATAGAAGCTTCGATATGCAAAAATCCTGTGGAAAGTATGCCATGTCGTCTCCCTGAAGTCTTAAATAAGGAAGGATAATCCACAAGATATTGGACTCCCGCAAGCCTTAATTTTTTTCTTAACTCTACAAAGTGTCATTTTAAGTGTGAGTTGCATTGAACTCACAATAAATGTAAATATGTTCATTTTGTTGTTGTTTGGTTGTTTTTCTTCATGTCAATAAAAAACATATGACTTATTTGAAATAAAATGGAATTTTTGAAAAACTTTGCGTACTTTGCTTACTATTCATATTTTAAGTTAAAAAATCATTTAGTTTTGGGGTGTCCCATTTATAGTGGGAGTCAGTGCATATACCAATATAGCGAGTCAACCAAAAGAAGAAATGAATTATGTATTAATAAAGGGAAAGAATCCGGTTTTGCTGATATTCAGACTGTAACATAAGAAAATGATATATATCAAGTGTTGTTGAAAACGGTCAAGTAATTGCTGAGATATGAGACTGCAACTAAAAGTGAACGTTCCCATGCTATTGTCAAATTTTATTTTTATTTGTATTTTATATTTTAATTATTTTATTATTTTAATTAGTTGGCGAGGTTATTTTCCGATTTCCCCCATTTTCACACTGTAAAGGAAAGCTTCTCTGCTGTCACATGTACACAACACATCGTTCAGCAGCCGTTGATCAGATTTCGTGTGAACACCAATCACAAATCACTATGCATGCAGTACGCTGCAGTATGTCTAACAATGAATAGAAAATCGATTTTTATACTCTCGCAACATGTTACAACAGATTATATTAGTTTTGTTCACCTTATTGTTTGTAATACATAAAACTAATCGAGATGGATATAGAGTTATATATATATATAAATGGTCAGGATGACGAGACGAGTTGAATTCAGGGTGACTGCCTGTCTGTTCGTCCGCCCGTGCGAGCGATAACTTGAAAACATCCAGATATCTTGATAAAGCTTGGTACACGTGTTCTTTGACACTCTGTAGAGGTTGATATTGTAAATGGGAGTAATCGGGGTACTGACACGTCCACAAAATGTCGTTAATCGAAGACATATTAAGTGCTATAACTAAGCAACAAATTGACCCTTCGCGGTAAGCCATGCTTACATAAAAGTGGTCGAAATCAGCAAATAACTTTTTAAGCCCAGATACCCACTATATGGACCACATTGCTTATAAGGGACTAATCCGAAAATATCGGTCAGTCTGTGAGATATCTGCATGAAATACATGAAGTATCTTCATAATAATAATGTGTCCTTATGTCAAAAATGAAGAAAATCGGGTATATACTTCCCCAGCCCTCATATACCTAATATAAGGATTTTCAAATTTCCGGTTGAATTTACACCATTTGTGTCGGCCAGTATGTGAGTTATCTCTGTGATATTCAGTTTGTGTCCGTTTCTGATAACAGTATGGCCGTGCGCGTAAAATGGATAAAATTGCGTAAATACTTCCCTTAGTCCCCATTATACCTAATATATGGTAATAATATGTCGTAATACTAAAAAATTATAAAATCGGATGTCTAGTATTTATACCATACACCAATATACTAAATAAAGTAATTTCAAACTTTCGAAGGGGTTTACACCGTATATATGGATCAATAAATAAGATATCTTAAGAAAATTAAGTGAGCGTATTAAATTGGATACATCATAGTTTAATTCGGAAATGTGTTAAATCCGTCATCGTATTTTCCCAGCTCCCATATATTACATACAATGATTTTCGTTAGTCTAGCAGACTCTATGCCGAATATGTCAGTCAGTTTGTGAGTTACCTTCACAAAATTGCGTGGAAACATATTCCCTCGTATACTTGAGTAATGGCAAAAGTTAATACAATCAACCCAGACCTTCCCCTATCCCACATATATCCGATATAATGATTCCCGGCTTTCCAACTGACTTTAAACCCGATATGGTGATTTCCGACTTATCAGCTGACTTTAAAACATTTACGTTGATCGATTTGTGTGACATTTTAATGAAATTAAATGGATATGTTTTCTGAAACTTAAAGTAGTAAAGTGGTTTCGCGTTAAATATGAATGAAACCAGTCTGATTTCCGTTTTTCTAAGGTATCTTAATGAAAGTCAGATAACATCTTTTTCTGGTAATAATATGTCGTGATGCTAAAAATAGATAAAATCGAATTAAAACCCCTAGCCCCAATATTCCCAATATAAGAATTTCTAACTTCCCGTTGGCTTTACACCGTATATATCGATCAATATGTAAGATTTCTTAGCAAAATTAAGTAAATCTATAATATTGGATACACCACAGTTTAATACTGAAAATGTGTGAAATCGGTCAACGGATTACCGCAGCTCCCATGTACCGCATATAATGATTTTCTTTATTCTAACAGGCTCTATGCCGAATATGTCGGACACTGTGTGAGTTACCTTCACAAAATTGAGCGAAAACATGTTATCTAGTGTACCTGACTAACACCAAAACTTAACGCAATCAAGCGAGACCCTACCCCAAATCCCGATATAAGGATTCCCGACTTTCCAGCTGATTTTAAACCGTTTATATCTGTCAATATATGTGTTATTTTAATGAAATTAAGTGGATATGTTTTCTTAAACATAACATGGTTTCACGCTAAATATGAATGAAACCGGTCGATACCGTGGTCTAAGCCCCTTATTCCTAATATAAAGAATTCCGTTTCTCTGATTGACTTTTTCCTCATATACCTAATATATTTAATTAAGCCACTTCGGTTGAGTTTATATCGCATATATCTCATTTGCGTTAATTTGCTAGATTTTGATATAAATATCTCGGACAGGAAGCAAAATATAGGAGTGAAACTACGTGAGCCTATGACCTGTAATATAAGATAATAAGATACCAAATATGATTGTAATCTATTCACGGTTTCGTCGAATACATTTACGTGTTTTCACGCAATATTTTAATACTCTCGCAACATGTTGCAACAGACTGTATTAGTTTTGTTCACCTATTGTTGTTTGTAACAGCTAAAGCTAATCGAGATAGATATCGATATATATTTATATAAATGATCAGGATGAAAAGACGAGTTGAAATCTAAGTGGCTGTCTGTCTTTCCGTCTGTGCAAGGACGCATCGGGGCATCTGAGGGCAAAAATTTTTGTAAAAGTGGGTATGGCCCCGCCCCCCAATAGGTTTAATATATCTCGGAATTTTTAATATTTCGGAATAATTTAATATCTGGGAAAACGTTCAAGCTATATCAATCAAACTTTCTCCGAGTAAGTTTTTCTAGTATCTCCTCATATACTGAGAAAATTGGTGAAATCGAATAATAACCACGCCTATCTCCCATGCAAAAGTTATGTTGAAAACTACTAAAAGTGTGTTAACTCGCTGAAGGAACACGTCAGAAACATTAAATTTTGCAGAAAATATGATACGGAAGGTTGCATAGCAATTCGAGTAAAGTTTTGGTGATGGGCCTGTGACCGCCCACTTTGAGGAGAAATCCCATATCTCGAGAACGCCTCAACCGATTTCAACAAAATTTTGAGTGTGATATTATATTTACATTCTTATGGCACATTGTGACCAAGTCGGATAATAACCACGCCTACTTCTCATATAACACAATTTTAAGTTTCATCTGATACTTTCACTTTAAAGTAGAAAGATCGAGCTACAATTAAGATATTGGAATAAAGCTTTTCATGAATGGTACGTTCAAGATATGCCATCTCATGCGTAAAAATGGTCGAAATCGGATTAAAACTTTTCAAGCCACCAGATACCTAATATAAGGACCTCAGTGCTTCTATCTGACTTTTTATCGAAAATATCGAAAATATCGGGAAATCTGTAAGATATCGTAATGAAATTGGAGGATTATCTTTCCATGATAAAGGTGTACCTCGTTATCACAAATGGTGAAAATCGATTAAATACCTGCCCCAAGTCCCAAATATACCCAAGTCCCAATATACCTAATATACGGATTTTCAACCTTCCGGTAGACTATACCATATATTTCGGCAAATTTTTAAATATTGTAATGAAATTCGAGGACTATCTTTCCATGATAATAATGTGCTCTTGTGTCAAAAATGGGAAAAAATGGGTAAATGCTTCTCCTAGTCCTCATATATCTAATATACGAATTTTCAACCTCCCGTAGACTTTGTACCATATATTTCGGTAAATCTGTAAAATATCGTAAGAAAATTGGAGGATTATCTTTCCATAATAATAATGTGATCTGGTGTGAAAAATGTGAAAAATCGGGAAAATACTTCCTCTAGTCCCCATATACCTAATATAGGGATTTTCAACCGTCCGGTAGACTTTATACCATATATTTCGGTCAATATGTGAGATATCTTAGCAAAATGAAGTGAACATTTAATATTGGATATACCATAGTTTACTGCCGAAAATGTGTGAAATCGGTCTACGAATTATCCCAGCTCTCATATACTACATATAATGATTTTCGCTATTCTAGCAGACTTTATGCCGAATATGTCGGTCAGTGTGTGAGTTACCTTCACAAAATTGCGTGAGAACATGTTCCCGAATATACTTGAATGATGAAAAGAGTTAATGTGGTCAATGCAGATCCTCCTCTATCCCAAAAATGCCCAATATAAGAATTCCAGACTTTCCATCTGACTTTAAACCGTTTATGTTGGTCAATATGTGTGATATTTTAATGAAATTAAGTGGATATGTTTTCTTAAATATGATGTGGTCTAGAGCTGTATATGAATGAAATCGGTCCAGACCGTGGTCTAAACCCCATATCCCTAATATAATGATATATTTAGGTTAGCCCATTTGATTCAGTTTGTGTCGCATATATGAGTGAATTGGGTTGATTTAAATATAAATATTTCGGACACGGAGCAAAATGTAATGAAGCTAAGTAAGTCTATGACCTATAATATAGGCTAGTAAGATACTAAATATGATTGTAATCGAATCACAATTTCATGGTTGAATTCCTACGCAACATTATTATATCATTACAAAATTGTGTCAACACCCGAAAATATGCCCCGTCTTTGGTCTTTGAAAATTGCGAGAGTAATAAATGTTCGGTTACACCCGAGCCCTTGCTTACTTTTTTTACAATTAACGCCATCTTGTGTGTATGGAAAACGTCCGATTTTGCCCATCGGCAATACTAACCTTTTCAAAGTGACAAGAAAATCATTTACAAGGTTTCATGGAGATATCTCAATTTTTTTCTCAAGTTAGCGCTTGCACATGCAGGAGGACGGACATACAGACATTCGAAATTTAATTTGTTTTATCGATGTTCTATGTGGCATGATACCAGAGTAAAAAACATAATCGGTAATGTATGGAAAGTTGCGAAAATTGATACACAAATTATGAATTCTCAATAATGTTGGATTCCTCGATTTGTAGGATGATCACCTAATCATTCTTTTCCTTTTCAAATTCCTCAATCAACTCAACAGCACATTGCGTGGATGCAATAACATTGTATGTTTTCATAGTAATTATTTGTATTCCAGGTATCGCAGACTATAACAAGAGGTGGTCCTAGATCACAAATTGCCATACCAGCTCAAGGAATGATTGAGTTTCGCGATGCGCTCACAGATTTACTTGAAGAATTCGGTACCAATGACGGCGGGTATGTAATTCAATTATTAATATTTTTCACTATCTATCATAATGTTAAACAAAATTTGATGGAAATTAAACTCAAATGAACCATAACGTAATGTAGCAATGAATGATTATATTCTATACCATAATAGCTTATCCCTCAAACACCATTCTTTATTCGAAAAATGTTGAGTTTTGCTGTTATAACAGATTTTGGCCGGTACTAACTCAGCCCGTTTTGATTAAGTAGGTCCGATAGAAACGATTGGTGTTATAACGGTTGTCCTGAAACCGTTTAGTGGTGACTTGTCAGTTTTTATACGTTTTGCGAAGTCATCAGATGTTTCGTTTGGTTTTATCCGTCCTAGACAGAAGTGTAAATTATAGCTTATAACACGGTTTTGCTTCCTTGAGTCGGAGAGGTATTTGACGGTTCACCAAGTATACGAGTGCTCTACCCAATTTCTTCGAAAATGAGCCCTTATTTATCATCTATTTTACATGAATTATTTCTTCAATAAAAGCAAAACAATACATCTAATAACACCGTCCATACGTAGGAGGTTAATTAAAACCCATTATACATCCCATTCAGTCTTCTCACTTAAAATGTGTATTTTGTAAAATAACTAATAATATGAATAATTTATTGTATATTTATTTGAATACATTTTAATAGATTTAAAGGTGATCTGCCTGAAGAACGCCACATGAAGGTGGACAATAAAAATTTTTACTTTGATATTGGACAAAATAATCGTGGGGTTTACATGCGCATTAGTGAGGTAAAAATATTTTCTTACAGCGTTTTCTTTTCTCGATGAAAATATTGCCCTGTTGAAATGAAAACATGCTTTTCATTTAACACTTTTTCTTTTATCTCTGACTCTGAGTAAGCGTTCACAACGTTTTCTACGAATCTTTTACCTCTAGGTAGGGAATCTCTTCCAATAACTAGCATATCAATTTCAATCTTAGATGAGGATGAGGATGAATCCACCAACTCAATTACCAACTTCACAATATCCATTATTGAGCTTAACAAAACTGACCGATTCATTACATTTAGTGGAAAACTTGATTTAAAAAAGTAAGTACCAAAAAATGATGAACAAACATTCGCAGTGCAACTCTCACTCTTACGTTTTGAGAGCGGTAGAAAAATTTGCACTTTTTCCGGGTAAGCATGCAACATTTTAAGAAAAGAACAAACGAACCTGAAAATTTTTTGAGAAAAGTACACGCAAATGTGACAGCGCGATCATAGGGCAGAATAAATGCGACATTTTTGTGAGAAAAGAAAACGCTATTATTAATAAAAAATAATAATTTCCAATGGTATGGCATTAAAATTAACATATTAATGCTTGAATTTCATTAAAGGTGAAAAGCAATTTTCGCACTGCTATAACTGTGCCAGAGAAATGCTGGCTGCGCTTCCGTGACATTTTTAACGACTATTGCGACAAAATGAAGAAATCGTCCGACACATCGTCTATCACTGCCGATAATAATATTCAAACCCCTGCTAATAGCCTAAAATAAAGTTTACGGAATGTAATTAAAAAACAATTTCGGAGGTTATACATTGGAAAATAAAATTAAATAATAATAATAACAAGTAACAATGCTAATTCAACAAAAACGAGAACCAACAACAGGAAATGTTGATAGATATATTTTATTAAAATAAATCTCATTTCATGTTGTAATTAAAGAAAACTAAAGAAGAGAAAGCTATTTACTACTAAAATTGTTAGATCAATTGATAACATAAATGAAGGACGTTGTTACATAGATGCTGCTCTACATACAGACAACCGTGAATCAGGAAAAATTTTTTTTTCAGTTACTGTTGTAAATGAAACAATCAACTCAGTCAGCGTTTCTTCTTATTATTATTTAGATATCAAATATTATTAAGATTTGGTTTTTACTTTCGAAAAAATTTATTTGCTGTTTGTAAAAATTTTTTGACATTTGCTTGCAGGGACATATATTGGATAAGGAAACTGCTTGTAGTTCCATATAGTACCTAAAATCTACTGCGTGCAGCAGATATAAGACCTAATTTTCCTCATAATCATTGATTAATTTTCATATTATATACACATCTTAAAATGAATAACGTAATAAGTAAAACATTTTTATTATACTATTATAATATGCTTAAAACAAGCGAAAGCTCCAATACAAATCCATAAAATTGGAAGAAATATTTTTGGTAACAATAAAGTTAAAACTGAAATGTTCAATGGTAATAACACAACATGTTGTAAAAGATGCAAAAAGAGAACATATTATATTAAAAATTATTAAACGATAGATTTAAAATATAGTGATAATATTATATTAAAAAGAAATTATTATTTAGATTTTATGTTATCTCAAGCTTTTTGAAAATTTAATTGTTAAAATGTAATAAAAACAAAAAAAAGTACAGAATTAAATTCTAAATGTGTAAAAAAATATGTTTTGAATTGTTTTAAGGAATATTGTTAATTTCAACTTCTTAAGAATTGAAAGAGTAAAAAATAAATCCAGAAAATCTGTGAATGCTGCACCATTAATAATATTATTATATATATTAACATAAAATATAATAGAAAAAGATGTTAAATAATTAACTGACTAAACAAACAGTGGAAATTATTTAAAGCTGAAATTATAATAAAATGGAATTAAATGTGTAACTAGTAAATGTTAAGATCAATAATAAATGTCAAAAAGAGATATTTCAGAGCAAAAAATAAAGTAAATAGAAAATTTTGTTAAACCGTGAAATAAAACCATTTCCGTACTATTTCCAATAAAAATATTAATTAAACTGTTATTAAAATTTAAATCAACAAATACGAGCGTGTAACCTATAGCAAAACTAGAGTATGCCGCAACACGGGCATAAGCCCTTAAAGCTTGTACAGTAAAAGATTAGAGTAAATATATCACCACTTTTATTTACCCAATCTAGAACAACGAACTTCATTTAATTGAACTCGATACTATATTAGTAAATTATTGTTATCATAAACACAATATTATCGATTATATATA
The DNA here is from genome assembly GCA_021498325.1 of Bactrocera minax. Taxonomy (NCBI): domain Eukaryota; kingdom Metazoa; phylum Arthropoda; class Insecta; order Diptera; family Tephritidae; genus Bactrocera; species Bactrocera minax. Next base: position 251,979 of record JAKEEE010000130.1, on the reverse strand, counting down.
AAGTGCTCAAAGGTTTATTCTCGATTCTACAGTCTCATTCTTACGAAAATTATTTCAAATGTTAACTAAATAAGTGTCGTAATACCAATAACATCATGTAACACAACAAATTCTTTGGTATACATGCATGTAAGTAAGTTTCATGTTTTCTTTGTACCTCCTGTTAAAAATGACACAATGCAAACTCGGTAACTGAGGTATCTTGATGCAACTTGGTACACGTGTTCCTTGGTACTCTGAGGAGATTCTTGTTCCAGATGGGCGAAATCGGTTTACTGCCACGCAGAAAAAATGCCATTAAACGAAAACCTGTAAATTGGTACAACTAAGCTCCCAGTTAAGATATAAAACTGGAATTTGATGCAAGGAATCACAGTAGGGAGGGGCATCTGAGGGTTGAAAATGTGTAAGAAGTTGGCAAGGCCTCGCCCCATAATAGGTTTAATGTATATATCTCACAAACTCCTGAAGCAATAATGACTAAACTTGCTCAGAACAAGTCTTTTTAGTTCCTCCTCATACTCTGGAAGAATGTCCAATTGGATGATAACCACGCCCACGTCTCATACAAAGGTTATGTTGAAAACTACTAAAATTGCGTAAACCCGCTGAAGAAACATGTCAGAAGAATTAAATTTTACAGCCAAGATGGTACTTAGGGGTTTCAAAGGAATCGGTGTAAAAATTGGACATTGGGGGAAAAAACCTCCCACTTTAGGTGAAATCCTATATCTCTGGAACCACTATACCAACTTCAACCAAATTTGGTGCGTGACATCATATTTGTATTCCTATATTTCAGTGTGGCAATGGGCGAAATCGGGATCCAGCAGTGCATACTTCCCATATAGCAAATTTTAAATTCCATATGTGTCTTTCTTACAGTATATAAATCAATTACCAATGCAGATATCAGAGCAAAACTTTGCACAAGGAGGAAAACATAATCGGTGATGTATGGAAAGTTGCGTAAATTGATGCACAAATTATGAATTCTCAATAATGTTGGATTCCTCGATTTGTAGGATGATCACCTAATCATTCTTTCCCTTTTCAAATTCTTCAATCAACTCAACAGCACATTGCGTGGATGCAATAACATTGTATTTTCATTGTAATTATTTGTATTTCAGGTATCGCAGGCTATAACAAGAGGTGGTGCTAGATCACAAATAGCCATACCAGCTTAAGGAATGATTGAGTTAAGTGATTAAACTTAAATGAACCATAACGTAATGTAGTAATGAATTATTATATTCTATACCGTAATAGCTTATCCCTCTAACACCATTCTCTATTCGACAAATGTTGAGTTTTGGTGTCATAACGGTTGTCCTGAAACCGTGGTGAGTTGTCAGTTGTTAAACGTTTTGCGAAGCCATCGGATGTTTCATTTTTTGGTTTTATCCGTTCTTCGAAAATTAGCCCTCATATATCATCTATTTTACATGAATTATTTCTTCAATAAAAGCAAAACAATACATCTAATAATACCGTCCATACGTAGGAGGTTAATTAAAACCATTTATACATCCCATTCAGTCTTCTCACTTAAAATGTGTATTTTGTAAAATAACTAATAATATGAATAATTTATTGTATATTTATTTGAATACATTTTAATAGATTTAAAGGTGATCTGCCTGAAGAACGCCACATGAAGGTGGACAATAAAAATTTTTACTTTGATATTGGACAAAATAATCGTGGGGTTTACATGCGCATTAGTGAGGTAAAAATATTTTCTTACAGCGTTTTCTTTTCTCGATGAAAATATTGCCCTGTTGAAATGAAAACATGCTTTTCATTTAACACTTTTTCTTTTATCTCTGACTCTGAGTAAGCGTTCACAACGTTTTCTACGAATCTTTTACCTCTAGGTAGGGAATCTCTTCCAATAACTAGCATATCAATTTCAATCTTAGATGAGGATGAGGATGAATCCACCAACTCAATTACCAACTTCACAATATCCATTATTGAGCTTAACAAAACTGACCGATTCATTACATTTAGTGGAAAACTTGATTTAAAAAAGTAAGTACCAAAAAATGATGAACAAACATTCGCAGTGCAACTCTCACTCTTACGTTTTGAGAGCGGTAGAAAAATTTGCACTTTTTCCGGGTAAGCATGCAACATTTTAAGAAAAGAACAAACGAACCTGAAAATTTTTTGAGAAAAGTACACGCAAATGTGACAGCGCGATCATAGGGCAGAATAAATGCGACATTTTTGTGAGAAAAGAAAACGCTATTATTAATAAAAAATAATAATTTCCAATGGTATGGCATTAAAATTAACATATTAATGCTTGAATTTCATTAAAGGTGAAAAGCAATTTTCGCACTGCTATAACTGTGCCAGAGAAATGCTGGCTGCGCTTCCGTGACATTTTTAACGACTATTGCGACAAAATGAAGAAATCGTCCGACACATCGTCTATCACTGCCGATAATAATATTCAAACCCCTGCTAATAGCCTAAAATAAAGTTTACGGAATGTAATTAAAAAACAATTTCGGAGGTTATACATTGGAAAATAAAATTAAATAATAATAATAACAAGTAACAATGCTAATTCAACAAAAACGAGAACCAACAACAGGAAATGTTGATAGATATATTTTATTAAAATAAATCTCATTTCATGTTGTAATTAAAGAAAACTAAAGAAGAGAAAGCTATTTACTACTAAAATTGTTAGATCAATTGATAACATAAATGAAGGACGTTGTTACATAGATGCTGCTCTACATACAGACAACCGTGAATCAGGAAAAATTTTTTTTTCAGTTACTGTTGTAAATGAAACAATCAACTCAGTCAGCGTTTCTTCTTATTATTATTTAGATATCAAATATTATTAAGATTTGGTTTTTACTTTCGAAAAAATTTATTTGCTGTTTGTAAAAATTTTTTGACATTTGCTTGCAGGGACATATATTGGATAAGGAAACTGCTTGTAGTTCCATATAGTACCTAAAATCTACTGCGTGCAGCAGATATAAGACCTAATTTTCCTCATAATCATTGATTAATTTTCATATTATATACACATCTTAAAATGAATAACGTAATAAGTAAAACATTTTTATTATACTATTATAATATGCTTAAAACAAGCGAAAGCTCCAATACAAATCCATAAAATTGGAAGAAATATTTTTGGTAACAATAAAGTTAAAACTGAAATGTTCAATGGTAATAACACAACATGTTGTAAAAGATGCAAAAAGAGAACATATTATATTAAAAATTATTAAACGATAGATTTAAAATATAGTGATAATATTATATTAAAAAGAAATTATTATTTAGATTTTATGTTATCTCAAGCTTTTTGAAAATTTAATTGTTAAAATGTAATAAAAACAAAAAAAAGTACAGAATTAAATTCAAAATGTGTAAAAAAATATGTTTTGAATTGTTTTAAGGAATATTGTTAATTTCAACTTCTTAAGAATTGAAAGAGTAAAAAATAAATCCAGAAAATCTGTGAATGCTGCACCATTAATAATATTATTATATATATTAACATAAAATATAATAGAAAAAGATGTTAAATAATTAACTGACTAAACAAACAGTGGAAATTATTTAAAGCTGAAATTATAATAAAATGGAATTAAATGTGTAACTAGTAAATGTTAAGATCAATAATAAATGTCAAAAAGAGATATTTCAGAGCAAAAAATAAAGTAAATAGAAAATTTTGTTAAACCGTGAAATAAAACCATTTCCGTACTATTTCCAATAAAAATATTAATTAAACTGTTATTAAAATTTAAATCAACAAATACGAGCGTGTAACCTATAGCAAAACTAGAGTATGCTGCAACACGGGCATAAGCCCTTAAAGCTTGTACAGTAAAAGATTAGAGTAAATATATCACCACTTTTATTTACCCAATCTAGAACAACGAACTTCATTTAATTGAACTCGATACTATATTAGTAAATTATTGTTATCATAAACACAATATTATCGATTATATATAAAGTGCTCAAAGGTTTATTCTCGATTCTACAGTCTCATTCTTACGAAAATTATTTCAAATGTTAACTAAATAAGTGTCGTAATACCAATAACATCATGTAACACAACAAATTCTTTGGTATACATGCATGTAAGTAAGTTTCATGTTTTCTTTGTACCTCCTGTTAAAAATGACACAATGCAAACTCGGTAACTGAGGTATCTTGATGCAACTTGGTACACGTGTTCCTTGGTACTCTGAGGAGATTCTTGTTCCAGATGGGCGAAATCGGTTTACTGCCACGCAGAAAAAATGCCATTAAACGAAAACCTGTAAATTGGTACAACTAAGCTCCCAGTTAAGATATAAAACTGGAATTTGATGCAAGGAATCACAGTAGGGAGGGGCATCTGAGGGTTGAAAATGTGTAAGAAGTTGGCAAGGCCTCGCCCCATAATAGGTTTAATGTATATATCTCACAAACTCCTGAAGCAATAATGACTAAACTTGCTCAGAACAAGTCTTTTTAGTTCCTCCTCATACTCTGGAAGAATGTCCAATTGGATGATAACCACGCCCACGTCTCATACAAAGGTTATGTTGAAAACTACTAAAATTGCGTAAACCCGCTGAAGAAACATGTCAGAAGAATTAAATTTTACAGCCAAGATGGTACTTAGGGGTTTCAAAGGAATCGGTGTAAAAATTGGACATTGGGGGAAAAAACCTCCCACTTTAGGTGAAATCCTATATCTCTGGAACCACTATACCAACTTCAACCAAATTTGGTGCGTGACATCATATTTGTATTCCTATATTTCAGTGTGGCAATGGGCGAAATCGGGATCCAGCAGTGCATACTTCCCATATAGCAAATTTTAAATTCCATATGTGTCTTTCTTACAGTATATAAATCAATTACCAATGCAGATATCAGAGCAAAACTTTGCACAAGGAGGAAAACATAATCGGTGATGTATGGAAAGTTGCGTAAATTGATGCACAAATTATGAATTCTCAATAATGTTGGATTCCTCGATTTGTAGGATGATCACCTAATCATTCTTTCCCTTTTCAAATTCTTCAATCAACTCAACAGCACATTGCGTGGATGCAATAACATTGTATTTTCATTGTAATTATTTGTATTTCAGGTATCGCAGGCTATAACAAGAGGTGGTGCTAGATCACAAATAGCCATACCAGCTTAAGGAATGATTGAGTTAAGTGATTAAACTTAAATGAACCATAACGTAATGTAGTAATGAATTATTATATTCTATACCGTAATAGCTTATCCCTCTAACACCATTCTCTATTCGACAAATGTTGAGTTTTGGTGTCATAACGGTTGTCCAGAAACCGTGGTGAGTTGTCAGTTGTTAAACGTTTTGCGAAGCCATCGGATGTTTCATTTTTTGGTTTTATCCGTTCTTCGAAAATTAGCCCTCATATATCATCTATTTTACATGAATTATTTCTTCAATAAAAGCAAAACAATACATCTAATAATACCGTCCATACGTAGGAGGTTAATTAAAACCATTTATACATCCCATTCAGTCTTCTCACTTAAAATGTGTATTTTGTAAAATAACTAATAATATGAATAATTTATTGTATATTTATTTGAATACATTTTAATAGATTTAAAGGTGATCTGCCTGAAGAACGCCACATGAAGGTGGACAATAAAAATTTTTACTTTGATATTGGACAAAATAATCGTGGGGTTTACATGCGCATTAGTGAGGTAAAAATATTTTCTTACAGCGTTTTCTTTTCTCGATGAAAATATTGCCCTGTTGAAATGAAAACATGCTTTTCATTTAACACTTTTTCTTTTATCTCTGACTCTGAGTAAGCGTTCACAACGTTTTCTACGAATCTTTTACCTCTAGGTAGGGAATCTCTTCCAATAACTAGCATATCAATTTCAATCTTAGATGAGGATGAGGATGAATCCACCAACTCAATTACCAACTTCACAATATCCATTATTGAGCTTAACAAAACTGACCGATTCATTACATTTAGTGGAAAACTTGATTTAAAAAAGTAAGTACCAAAAAATGATGAACAAACATTCGCAGTGCAACTCTCACTCTTACGTTTTGAGAGCGGTAGAAAAATTTGCACTTTTTCCGGGTAAGCATGCAACATTTTAAGAAAAGAACAAACGAACCTGAAAATTTTTTGAGAAAAGTACACGCAAATGTGACAGCGCGATCATAGGGCAGAATAAATGCGACATTTTTGTGAGAAAAGAAAACGCTATTATTAATAAAAAATAATAATTTCCAATGGTATGGCATTAAAATTAACATATTAATGCTTGAATTTCATTAAAGGTGAAAAGCAATTTTCGCACTGCTATAACTGTGCCAGAGAAATGCTGGCTGCGCTTCCGTGACATTTTTAACGACTATTGCGACAAAATGAAGAAATCGTCCGACACATCGTCTATCACTGCCGATAATAATATTCAAACCCCTGCTAATAGCCTAAAATAAAGTTTACGGAATGTAATTAAAAAACAATTTCGGAGGTTATACATTGGAAAATAAAATTAAATAATAATAATAACAAGTAACAATGCTAATTCAACAAAAACGAGAACCAACAACAGGAAATGTTGATAGATATATTTTATTAAAATAAATCTCATTTCATGTTGTAATTAAAGAAAACTAAAGAAGAGAAAGCTATTTACTACTAAAATTGTTAGATCAATTGATAACATAAATGAAGGACGTTGTTACATAGATGCTGCTCTACATACAGACAACCGTGAATCAGGAAAAATTTTTTTTTCAGTTACTGTTGTAAATGAAACAATCAACTCAGTCAGCGTTTCTTCTTATTATTATTTAGATATCAAATATTATTAAGATTTGGTTTTTACTTTCGAAAAAATTTATTTGCTGTTTGTAAAAATTTTTTGACATTTGCTTGCAGGGACATATATTGGATAAGGAAACTGCTTGTAGTTCCATATAGTACCTAAAATCTACTGCGTGCAGCAGATATAAGACCTAATTTTCCTCATAATCATTGATTAATTTTCATATTATATACACATCTTAAAATGAATAACGTAATAAGTAAAACATTTTTATTATACTATTATAATATGCTTAAAACAAGCGAAAGCTCCAATACAAATCCATAAAATTGGAAGAAATATTTTTGGTAACAATAAAGTTAAAACTGAAATGTTCAATGGTAATAACACAACATGTTGTAAAAGATGCAAAAAGAGAACATATTATATTAAAAATTATTAAACGATAGATTTAAAATATAGTGATAATATTATATTAAAAAGAAATTATTATTTAGATTTTATGTTATCTCAAGCTTTTTGAAAATTTAATTGTTAAAATGTAATAAAAACAAAAAAAAGTACAGAATTAAATTCTAAATGTGTAAAAAAATATGTTTTGAATTGTTTTAAGGAATATTGTTAATTTCAACTTCTTAAGAATTGAAAGAGTAAAAAATAAATCCAGAAAATCTGTGAATGCTGCACCATTAATAATATTATTATATATATTAACATAAAATATAATAGAAAAAGATGTTAAATAATTAACTGACTAAACAAACAGTGGAAATTATTTAAAGCTGAAATTATAATAAAATGGAATTAAATGTGTAACTAGTAAATGTTAAGATCAATAATAAATGTCAAAAAGAGATATTTCAGAGCAAAAAATAAAGTAAATAGAAAATTTTGTTAAACCGTGAAATAAAACCATTTCCGTACTATTTCCAATAAAAATATTAATTAAACTGTTATTAAAATTTAAATCAACAAATACGAGCGTGTAACCTATAGCAAAACTAGAGTATGCTGCAACACGGGCATAAGCCCTTAAAGCTTGTACAGTAAAAGATTAGAGTAAATATATCACCACTTTTATTTACCCAATCTAGAACAACGAACTTCATTTAATTGAACTCGATACTATTGGGTTGTTCGGAAAGTCATTTCGTTTTTTGGGGGGAACATGAAAGACAGTTTTCGTATAATGAATAAATATTTTATTTCAAATGGCCATAAACAGTTGAATTCGACAAATTTAACCTCTCACCGATCTCTCGTGTGGTGATTCGCCGATTTGCATCAACTAATGCCTTTATCGCATCTTTGTCAGCTTCGACCGGCCTTCCAGATTCATCACATCAAAATTGCCGGATCGAAATTTTGCAAACCAGTTCTGGCACTGGCGTACTGTTAACACGCCTTCTCCATACACATCCGTCAATTTTTTTCTCGCTTGGACAGCATTTTTACCTTTTCTGAAGTTAAAAAGTAAAATATGACGAAAATGCTGCTTATTGCTCTCCATATTTAAAAAGGCACCAACCAAAAACTACTGGGTAGAATTAATAGAACTTTTTCACACACAAGCCTTGCAATATCAGCTCTCATGACATATAATGGTTATGGGGCTTAAGTGTGAAGTTAGTTTCGAAAAAACGTAATTAAGTCCTCTGGCGGGAACAAACGAAATGACTTTCCGAACAACCCAATATATTAGTAAATTATTGTTATCATAAACACAATATTATCGATTATATATAAAGTGCTCAAAGGTTTATTCTCGATTCTACAGTCTCATTCTTACGAAAATTATTTCAAATGTTAACTAAATAAGTGTCGTAATACCAATAACATCATGTAACACAACAAATTCTTTGGTATACATGCATGTAAGTAAGTTTCATGTTTTCTTTGTACCTCCTGTTAAAAATGACACAATGCAAACTCGGTAACTGAGGTATCTTGATGCAACTTGGTACACGTGTTCCTTGGTACTCTGAGGAGATTCTTGTTCCAGATGGGCGAAATCGGTTTACTGCCACGCAGAAAAAATGCCATTAAACGAAAACCTGTAAATTGGTACAACTAAGCTCCCAGTTAAGATATAAAACTGGAATTTGATGCAAGGAATCACAGTAGGGAAAACCTGTAAATTGGTGCAACTAAGCTCCCAGTTAAGATATAAAACTGGAATTTGATGCAAGGAATCACAGTAGGGAGGGGCATCTGAGGGTTGAAAATGTGTAAGAAGTTGGCAAGGCCTCGCCCCATAATAGGTTTAATGTATATATCTCACAAACTCCTGAAGCAATAATGACTAAACTTGCTCAGAACAAGTCTTTTTAGTTCCTCCTCATACTCTGGAAGAATGTCCAATTGGATGATAACCACGCCCACGTCTCATACAAAGGTTATGTTGAAAACTACTAAAATTGCGTAAACCCGCTGAAGAAACATGTCAGAAGAATTAAATTTTACAGCCAAGATGGTACTTAGGGGTTTCAAAGGAATCGGTGTAAAAATTGGACATTGGGGGAAAAAACCTCCCACTTTAGGTGAAATCCTATATCTCTGGAACCACTATACCAACTTCAACCAAATTTGGTGCGTGACATCATATTTGTATTCCTATATTTCAGTGTGGCAATGGGCGAAATCGGGATCCAGCAGTGCATACTTCCCATATAGCAAATTTTAAATTCCATATGTGTCTTTCTTACAGTATATAAATCAATTACCAATGCAGATATCAGAGCAAAACTTTGCACAAGGAGGAAAACATAATCGGTGATGTATGGAAAGTTGCGTAAATTGATGCACAAATTATGAATTCTCAATAATGTTGGATTCCTCGATTTGTAGGATGATCACCTAATCATTCTTTCCCTTTTCAAATTCTTCAATCAACTCAACAGCACATTGCGTGGATGCAATAACATTGTATTTTCATTGTAATTATTTGTATTTCAGGTATCGCAGGCTATAACAAGAGGTGGTGCTAGATCACAAATAGCCATACCAGCTTAAGGAATGATTGAGTTAAGTGATTAAACTTAAATGAACCATAACGTAATGTAGTAATGAATTATTATATTCTATACCGTAATAGCTTATCCCTCTAACACCATTCTCTATTCGACAAATGTTGAGTTTTGGTGTCATAACGGTTGTCCTGAAACCGTGGTGAGTTGTCAGTTGTTAAACGTTTTGCGAAGCCATCGGATGTTTCATTTTTTGGTTTTATCCGTTCTTCGAAAATTAGCCCACATATATCATCTATTTTACATGAATTATTTCTTCAATAAAAGCAAAACAATACATCTAATAATACCGTGCATACGTAGGAGGTTAATTAAAACCATTTATACATCCCATTCAGTCTTCTCACTTAAAATGTGTATTTTGTAAAATAACTAATAATATGAATAATTTATTGTATATTTATTTGAATACATTTTAATAGATTTAAAGGTGCCTGTAGAACGCCACATGAAGGTGGACAATAAAAATTTTTACTTTGATATTGGACAAAATAATCGTGGAGTTTACATGCGCATTAGTGAGGTAAAAATATTTTCTTACAGTGTTTTCTTTTCTCGATGAAAATATTGCCTCATTATAAAGCTACATTATACCCTGTAAAGATTTTGCATTTTTTACATTATAAAAGAACAAAAAAGTGTTATCATGGATCACATGTTCGTTTGTTTTCGTTCATGAAGGAAAATTACTTGTATAGAAAAGACAAGCAAATATTTGAACGAAATTAAAACATGCTTCTCATTTAACACTTTTTATTTTATCTCTGACTTTGAGTAAGCATTATCAACGTCTTCTACGAATCTTTTACCTCTAGGTAGGGAATCTCTTCCAATAACTAGCATATCAATTTCAATCTTAGATGAGGATGAGGATGAATCCACCAACTCAATTGCCAACTTCACAATTTCCATCACTTAGCTTAACAAACCTGACCAGAAAAAAATTTCTTTGCTATTTAATAAAATTTTTTTTTGCATTTGCTTGCAGGAACATATATAGGGCAAGGAAACTGCTGGTAATTCCATATAGTACCAAAAGTCTACTGTGTGCAGCAGATATACCATCTAATGTTCCTCATAAACAGTAATTAATTTTTATATTATATGCACATCTTAAAGAGAATAACGTAATAAGTTTAAAAAAAATTTATTTTTCTATTATAACATACTAAAAATAAGTGGAAGCCCGGATACAACTCCAAAACAATTAGAAGAAATATTTTTGGTAACAATAAAGTTAAAACTGAAATGTTCAATGGTAATAACAACACATGTTGTAAAAGTGTTATTTAAGATTTAAGATTATTTAAGAACATAAAGATTTTATGTTATCTCAAACTTTTGAAAACTTAATTGTTAAAATGCAATGAAAAACAAAAATAGTACAGAATTAAAATCTATATGTGTTAAATAATATGTTTTGAACTGTTTTAAGGAATATTGTTAATTTCAACTTCTTAAGAATTGAGAGAATAAAAAACAAAACTAGACAATCTGTGAATGCCGCACCATTGATAATATTATTATATATATATATTATAAATGTAATTGAAAACAAGTAAGGAAGGGCTAAGTTCGGGTGTAGCCGAAAATTTTACGCTCTCGTAATATGCAAAGAAAAAAGAGGGCAAATACTGAGAGGTGTTGGCAAAACGTTATAGTAAACAAGTAAGGAAGGGATAATTTCGGGTGTAACCGAACATTTTACACTCTCGCAACGTGCAAGGATCAAAGGCTTAAAAGTGCTTTCATGTGTTTGCATAGAACGCATTCCTATGCAATCCTTCTGTATCATATTTGCTGTAAGATTTAATGCTTCTGGCGTGTTCCTTCAGCGAGTTAACACACTTTTCGTAGTTTTAAACATAACTTTTGTATGGGATATGGGCGTGGTTATTATTCGATTTCACCAATTTTCTCCGTATATGAGGAGATGCTAGAAAAACTTACTCGGAGAAAGTTTGATTGATATAGCTTTAACGGTTTCCGAGATATTAAATTATTCCGAAATATTAAAAATTCCGAGATATATTAAACCTTTTGGGTGGTGGGGCTATACCCACTTTTGCAAGAGTTTTTGGCCACAGATGCCCCGCCCTACTAGGGTCCTCTATACCAAATCACACGTTTATATCTTAATTTGATCCTTAGTTATAGCACTTTATCGGTTTTCGATTACTGGGATTTTGTTGACGTGACAGATGTCCAATTACGCCCATCTGCAATGCTAACCGTCTTACGGTGACAAAGAATACGTGTACCAAGAGTCATCAATATATCTTAATTTTTACTCAAGTTATCGCTTGCAGGGACGGACGGATAACGCATGTTGAATCCCTTTCATATGCGCAATCGCAAAAACACAAACTTGCGCCAATGACTGACAAATTTTATATATAAAAATATATAATTATATTATATATAAAAATTATACATAAATATATGTATTAAATATTCCAAGCATCACGAGAACAACAACAACAATACCCATCCAAAGTCTTCTCCCCGCTGCAGCCGTCGCTGTCCATAACCTATTTCCTCGCCACGATGGCAAAAAGTTGAAATCATATTTTGATGCTGATGCTGAAGTCAAAGTGAAATGTGGCAACAGTGCACAGCTTGACAAAAATCAGAAAAGTATCAATATTCATATTTGTGATACTATGATAGAAAATAAAATATGGGCAAATATCGAATATTTGATCGGGATTCGAACATTAACATCGACTGAAGTATCGAACATTCGTTTATCCTTCATACTACACCAGGCGTTGAAATTCCGCAACCTTAATTGATATTTGATTGTCTATAAAAGAACAGGCTGATTCCTATAGAATATGAATATCATTCCTTGCCTCAACAGACTTGACTCTGAAAAATGTGGTAAATGACAAAAGAACACGCTGCCACTTTTCGCTTCTGAAGTAAATATCAGAAATTCTTTGAGTTAAGCATCCTCGTGAAAAGGCGCTTTAACACAAAAACGCACGCATGCGAGATGTGCGCGACGCTTGCTTATATGAATGAAATCACTTTGCTTTGTTGATGACGTGCTTGCGTTTATGAGTGGAAATATTTTTGTAATTTTTTTTGCTATGAATTTCGGCCTGGGTTTAAACTTTAAAGATTATTGTTTTTGTTGTCAGCATGCAGTTTTTTCTGAAGGTTAGTCGAAGTGAATAATCTGAGGAATGTATATACGTATGTTTTTATTCGTATGTATGTAAATTCGCAGGCACATAAAAAAAGAAAAGAGAAATAAAACCACATGTATTTATATAGATATACATATACATCGAAAATATAGTCCAATCGTATACTTATATTTAATTAAATTCTCAAAGATCTATACATGTACATATAAATGCACACTCCTCAATATATAGTTTTTAAAAGACGATAACATATATTTGGTTAAAATTTAAATAAATAATTATTAAAATAATAAATATTGACATAACAAGGATAAGAAAATTGCCGTCGGCAAATCAATGCTTATTCGACTCCTTAATGTTGTCATATGGATAAATTATTCATATAAATGTTTCAAAATATTGTTATACTCTCGCAACATGTTTCTACAGAGTATATTAATTTGTTCACCTAACGGTTATTTGTGACACCAAGAACTAATCGTGTTAGATATAGACATATATATATGTATATATAAATGATCAGGATGAAAGGACGAGTTGAAATCCGAGTGACTGTCTGTCCGTCCGTCCGTCCGTGCAAGCGATAACTTGAGTAAAAAATGAGATATTTAGATGAAACTTGGTGCACGTATTCTTTATCACAGTAAGATGGTTGGTATTGCAGATGGGCGTAATTGGACATTTTCCACGACCACAAAATGCCATTATTCGAAAACTGTTAAAATGCTATAACTAAGCAACAAATTAAAATATAAACGTGTTATTTGGTATAGAGGATCCTAGTATGGCGGGGCATCTGTGGGCGAAAACTCTTGTAAAATTGGGTATGGCCCCGCCCACCAAAAGGTTTAATATACTTATCTCGAAAACCGTTAAAGCTATAAAAATCAAACTTTCTCCGAGTAAGTTTTTCTAGCATCTCCTCAATCGAATAATAACCACGCCCATCTCCCATACAAAAGTTATGTTGAAAACAACGAAAAGTGTGTTAACTCGCTGAAGGAACAGGAACGCTTGACAAAACATTAAATCTTACTGCAAATATGATATGAAAGGGTTGCATAGGTATCCGTGCAAAGTTTTGGTGATGGGTGTGACACCGTCCACACGTAGGTGACCTTACCCGATTTCAATAAAATTGGTACCTAACGCTATATTTGCATTCTTATGTCACATTGTGAAAATAGACGAAATCGGATAAAAACCACGCCTAAACCATGCCTAATATAACACAATTTTAAGTTTCATCTGATAGTTTCATTTTAAAGTTGATAAATCGAGCATCAAATAAGATATTGGAATAAAGCTTTTCCCGAATAGTACGTTCAAGATATACCATCGCATCCGTAAAAATAGTCAAAATCGGATTATATCTTTTCAAGCCAAAAGATACCCAATATATTGTGACCTCTGCACCAAATCAGGTAAATACTTCCCCTAGCCGCCATATACCTAATATACGGATTATCAACCTTCCTGTAGACTTTATACCATATATAACGGTCAATATATGAGTTCTCTCTGAGAAATTCAGAGAGCGTTTCTTTCTGATTAAAGTGTGTCCATGTGCTTAAAAAGGATAAAGTCGGATAATCACCTCGCCCAGCTCCCGTTGAATATACCATAGTTTAATGTTAAAAATATGTGAAATCGCTGTACGAATTATCCCAGCTCCCATATACTACATATAATGATTTTCGCTATTCTAGCAGACTTTATGCCGAATATGTCGGTCAGTGTGTGAGTTACCTTCACAAAATTGCGTGAGAACATGTTCCCGAATATACTTGAATGATGAAAAGAGTTAATGTGGTCAATGCAGATCCTCCTCTATCCCAAAAATGCCCAATATAAGAATTCCAGACTTTCCATCTGACTTTAAGCCATTTATGTTGGTCAATGTATATGATTTTTGAATGAAGTTAAATGGACATGTTTTCTTAAATATATTGTGGTTTCGCGCTAAATATGAATGAAACCGGTCAATACCGTGGTCTAAGCCCCTTATTCCTAATATAATGATTTCCTTTTCTCTGGTTGATTTTCTCCTCAAGTATCTAATATATTCAATTAAGCCACTTTGGTTGAGTTTATATCGCATATATCTTATTTGAGTTAATATTGTAGATTTTAATATAAATAGTTCAGAAAAAAGCAAATATAGCAAAAATCAAAGTACGTGAGTCTATGACCTGTAATATAAGTTAATAAGATACCAAATATGATTGCAATTCATTAACGGTTTCTTTGCATAATAAATGTTGAATTCTTCCGCAACATTTTTTAATATAAACTTATACCAGCACCTGAAAGCATTTCCCTCCTTCGGTTACACCCGAACTTCGCGCTTCCTTACTTGTTTAATATAAAGTTTTTCCAACAGCTGAAAGTATTTCTCTGCCTTTGATACTAACAAATGACGGGAGTCAAAATGTTACACCCGAACTGGACTTTTCCTTACTTGTTTAATATAAAGTTTTGCCAACACTTGAACGTATTTCTTCGGCTTTGATTATTGCCCATTGCGAGAGTATGAAATGTTCCGTTACAGCTAAACATAGATCTTCCTTACTTGTATCCTCCTTGTATCCTTCCTTACTTATTATCTTTTCTATATCAATAGCGTATTTTATAATTTATGTAATAATGTGAAAAATAACCCACAATTTGATAAAATTCTCAATGGAATGTTAACACATTAAAAACAATGGAGAAAATTTTAGAAAGTCCTGTCAAATAACAGCGGATGGAATATTTGGAGGGAGGAATATTTGAATTTCTTCCAAAATTTTAATCGGGCTTTCGCAAACATCATTCAAGTGAAACACAAATTATATTACTTTTCAATTGATTTATTTAAGTGGAACACATATAAATATTATGGTAACCTTTTTACACTTTAGAAGGGCGTTTGAAACTATTGACAGAGAAATTTTGATAAAACAGAAATGGAAACTATGATGTTCGAAGGGTGAAACTTAAATTGTTTAAGTCATATCTTGAAAATAAATGCCAAAGGACTAAAGTGAATGAATGGGAAGATATTGAACTGGGGAAAGGTAGAAAAATGAGTACCACAAGGATCAATTCTAGGACCTATATTGTTATTTTATACAATAGAACTTCTTCTACAGTAATTTCTCTATATATTAATTCAGTTATAATTGCGATATTGTTTATATAGCGCACATACTCTATTGCTGATTTCTTCTATACCTTTTATAAAATATTCATCAGATTTTCTCGAAAATACTTCACTGTCATTACGTTCCACTCCGTCAAATACTACCAAATCAACTTCTGAATTTTCTTCGCAAAAGACTAGTCTCTTTATTTTTTCCCACACATGTGGAAAATCAGAAGTGTGGGCCCACCAATGAAACCAGGGGAACCGACCAACTTAGAGGAGTCTTATCGCCCTATAATTCTACTTTCCACAGTTTGAAGTCACTTAAGGCCTTGCTATCACCGACCTTTACACATCATCTGAGCCTAATTAATCACCAACATGGCTTCCGTAAAGTTCACAGCAGCAGCAGATAACTCGTGGCCTCAGTAAAAACAACCGTAGCATAACATAACATAACGCTACTAGAAGACGTCGAACAATCTATATTCCGTCCAATTCCCCCAACCACGAGAGCGGATTTCTGTTACCTTATACTCTGATGATTGCACGATATTGACATCGGGCACTGGAATCGATGACATGCGTTCGAGAATCACCACGAACTTTTTCGGTTCCTACCCTCCCCTCCCCTACTAAATCCACAGCGACTATATTCACAAACTGGACCAAAGGATGTCTTCGCAGAAGCAGTCACCTGCTTGGAGCGGAACCACCTGCCAAGAGCATCAAGAGAACATTCCTGCAATATGTCGACGACATACAACATCTTACCGACTAGACTTCGGACGCGACTAACTTCAAACAAGCACGAACGCCATTCATAGTGAAGCTATTAATACCTTCACCGACCTCATCGCAGTGAACGATGTCCTTGAAGTTCAATCATCAGCCACGGAAAAAGGAGTTTGAATTGTCTCGCGCAGCATCCTTCGGTATAATGCAGTAGGTTACCCAGAATCAACCCCGACATACTAAACTTATTTCCTGAATGATTATAACCACCTCTTTGCATGCTCTATGAAAACAAACCATCTAACTAATCTATCTAACCATCTAGGTCACCTTAGCTTCGTATACATTCCCATCTAACTATTAGATGTTAAATGATTTAATTTGCAATTAAAATATTTGAGTAACTCTTAAAATCCCAAAGTATATTACCAATAAATGTGAAAAAGTTCATAACTTAAGGCATGTTAAATACGTTTTTAACTGGTATTTATGTTCGGAACTTTAATTTTTTATTAAATCAGCTTAATTTTCACAATACATACTTCATTAGCCTAAGCAGTTTCCTTTGCCAAACGCTCAGCTTTCTCTACCACTTCTTCAATTGGCCCAACCATATAAAAAGCGACTTCAGGAAGATGATCGTATTCACCTGATAAAATTTGATTGAATCCCTTGATAGTTTCTTCTAACGGGACTAATTTTCCAGCGTGGCCAGTGAACACTTCTGCGACCTGGAATGGTTGAGATAGAAAACGTTGAATCTTGCGTGCGCGAGCAACTGTAAGTTTGTCTTCTTCAGACAACTCGTCCATTCCCAAAATAGCAATAATATCCTGGAGAGATTTGTAATCCTGCAAGATTTTCTGGACACCACGAGCTACATTGTAATGCTCTTGGCCAATGATGTTGGGGTCCATAATACGAGATGTGGAATCCAAGGGATCCACAGCTGGATAAATGCCCAATTCTGCAATGGCACGCGATAATACCGTTGTAGCATCTAAATGAGCAAATGTTGTTGCTGGAGCAGGGTCAGTCAAATCATCAGCTGGCACATAAATGGCCTGCACTGAGGTAATGGAGCCTTTCTTTGTAGTTGTAATACGTTCCTGCATAGAACCCATATCAGTGGCCAGTGTTGGTTGGTAACCCACAGCAGATGGAATACGACCCAACAAGGCAGATACTTCGGAGCCAGCTTGAGTGAAGCGGAAAATGTTGTCAATGAAAAGCAGCACATCCTGTCCTTCCTGATCTCGGAAATATTCTGCAACAGTCAATCCAGTCAATGCAACACGAGCACGAGCGCCTGGGGGTTCGTTCATTTGGCCGTATACCAAAGCGACCTTCGATGTCTTATCCTTCAATGAAATTACTCCAGACTCAATCATTTCATTATACAAATCATTTCCTTCGCGTGTGCGTTCGCCTACTCCGGCAAACACCGAATAACCGCCATGAGCCTTAGCCACATTATTAATAAGCTCCATAATCAACACAGTTTTTCCGACTCCGGCGCCACCGAACAATCCAATCTTACCACCCTTGGCATAAGGGGCTAACAAATCGACCACTTTAATTCCCGTTACCAGAATTTCTTGTTCGACGGACATATCTACGAATTCTGGAGCTTCTGCGTGAATAGGGGCGGTCTTATTGGTTGGAATCGGACCGCGTTCATCTATTGGTTCACCTAAAAAATTTTAAAAAAAAATTACACATTAGACAAGCAAGCATCCCTACCTTTAACTTACCTATAACATTGATGATACGGCCTAAAGTTTCTGCGCCTACTGGGATACGAATTGGGTAACCAGTATCCAGAACCTTTTGTCCTCGTACCAGACCTTCCGTACCATCCATAGCAATGGTACGCACTGTGTTTTCTCCCAAATGTTGAGCAACTTCCAGAACAAGACGTGGAGCGCGATTTTCCACTTCCAAAGCGTTCAAAATTGGAGGCAAATCATCGTCGAACTGCACATCGACGACGGCACCAATTACAGCAACGATCTATAGAATTCCAGAGAATTTGATATAAAATTTAAGCAGCTTAAATGCAAAATTTACCTTGCCATTAGCGCCAGCGGCAGCTTCAACAGTGGCTTTGGCTGCAGCACTCCGCTCTACAAAAAATTAATATAAAAATTTATAATAGGATTATGCAACGATTATTAGCACCAATATAAATGAAAAAATTGTTTAAAAGTAATCACTGTGAATTAAATAAAAACAGGTAGTAACACTAATTGGGGTGTGAAATAACGATATGAACAGCAGCCAACAATTATATAACTTCCCATGCCGAACGCGTCTGTAGTTAGGTTAGGTGCCATGTTGCCTAATACAGTCGCCGTGAAACTCTTTCTTTTAACGTTTCTGAATATAATAAATACCACGGTTATATATATTAAAGTACTTACTTAAGTTACATAAAACTGCCAAAAGACTCTTGTCCGCATTTCCAACCGACCTTAGCGCGATCATACTGCTTAGAAATCTGAAAATGTTATGTCTCAAAATTCTCCTTCGCCGTTATTAAGTAGAGAACAAATAGGAATACAAGTAACCAAACTATCATATGGTTTTCAATATTTTCACGCAGCTGACATCACCTGATCGATTTTGCTCCTTTTTCGGCTCAGAGCTTTAAATAAAAGGACTTTCGAATAAGAACGTTTCTTGTGAAAGGCTATTTTTAATGGAATATATTATTGAAAGTTTTCTGGCTTATTTTAGGAACAAAAGTTAATTGAATATTAATTGTTATATGAATTGTTATGAATTGTTTGAAATGAAATGAATCAATGTGAAATGAAATTAAATGAATTGTTATGTTAATTTTTATATGAATTGATTTTCCTCGCCACCTCTGAGGTTGGAATGTTGGCACGTTACCGATCTTGTTTAGGTGTTCGGTTCCCCAGGAGGCCTATTTTCACATATATGATATTTACAATACTTAGCCAAACTACTTGTAATAATTTAAACAAAATTAAAAATATAAAAATCAGGTACAATTCAGGTACATTAACAATACATCATAAAAACTAGGGAAATTGCGGTCTTCGACAGAAAAATATTTGGATAATTATCAAATAATTCAGATCGACTGACATAGATATAAATTCCGACTCACATAGGCAGACAAACGGCATCAAACACGGCAACACTCTATAGCAAATTGAACTTTTTTTGAGGTATTTGGTCGCCTTAGTAGTAGAATATTTGAGGCAAACCCAATCAAGTGCCTAATGTTTTGCCTCTTCTCTTCATCATTCTATTTCATTCTTATTGTAATTTCTCTCATTTTAAAAGCGTTCGCCTACGTATATATGATTGAAAAAACTAAGATTGGTTACTTGTAGGCTTATACAATGGTTTGTACCATGAACTAGCTTGAACAGTTCTTTTTGTTGAATACAAGTATTCAGCGTGTATCTAAGTAGATTGAATGGTGCGTTTGTGCTACTAAATAATTTTACATTTTTGAATACGTATATCGACCTTTTAACTCAATAAAACTAACAAGGAAAAATGGTACAAGTTAAAAATATAAGTTTTTAAGGTAATTCGGTATAAAAATTATAATAGAGGGTAGTGGGTTGTATTGAATAAATGTGAAAGCAAAAGCTGTACGTATAGTGTGATGAATATAATTCGATGGTTATGGTTCGAAAAAAAATTATATTAAGGGGAAAATACAAGTGAAAGTAATTTGGTGAAATGTTTGGTGTTTGAAGAATATCATAGTATAAGAAAAAACTAAATTTATATGTAAAATTATTTGTTCAAGAAAAGTGTGTACATAAAAAGCAAAGAATATACGATAGCATGTAACACCAAAAAGCAATCAAGGCAAAAGGGTTTATGTATACTCGTGCAGTGAATGCGATACCGTTTTATATATGTGTTCGTGAGTGGAATAGTAGACAATACTCGGAAAATATCACACAATTGGTAGAAGCAGTAAAAGCCACGACAGCGATATAATACGCAAATTTTTAATATTCTAGTTGAAAGTAAGTTTAGCTGTAAGAATATTAAAATTTTATTTTATTTATATTTCAGCACATCAAGTGATATGTTTTTTTATAGAACTATCAAAATGTTTATTGGATTTATTTATCACATTCGCTGTGCAATAAAATGGCAATTTATTTCAGTATTTGGGTAAAGTTTGCACCGTGGTATTCTATGAGGAAATTATTCACCATAAGCGTTACTTACTTTTCATATTTCTGTTTAACGCAAATAACAAATGAATTTCCAAAGAATGCAATGAGTATTAAAAATTAAATATTCAACAATAAAATTAAATATTAAACAATATATTATATATTAATAAAATTCTTTAATATTATTATATTAAAGAACTCTGCGTGTCAACTATTGGTTAAATCTTACGTTAGTTACCGAGAACGCTACCAGATATTTTTGTTAATTTCCATGAGTGCATTAAGGCCGAATTTGCAAAACTAACCGAAACTCTTCAGTACGTGTGATCGGTTGTTCCTTTCTTACGCGTAGGGCTAATGAGTTACAACGTGTACACTTGGTTGTTCAATCCTAATTCTTTCAATGTGTTGGGGTTTCGGTAGACGTGACTTGCTGGGAATTTTCACACATAAGTCAAGATTATGGTAGTTTATTAACAAAATCTTCGAGATGGCTACACTGCTAATTGTGATTGGTTATTCTAAAAGGCGGCGAAAAGGGCGAAAATTATCAAGGAGCTCCTCTGTCTGGCACAGTCGTACACATTTGAACAGAATTATTAAAAAGTGTCCGTATATTGTATACCAATTTTTTTTGTGTATAGATACATACTAAATACATTTTATTTTTTCCATTATGTTTGATGTTCACCGCAACCTTAATAGTAGTTTACATTTTAGACGCCGTCGATGTTGCAATCGAAGGTAACAGGAATTACAGCAAATATTTTTCGATAATATTAGTCAGTAATGACAGCTACAACGATACATAATGCATCAATCATCGAAGATAAAAATTTCATGTGTACCTATTACAGTTTTAAAGTTTTTTGTCTTCATATGAACTCTACTATTAAGGATGGCCCACGGTAATATTTATGATAATCCGTCATGTTTTGGAAAAAAAAATTGATTTCTTAAAGGGCGTAGAGGGGTTTTTACACATCTCAAAAGTGAAGCCCAAACGACTAGGTAACAAAGTTTTTAAATAATTTATTTTTGAAGTATTACCTTTCGTGTTTATTTCATTTTTCTATCATTTCCAATCCCCCTAATTAAAATTTTTGGCCAAACAGAGTATACTTTGTTTACGGAGGCTGATATCAGGAGAACGATTAATAATAATTAGTAAAAAGGGAATTAAAGTCATATTTCCAAAATAAATATTTGTGCAATGTTTTATTGGTATACTAGTCACTGTGTCTTTCAGGTCAGAACATCTTTACAGAAACGGGTCCTTTGGCCGCGCTCCCGCAACCCACTATACCTCTTGCCGATGCCTTTCCACTTAGTCGAAACATTACTTACGTATTGACTTCGAGTATTTTTAAAAATAAGATCTCAAACTGGTGTCACTAAAGTTAATCTCACACTCGTTGAACTATCGAACAAGTGATAAAATGGAAATAACAATTTTTAAGCAAATGATACATTCTCGCAAAGAGAAACGACTAATTATATTTGTGAGCGATCAGTCATTTTGTTTGTGCAGGATATAATATGTACATATGCATATATAGAAGTGCTGAATCATATATTTTAACTTATTATGTTGCTCAAAAATGAAAATACTGTAACAGATTTACTAAATCAATCCCTTACGTTGAAACTCTACTCTAAGTATAATACTGTATTGTTAAATAAAAGTCGCAATTTAATAGCTATGCACTTTTCTGTATTTCTAATTCAAATAACTAGACACTTTATTACTCGTTATTCGAGTTCGCAACTTCTTACTTGCAACTGCGAATTTCGTTACCAGGGTGATTCCGGCAAGTTATCGATTCTGTGCTGTTCTGGCATTCGTGTTCACCACAATATTTAAACAAGTACGATAAATCAACACATTCAATGCTACAGAACTATTTTGAATGATAACTTTTACCTTTTTGGTTTAAAGTTACATTTCGGTGTAATTTTTTTTTTGTGAATATCAAGAGTTTTCAATTTTCAGGGATTACTGCTGGTCAGCCATTATATTTACATTCTATCGACCTTGGTACTTTACTACATAAATTTTATGTCTAGTGGGACTGCTCTTCCTGTTCTTCACTATAATCATCAGTATTATCAGCCAAATACACATATGAATTTAAAAGGTGAAGTTTTATACCATATTATATTCCATTTTTTGATATTTATTCAATAAGATTGCCACAATATTTTTATAGTTAGAATGATTTCCTTTGAAACTGTTAGCAACATTTTTGGACGCCAGCCAAGCTTCTGATTCACTAGTATTCAATGTAGCATCAAACTTTTCATCGGCCATCAAAGGCCTAATTTGTGGTTCATCGAATCCCTTCATTTACTTTTGCATCAGCATCTTGGAAATTTTTTGTGCAACATTTTTGATCTCAGGTTCAAGATTTTTTTAAAGATTCCATTGTTTTTGTACGTAGTGTTTTTGTCGTATTCTACACTATCCCATTCGCATAAAAAACAAAGATATTTTGTGTAGTCTGGCTGCTGACCTAGCAGCATAATTATAATTTTCAGATCTCCACCATGTTGCCAACCGTGTTTTTTATATCTAGTAAGTTTATCTAGTAATGTATCTTAATTTTCATAAGCCTCTTTTAAATGAACAGACATGATTGACATAGGACATAGTATACAGGAATAGAAACATACTCATTAGAACTGTGTAATAGAACAAACTCAAACTCCGTTTCGAAGAATCGATAAAAAGTCTCCATGCTGCGGGATCATATTGTGCTTCTAACTTTTCAATAAAACTAGGAATTTTCTTACAAGAAGATAATGTCTTCCCGATTAATGAAACATATGAATTCTTCTTCACATTTTCTATACAAAGAAAAAGGTGTATCAGGAGCTAACAGGTCTTTCGCATGAAATCTAGACCCAAGAAGTTGAGAAGATTCTTTAGAAAGACCTACATAAATCTCTAATCAAATCCTTTAATTCACTTTGCATAAATTTGTGTTGTTGATTTTAAATTGGTTCAACAACTTTCGTTGGCTCTTGTTACTATAGATTTTGTTCTGAAGACGTCGAACTAAGATCAGGTACTGAATTTAGGAGTACAGGAAATTCCGTACCGTGTGGAATCGGACGTGTAACTAAGGTTACATTAGCGTAGGTTATCTTATAACGTTTTCTTTTTTCGATGAAAATGTTGCCTCATGGCAACATTATATAAATGCTACATTATACCCTGTAAAATGTTGCATTTTTTACATTATAAAAGAACAAAAGAAAATACTTTCATGGATCAGCTATTCGATTGTTTTCGTTCATATATGAATATTATTTGTATAGAGAAGACGAGCAAATAATATAGCATTACAAAAATGCTAGTAAATATAACAAATTGTAATTTATGAATATAATGAAAACATGCTTCTTATTTAATACTTTTTCTTTTAACTCTGACTCTCAGTAAGCGTTCACAACCTCTTCTACGAATCTTTCCTATGTAGGGAATCTCTTCCAATAACTAGCGTCCCAAAGAACAAACGAACCTGAACAAAAATTGGGAGAAGAACTCGCACATTTGACAGCCCGAGCAAAGTACAGAATAAATGCCAAATTCTTGTGAGACAAGGAAACGCTATTATTTTTATTCTTTGCGTTAAAACATATCACATTAGTACAACAAAAATAGCAATTATCAATATGACTAATCTGCAGATATAGAGATCATAGGCATACCTACATACATAGGTATATATATATATATACAAAAACTTGGTAGAAAAAATTTAACAAGAAGAAATCATATCCACCGGCGTGACTGAGTACGATCAAACTTATTTTGTACTACATATTATGTTATGTTCAATATTCCTATTGTAATAATGATCATGCGACTTAGTTATTGTAGAAGCATTGATTTTTAAATGACTTAAATTGTTAATCGAACGTCACTTGAATGAAATCTATGTGTACATTTTTCACTGAACACATATTTAATGAATTTTATTTTTCCATCAGAGGATATTTTGTTCCGTTGGAAATTCTTAATTTAATTGATTGAATTGCGTAGGTCTTTTTTACTAAGGAATTTCCTTTTTTGTTTTTTACTTATATTAAGGAACCAATCCTCAATAAATATATATTTAGTTGGTAATTTTAATTTAACAAAATTACTCTCTTTTCCGTTTGGTTTACCAATAACAAAACTATCCTATGAAATATGTTTATATATTTATAGTATATATATATATGTATATATATGTATGTATGTATATATATCCAAAATAAAGAAAGCGAAATTTACCATTTTATTCATAAATTTTTTAACACTCGGACATTCATTACGACATAATATTGATACTTCAATAGAATAGGTTTCATGCAAAGGTTGGGAGTAACAAGACTTCAAGCGTATTCACTACTGGTTTTTGCAGGTTTCAGGTGGGTTCGCTTTTCGGAGAGAAAAAATACTTCCATTAGGCTAATATGATTTGAGATCAACATGCATCATATTCTATAACAGTTAAATTCGAGGCTTTTGCCTTCCTAATAGTTCGCCGCTGTTCGGTGTTTGGTTATCCGCCGAATAAGATGTATTTTAGTCTTTACAATTGAATATTTCAGTGTAAACGAGTTTTATTATTATTAATTATTTTAATTATTATTAAAATTAATTATTTAATTAATGCTTCATAGGATTGAATAGGTTTTTGATGACTGACCGGAGGAAAAGTTGCAAATATTCAGATTTCGTTGGTAGTGATTTATTGGGCTGAAACGCTATAAGGGAAGGGTTTATATTCATATATTTATGTTATTCAGGTGTTGGCAAAACTAAGTTCGAGTGTAACCGAATTTTTATACTCCCGCTATTTTCAAAGATCAAAGGCGTGCAATATTTTCATATATTACAATCATATTTGGTATCTTATTAACTTATATTACAAGAATCAGTTAGTTTCATTACTATATATTGCTTCGTGTCCGAGATATTTATATTAAAAACAACCCAATCAACTCAAATGATATATGTGATGTAAACTCAACCAAAAAACTAAAATTAATGTATTGCGAACATTATAGAAAGGTCAACCAGAAAATCGGAAATCATCATATGAGGGATATGGGGTTTAGACCAAGGTCTAGACCGATTTCATTCATATTCTGCGCTAAACCACATTACTTTTAAGAAAGCATGTCCACTTAATTTCATTAAAATACCACACATATTGATCTATATAAAGGTTTTAAAGCCATGTACAAAGTCGGAAATCCCTATATCGGGTATAATGAGGTTAGGGGAAGGTCTGGACTGATTGTAACAACTTTTGACTCGATAATATGTTTCCATGCAATTTTATGAAGATAACTCAAACATTGACCGACATATTTGGCATAAAGTCTGCTATAATAACGAAAATTATTTGACCGATTTCAAACATTTTCGGCATTAAACTATGGTATTTCCGATATTACACGCTCACTTAATTTTGCTAAGATATCATACATATTGACTAATATATGGATAAAGCCAACTGTACGTTTGAAATTCTTATGATAGGTATATTGGGGCTAGGGTAGTATTGTCTGACTTTCATTACGATAGCTCACAGATTGACCGATATATGTTGTTAAAAGTCAACCAGAATGGTTATTGGGAGCTAGGGGAAGTATTTACCCGATTTTAACCATTAGGCACAAGGATAATCTGTTATCTGTAAGAGACGCTCTCTGAATTTCACTGAGATAACTCACATGTTGGTTGATATATCCGATTTAACGTTAGCCGGTAGTTCGAAAGTCTTTATATGAGATATATGGGCGCTGGGGAATAATTTACTAAATTTTATCTATATTTGAAACAAGGACACAATATCATCAGACAAAGATTTCTTCCGAGTTTCATTAAAATATCTCACAAATTGACCGATATACTGGGTATTATAAGTAATGGTGTTTTTTTTCTACTTATCGATCCAAATAGGGTTGGATACTCGAAATAACAGCCCTTGGCCGGATATGAAAATCCGGATCAATTCTGGTACCGTAGAACTGGCTGTTTTGGGAATTGATATTGATAAGTTATGGGTCCATATATTCGGTATCCGGAGGGTTAAAAAGTTATTTTCCGATTTTGACAATTTTTAGACGTGAGATGGCATACCCTGAAGGCTTTCTGTCTGCAAAGTTTTGCTTCGCCCTCTTCATTGTTATTTCATTTATATACTGTAAAGTGAAAGAATCATATGGAATTTAAAATTGTGATATATGGGAAGTAGGCGTGGTTGTAGTCCGATTTCACCCACTTTTGGTAGTTTTCAACATAACCGTCATTTTTGGGATAGAGGAAGATCTTCACTGATCACATTAACTCTTTTCATTATCCAAGAATATTGGGGAACATGTTTTCACGCAATTTTGTGAAGGTAACTCACCCAGTGTCCGACATATTAGCCATAAAGTCTGCTAGGATAGCGAAAAACATTATATGTAGTATATGGGAGCTGGGATAATTCGTAGACCGACTTCACACATTTTCGGCAGTAAACTATGGTATATACGATATTACACGTTAACCTAATTTTGCTAAGATATCTTACATATTGAAAGAAATATATGGTATAAAGTCTACCCAGGAGTTGAAAATCCGTATATTAGTTACTAGAGGGCTAGGGGAAGTGCTTACCCGATTTTATCTATTTTAAGCACATGGATACACTGTTATCAGAAAGAGACGCTCTCTAAATTTCGAAGAGATAACTCATATATTGACCGTTGAAAATGACAGGAAGGTTGTAAATCTGTATATTAGGTATATGGGGACTATGGAAAGTATTTACCCGCTTTTCCCCATTTTTGATACAAAAGCACGTTATTATCATGGAAAGATAATCCGCGAATTTCATTACGATATTTTACAGATTTACCGAAATATATGGTATAAAGTCTACCGGAAGGTTGAAAATCTGTATATTAAGTATATGGGAGCTAGGAGAAGTATTTATCCGATTTTTACCATTTTTGATACCAAAGTACGCTATTATCATGGAAAGTAAATCCTCGAATAGGGGCGCGCAGGTTTGTTGATCGTGGTGGCCCAAGAAAACTTAAATACAAGCTGTATCAGAAACATGACAAAACCTAGGACATGTGCAATTGCAAAAAAGTTGTCGATACACCTGTCCAGAGCCCCGACTTTAATCCCATTGAAAAAATGTAGGTCGTTTTTGAAAAAAAGAATGGCCCAACACAAACACTCGACTTAATGCTATTCATTGGAGGGTGGAACGGAATAAGTCTAGTTTATAACCTGGAGAACTTAATTCACTAAACGACACGTCATCTACGTGATTGCATCAATCCAAATGACCGATATGCTAAATATTAGTTCAAAATTAGCATGTTCTACTTAGTTTTAGCTTTATATTATATAAAAAGAAGTTTGCAAGCAAATATGTTATGTACATACATAAATAAAAAACAATAAGTAAATATGAAACGAAAGTAAAGTATGTACAGAAGAAACGAATAAACCTTAACAACGCTATCCAAATACTTCGCTTACCAAGCCCAACAGGCCAAACCAAACCAGTTTATATGCAAAGAATTTTTCGGTCAGAAGAATTGCTATTGAACTTCGTCTCCTTTGTTTGTTGCTTTTGTTTTCAACCACATGCATATGTTTTTGTAGAATCTACAATATATATACACTCGTTATTCGCTTTTGCTTGTTTTACATAAGGCATTTGCATATAGAATTTTATGACTCGGTGTCTAGATTGCTAATATTGAAAGTTGAAGTCCACATGTACATACTCAACAGTTAAATAAACTAGCTTGAACTAGTTAACAAGTTTTTTTTTTTTTTTCTTACAAGAAACTACTTACTAATTACAAGGTACTTTCTACTTTTGGTGAGAAACACTAGATATTTAGCTTTCTAATTCAATTTATATTTTCAGGAACAATTTTGTTTTAAATTTTATTCAGATAATTTCATTGAGAAAATATTGATTCGCTGACAAAAATATGCTCTGGTATAATTCTCATGCTTCTCTCACTATTTTGAATTTATCAAAAAATCATAGTTGTTTACTATTTTTCTTGACATCAACTTGAAGCATCAAAATAGTGTCCCTGTCGGGTATGCCTGCATGTGTGTGTGTATTGTTTTTAATTCTTAGGTCAGTCTTCGTTAACACTTCACTTCTTCACTAAGTCTTCTTCTTGTGTAATGGAAAACAACCCATCCTACAAGTTTTAATTGAACAGCCTTCGAACGAATTTCGAGATTTGTTGGGCAATAGACATCAAACTGAATTCGCAGCAGATATTAAATGTTTATTTTCTTCCTAATTGTTAACTCTCACTTGAATGAGTTCCTCTAATTAAAAAAAATTGAAAGGAGCCGTATTTTTGGGTGCAGCAAGCCAATATGAATGCTTCCACAGTGACTCTTAGTGCATATTTTAAGCCAGCCTGTACTTTTTACTATGTGTACACATTATTACTATAAAATATATATATATATATTTAATAAATGTACCAATAAACGGTTCTATTTGCTGTGGCCTTTATTTTAATTTTATTTTTTTGGCACGAAAAGTAATTATTTAATTATGTTTCTATTTGCAGACTATTATCACAACTTTATTGCTATACCATTCAAGTAAAACGAGTTTTGGAATAATATTTTTATGATCATTAGGACAACCGAACGAGATTTATTTGTTAAGCATGGAGACCAGAGAGTAAGTTGACTTATCAGTAGTCTGTAATTATCTGAACAGTCAATCCTACAATTGCAAAGTGTTAATAGCCAGACCAAAATGAACATGGGAATCATGGGTAAAGCTGGTTCTGTTAAGAGCAATGGCAAAAGGCATGTCAACTATACGTTGAAACCGTTCCACGAATTAAAGAACATTTTCCCTGGAGAACGTTTCTTTTCGAACACATCATCCTTTCATGAATGTATCAAGAAAATTGAACCATTGCACAATCGTTGTAGAAGCAGAGTCAAAGAGAGTAGCAACAATTTTGTTGAAGCGAGCCAGTGTGAAAAATTATGTGCTACAAACAAAAGTCGAGGAGAGAAGATTTTCAGTGATTTCAGGAGTAGTACGCCCATTGGCAACAATACGAATTTGGGTTTCAAAAAGGCGAACAAAAGTATGCCACGAAAGGGACAAGCATCGAACACCCCGATATCCTGTAAATTATATAGTGGTAATGGTTTTAAAAAATCCTTACGAAGGCAAAACGAGAAACAAGAAATGGCGTTCGTAGCATCAACGTTACTGACCGCAAATTTTCTAGCTGACAAAGTTCGTGGTATTGCAAATGGGTCATCTGATATAGTGTCATCGGCGATGCCTATTAACAAATCTTTACAAAAAGGGAGTCATCACAAGGTTAAATGTCGTACTGTTAAATTACGTCGAATCCAATCTAGAGCCATTCAAACGACAGCGGGCGATATGGAAACAGTGCCAGCAAATTCAAAAGCGACAATGAAGTTACCAAATACACCGCTAATGTCCGGTAAAATATCGTTGCCGTCGGCATTCGCATCAGAGTCAACAATGGAGCAAATTTCGGTGTCTTTATCGAACACAGCATTAGCATTATCGACATTAGCACAAACTTTGTTAGACTTGCCCGTTATTCCACAAGCATGGCAACAATTTTTGAAAATTCTGCAGAATTCTGTGTCAGGATTAACTGCTTTATCCAGGGTGTCAACAACAAGCGTTAGGAAAGCAAAGAAAAATACTGGAGTCGTGAGTCGGCTAGATGAGGCAAGCACAACATCCGGAGCAGCATTTACTGCAGCAGGAACCGCGACGGCAGCGGCACGCTGTAAAGTAGCTGCAACTGTTATATCGTCTGTGCATTCATCAGGCAGCTCATTGCGTACGAAATTCCGGTTGCTTCCAAGTTTGGGTGCAACGTCATTTTTTACATTACTGACGCTCATTTGCCTAGAGACTGTATTACTCTCTACCGTCTCTAATTGCGCCAAAACGTTTTATATGCATTGGAACACATCCAATAGTATGTAAGTATCTCATGTATTGTAAGATTCTTTTCATACATTTGTTCATAAAGTAATAGTAGTGAGCATATAAATAAGGAACTTTTTGCACAAAATAATTCCACATGATGTATTTATGTTTCCATAATCCACATTATGTCTGAAAAATATTTTCATATGAAAATGTTTGAGAAATAATAAATTTCGAAACTAATTTACATACATATTTATTTAAAAAATTTTTTCTTTTGTCATAACAAACTATTAGTAACAGTATACGGTACCGTATCAAATTCTTTTCACATTTTGAAAAATTCGAAGTTTAAATAGTATTACACGAACATTTTTATACTCTCGCAACATGTTGCACAGAGTACGTGTATTAAGTTTTGTTCACCTAAGGGTTGTGTGTACCATCTAAAACCAATCGAGATAGATGTTATATATCAAAATGATCAGGGTGAATTTCGTCTGTCTGTCTGTCCGTCCGTCTGTCCGTCCGTCTGTCCGTCTGTCTGTCCGCCTGCCTGTCCGCCTGTCTGTCCGTCTGTCTGTCTGTGGAAGCGGTAACTTGAGTAAAAAGTGAGATACCTCGACGAACGTAGTACACATAGATGGGCAAAACGAAAAAATATAAAGTGCTGTAACTAAGCCACAAATTAAGATCCGAAACTGTATATGGATGCAGTACATCGCAGTAGGGAGGAGCCTCAGTGTCAAAAAAAAAAGTGGAAAGTGGGCGTGGCCGCTAAGTTCTATGTACATATCTCACAAACCACTAAAGTGATATCAATCACGTACTGGAAACATTTTTTTTGACATTTCATCAGATGGTGGGAAAATGGGTGAATTTAGATAACAACCACGCCCACCTTAAAAACAAAACGTACAAAAGTTATGTTGAAAACCACTAAAGGTGCGTTAACTTGCTAAAGAAAAACGTCAGAGGCACTAAATTTTACAGTAAAGATGGTGAAAAAGTGTTATATGTGAATTAGTTTACAAAATGAATAATGGGGGTGGCACCGTCCACTTTTAGGTAAAAACTATTCTATCAATATCAGGCAAATTTGATGCATAACATTATCTTAGCTTCCTTATGTTGTATTTTGAAAATGGAAGTAATCGGGCTACAACTACGCCTATTTTCAATATAACATAGCTTTCAATTCCATCTGAATCTTTCGCAGTACAATATATAAATAAAGCAGCAATGAAGATATCGAATCAAAACTTTGAACGTAGAGTTCTTTCAGTCATCTATATGCAAATCTTGTCACGTCTAAAAATTGTCGAAATCGGAAAATAGTTTTCTAAGCCCTGGGATACCGAATATGAGAACCTCAGTGTCTTTGGCTGACTTTTTACTGAAAATATCGGCCAATGTGTGAGATATCTTAATAAAATTCAGAGGGCATCTCTTTCTAATAACAATGTGTCCTGGTGACTAAAATGCATTAACTCGGTTCAATACACATATCTAAGATAAGGATTTGCAAACTAACGGTTAGTATGTACATATGTTAGTATGTTAGAGATACGTTTAGCAAAATTATTGATGCTGAAAAATAAGTAGTAAATGAATAATAATAATAATAACAAGTAAATGAATAATATTAATGATAATAAGTAAGTAAATAATAATAATAATAATAAATAAATGAATAATAATAATAATAATAAATAAATGAATAAAATAATAATAATAAATAAATGAATAATAGTAATAATAATAATAATAAATAAATGAATAATAATAATAATTAATGATAATGATAATGATAAGAAGTTCACGGAAGTGAGGAAAGTTTTGTCTGCCATTCACCTGGGATTTTTATTTTTATATTTTTTTCATATGTTTCAAGCAGCTCACGACTTCCGGTCTTAGACCAAGTATTCTCTGGTTAGCCGTCATCCGTTTGGAGGCGAGCTAAAGTAAGAAGCCGAACCCCCACCCCCACCCCCCTGCGGTTGTGCGTAAGGTTTGTGACCCACCACATAAAAAACCTACCCCAATGAAAAAACAGGCAAAGCCTCGGATAAGCGTCTCCCTTTTGATGATGACCCCTGAAAACGTTTTAAGGATCACGATTTAAGGACCTGCGCCTGGAATGTCCGTTCCTTTAATTGGGGAAGTGCCGCTGCCCAACTGGTTGATGTCCTCGTAAGGCTAAAAGCTGATATCACCGCAGTCCAAGAAGTGCGATGGGCAGGACAAGGACGTAAACTAGTAGGTCGTTTATTACAGCGGTCATATAAAGGAACACAATTTTTGGGTCCGATTCGTGGTGGTAGAGAGACTCAGTCGGTGAGTAATGCCAACCACCTCGGTGGATGAAAGTCTCGCTACAATCCGCATCAAAGCGAAGTTCTTCAACATATCGCTCATTTGTGAGCACTCCCAGACGTAAGAGAAGGAAGATGTGACCAAGGATGCCTTTAGTGACCGCCTGAAGCGTACTTAAGAGCGCTGCTCCAGCCACGTAGTCAAAATTGCGATCGGGACTTTAACGCCAGGGTGGGTAAAGAAGTTATCTTCGGTACAACCGCCGGCAATTTCACCGTCCATGATGAAACATCCCCAAATGAGTTGAGGCCCGACTTCGCCGTGGCCCGAAATATAGTTGTCTGTGGTACTAGATTCCAACACAAGAAAATTCATCAAGCTACTTGGCTGTCTCCGCATCTAACACTCACAACCAGAACGATCATGTTGTGATAGACGGGCGACATGTCTCCAGTGTTTCTTGTCGTGCGTACGCTCCGACGACCCAACATCGAATCCGACCGCTATCTTGTAGCGGCAAAGATACGCACCCACCTTTATGCAGGAAAGAACGCGAAGGAAATTTCTAAATTCAAAAAAATTTCCAAAAAACAAGGAAATTTCGACGTCGAAAAGCTGCAATCGCAACAAACAACCGAAGAGCTTTCTACTCGACTTGCACTCGGAAGGAGTGCATCGGAAAGGTAAAAAGAACAGCAGGTATTAAGAGGATTGTTGTGCAGCAGTGAAGAGAAAGCCTACCGCGCCTACCGCGCAACGTTAAGATCAGCCACAACACGTGCGGAGTGGGACAGATACTGAGAATTGAAGAGAGAAACGAGACGCATTTGCAGACAAAAAGAGAAAGAGATGACATGGGTACTGCTCGGAGCATACTCATGTAGGAACCAAGGAAGTAATCTGGTCATCGATGTCCAGGGCATACTGATTTTACGGTGGCTAGACAAAGAAGCGAAACGAATGGGTCTGGTGGTGAACGAGGACAAGACGAAATATCTCCTGTCATCAAATAAGAGTTTTCGAGAGAGAGATTTTGCGGAAGATTTATTTGAATGTCCTTTGAACATTGGCAACGGCGAATACCGCAGACGATGGAGTTATACGCCGACATTGACATAGTTCAGCGAATAAAAAGACAGCGGCTACGCTGGTTAGGTCATGTTGTCCGAATGTATGAAAGCACTCCAGCTTTGAAAGTGTTTGGTGCAGTACCCGCTGGTGGAAGTAACGGAAAAGGAAGAAATGCACTCCGTTGGAAAGATCAGATTTAGAGCGACCTGGTTTCGCTTGGTGTTTCCAATTGGCGCCAAACTGCGAGAAGAAGAAACAAATGGCGCGCTATTGTTAATTCGAATATAATTCGAATATATAATATATAAAGTAGTAGTAGTAGTATGTAGTATGTGTTCGTTGGTCTAGTCTAGTCTTGAAATGACGAATATATCTTTTCTTTGTTGTCGTAATATAATTGGGTGAAAACATTTTTTCTAGCATTAGTGTAATGCCAAAACTAAATGAAATCAGCCAGACCTTCGCCAATATATCCTTCCCAATTATATGCCGAATATATAGATTAATTGTGAGATATGGCACTAAGTAGACATGTTATCTTAGAAATAATATGGTTATGATTCGTATTCCTCTAATAAAGTGTCAAAAAAGTTTACAATCGTGTTTCCATACACCTAATATAAAAGTTTTCAGTTAATGAAATTGAGATGTCCTCTCCTGGTAATTGTTTCATGCCAAAAATTGATATGCTTGGGCACTTCCCACAGCCGCCATATACCAAATATGAGATTTTCAAAATTCGTATTGCCTTTATATTGAGTATAACGGGTAATATGTAAGATATGTTAGCAAAATTAAATGAACGTATAAATGTTAATATACTATAGTTTGGTGGCAAAAATTAGTGCAATCGATATATGAATTACTCCAGCCCCATATATCTGCTAAGAGCTTCCTCTAGCCGCAATGTACCCATTATATTGATTTTCGACATTCCATCTGCCTTTAGACCGTTTATACGTGGTGTGTTCCAAAAATATCGGAAATTTCCGTTTTTTGAAAAAAATATTCTTTCGTTTACATTAATGTTGTCGCTTTAAAAATAGTCTCGATGCGATATGCACTTATGCCAACGCTACTTCCAATCGTCGAAGCAGTTCTCAAACTCGATTTTTGGGGTAGCCTTTAGCTCTTTCAGCGATGCGCTTTTATGTATCTATACTTGTAAAACGATTGTCCTTTAAGGTTCTCTTTATTTTGGAAATAGGAAAAAGTCGCACGGAGCCATGTCTGGCAAATATGGAGGCTGGAGCATCGTTACAGTATTGTTTTTGGTCAAGAATTCATGAACAAGGAAAGAAGTGTGAGCAGGTGCATTATCGTGGTGTAAAAGGGTGGTGTAAATTGTTTTTCCACAAATCCGGGCGTTTTTTCGGATTGCTTCACGCAAACGGCGTTGAACTTGTAGGTAGTACTCCTTATTGACCGTTTGACCTTGAGGCGAGAATTCATGATGCACTATGCCATTAAAGTCGAAGAACACAGTCGAAGAACATTCCCGTTATTTTTGAACACACCACGTATAAGTCAATATGTGCGATATTTTAAAGAAATTAAGAGTTTTCTTAACTATAACAAGCTTTAGCGCTGAATATGAACTAAATAGTTAGTTAGACCTTTAATATAATGATTAGTGTCCCTCTGAAATTTTCTTCATATCCACAATATATTCAATTCCGTCACTTTGGTTGAGTTTATATCGCATATACTATGCTATGTATGTATCAACGTAGAATATGTCTCAACAAAACTAATTGAGAATATTTCGGTTAGTTTTATGTCATTCGGTAATAAAAATTATGTCTGTTGTACCTTCCCACAGAACTAATATCATGAATATAGATGATTTGTCTTAGTCAGATTGACTTTATGAGTATATCACCTAAAACAAAAATTATCATGATGTCAAATATGATTGCAATCTATGCACAATTTCGTCGAATAATGAATGTTGAATTCTTATACAAGATTTTTTAATATAAAATTTTGATAGTATTTCTCCGCCTTTGATCCCTGCGAGAGTAAAAATGTTCGATTGCACCCTTCTTAGCCCTTAACCTTCCCTTACTTGTTTAAAGTTACAATTTATCTTGATAAGGGAATAATTAAAAGTCCTATATTTGTGGAATACAATATGAGGTATGTTTAAAAACTAAGACCGGCTTAGAGTAACTATCATCATAATAAATTTGCGTTTCATATTTTAACGCTCCCTTTCTATTACGTGTACCGCTATCATGCTAAATCATAATAAATGTCATAATGAATAAAAATATAATGTCACAATAAATATAAATCATAATAAAATAAGTTCCAAGTTACGCATTAAATTGTTAATATTGGTTCTCTTATTATTTTGTAAAGATCTATGCACTATATGTAAGGCAAAGATCGTCTGCCATAACAAAGTTCATGCTCATACGCGTCACATTGTCAAATCAAAATAATACTTAATTTCATGCAAATTTCAGCCTGCGCATTCATATAACTAGAAAATTGTCTCATTTCGTTTTTCAAACACTTGAAGGAAATGGGAAGGGAAGTGTGTGCCATTAATGGGGATTAAATACTGGGAAGTCTTTACGACAAATTCAAGTCTCGAAGCTATCACCTCATAATTTCTCAAATCTATTAGAGGAATGTTTCTGTCACAATAACACAAATTCACTTGAAGTGCACAAATCTGAGTGGAAGAACCCATCGTTTTCCAACGTTGTTTCCTAGTTTCTTTTGGATTAATTCTTATTTCCACTAATGTCACAATGTATATAATATTTAGCTAGTGTTTTAGTAAGTAATATATGTATATATTTGTTTTGTATACTGTTTAGCACCAATGTTTTGTATACTGTTTAGTCTAATGGCAGACAATTTGCCTTAATCATTTTACTTATATAAAGTATGATAGCGATGTTGTTTTCGGGAGTCACTTAAAATTTGAAACTGAAGTTCGTACCATAGTTGTGGTTGATGAAAATATCCAATGCCCATACTGAAATAGTTCGTTACAGAATTGTAAAAGCTACAAAAAGTAGGAACGCTGAATTTCCGTATAGGGTTATTAATACCGCGATGCTGTGGACTCGAAACGATTGTTTATAAAACGGCGTTAAACAAAACTTCCCAAAATATATACCAACAAGCTAAAAATTTTGTATAATCGAGAGCGATACACCTATTATATCGATATTTCAAATTTTCCATGCCATTATTGTAGTAAGATTTGTAATTGGTGCGAAATAGGGTTTAGTTTATTCATTTTCACTAAATATTTTTCCAGCGAAAATTTTGAAAATGCCACCATTTGCGACGTCATGCATCGGTCGATTGCTAGCTCGCATGGCACCTACTTTGCAGTAAGTTTTCGCACACCAAAATATTAATGCAAGAAATGTCCAACATATTGCTTTGAATCGAACGGAATTTCTGTTTTTACATTTTTTCCAATGTTGCGAAACTTGGACCACTTAAAATACTATATCTCACAAATTGCTTATAAAATTTACTAGTCTGATGTATTATTCCGTTCTATCAGTTCCGATCTTTAACAAAAAGAAGAAATCGATTATCAAACAATATTGTATTGTATCTAACTTAGAACGGAGTAATTATAAATTAGGATTATGCGAAAAATTTTTAAACTTTTATTTCTATTATAAAATAAATACTTCGAATTTAGTACCATAAAAGAGCACTAATTAATTTCTTATCTAGAGGGGCTGATATAATCCAAATGCTATTGTTTTTTTTTTGCTAGTGCGTGCATGTGATATTCCTATAACACTTAATACAAGGGAAAATTTTTGTTCCAGAAAAAATTGCGATAATTCTCTTAAACCTGTTTTTACTTTATTACGGAATTTGCATTTTTTCTATCCACTGGATAATTTTAAGAATAAGAGTATGAAGCATAAAAGGGTGTATTACGAGTTGTTGCGATTTTTGGGGTAGTGTTAATTACGTGATGCCATTGGGGGCGGTGATGGTGGTTACTTTGCAATACCAATAACAACTAAGCTATCAACCAGTACGCACACATATCTATTGTATGGGCTACAAAACGCAATCCACATAGAAAAATAATGCGTTTCCAATGGGCTGGTATATACAGGTACATGCGAAAAAAAGTTCCTTCACATAAATACCAATGCAACGACGCTTACTCAAAAGTCACCCAGAAAAAAAAATTTAGCCTCTGAACTTGTACATTTGCAGTTTAATTCTAAATAATATAAATATGTGCGAATAATTTTATGGTGATATTATAATTTACACAAGAAAATACATGTTGTTTTAACAAGTACTTTTGTTTATGTATTTATACCAAAACCTGTATTTTCGATGTTTCCAAAGAACTAGTAAAAAACGTACTTCTCTTTTTATTCAACCTGGAATTCTTATATTGTAGTTTCGGTTGTTCTAAACGACATGTACATCCATTTGTTGATAATGTGTATTAGACGATCACATTGTCTATTGAGCTAGTTACGCATTACTATCATATATACTTTGTATACTGGTTTTCATGTACATATTTATTTTCTTACTGGAAAACACGCATTTCTCAGTCTCTAATCTACTGATTTCGAAACACACATAAATCGCTTTTTTATATTTCTTAATAATCTTGCTGGGGAATATGTGCGTGTGCGCAACTGGGACGTCTTTTGTTATCACTGTCAGGACCTAGACAGCTAGCAACAACCTAACACTAGTACCACATAATAACTACAATATATACATATATAAATATAATTTAGACATCGAGGTATTCTGACATCTAACATACATACTATATGCCGTATCCCTTTCGCCACTTCAAGCGCACTTGAAGAACGCTTCTGAATTGAAAATCAATAGCGGCAAGAGGACTTATATTTGACGGCAGTGTGCATGCACGTGAATAGACATATGTATGTATATGACCGAATAAATATGAAGAGATGAGTTAAAAGCAAGTAAGGAAAATGATGGAATGATGGAAAATGACCTCAAAAATAAAATTAGTCGTGATAGGCTTCTGTGTTATTATCATTCGATATAAGCTAATTAAAATTGCCCGTCCTAATAGGAACTGTGAGTTGTTGACCAAAACTGCGTTGAGCGTTATTAAGCTGAGCGTTATTATTATGAGTGATAGCTCTTTCTATTTTTAGTCGCTGCTAGTAGCATTACCAATTTTGTGAATTTGACAACGTGGCTTTCAAGTTCTAATAGATAACAACCGTAGTTTGTACAAGAATTGATTGCAGGTTCTCTATAAATTATTTGCCACTGTGTTTGAATAGCTGACTCGGTAATCAATTCCTTTTATATTTGACTGACCAACCATAACCACACATTTATTTAATTTCCTTCTATTCTTAGAATGTACAACATGTAACATGTAATTTCTCCTTTCAGATTTCGTATAGATAACACAGACCATATAATTGATGTTAACAAAGGAAATTTAGCATTCGAGTTCGATCAAGTACACATTATATGTCCCGTATATGAACCTGGCACCTTTGAAAATGAGACGGAAAAATATATAATATATAATGTCTCAAAAGTGGAGTACGAGACATGT
Organism: Bactrocera minax; assembly: GCA_021498325.1. Taxonomy (NCBI): domain Eukaryota; kingdom Metazoa; phylum Arthropoda; class Insecta; order Diptera; family Tephritidae; genus Bactrocera; species Bactrocera minax. The sequence goes on along the minus strand of JAKEEE010000130.1, from coordinate 211,988 downwards.
CGGATAACAAATGCAACTCCGCGTGTTATAGCCATTTGTGATAAACCGCAAAAATTAATGTTTTTTACAATAACGTTTCGGCCATTTACACCACAACCAGGTGGTTTGGAGTTCCTTCCTGGAAATGACTATTATTTCATTTGTGAGTATAATATATGTTCCACATTTTGTCACATACATTCTCAAGCATCGATTATTTCATTTTAGCAACTTCATCAAAAGATGATCTTTATCGACGAATAGGTGGGCGATGTTCCACAAATAATATGAAAGTAGTTTTCAAAGTGTGTTGTGCGCCCGAAGAAAAGAACAAAACGTCAGTAAGTACTGGCAGCTCCAGCAGTTCATCATCTGGTGGCAGCACCAGCACTGGCGGTACTGTCAGTGGCATAAACGCGGCTGACGCCAGTGGTCTTGCAACAGGTATTGATAATGCTGCCAACATGGATGTTGTCAGTACTCAAACCAATATAAATCAACATCAGCATATGAATAATATAAACACAATTGGAATCAATGGTGTAAACACAGGTTTAGTACCGATCGGAGGTGTTAATATTGGGGTCACCAGCGGCATGAAACCGATGAACGGCGGTGGTGGCACATCTATTAATACAAATATTGATCAGTTTAATCGTATACCAATACAAACTGGCGGCATTAATGTTATGGGAAATAATGTTGGTGGTATTGGCCTTGGTGGCCTCGGCAGTGGTGGTATTATGCTAACTCCAGGAGGTCAAGGAGGCATAAACATGATTTCGAGTGGTGTAGGTATTGGTATCGGCCAATATCCTGGTCATCCCGGACAGACTGGTATACGCATTAACAACGTTGCGTCCCAGCAACATCATGCAACGCATAAGAACAATAACAATAATGGTAAGGATACCGGAACAAGTGGTGTTGGTGTTAGTAACGGTGTTAGTGTTGATGGTGGTGGTGGTGATGGTGGTAATGGTGGTACGCTCTTGAATATAAATTTCAGTGATGCACAGTTTTTACCACCATTTATTAACACAAACCATAGCAATATTGTACAAAGTACAATTAACTGGCCAGAATGGGGTAGAAGCGGCCCTTTACATTCTAAAAATAATAATATAACAACAACAACAAGATACGCTCATAATGTAAATGAACCAAATAAGAATTATTATTCACCGTCCCATAGATCGATTAACAATAAAACAATTAATAAAAGTAAGTAAAAAACTACAAATCTATACAAAATACTAAAGAAATAACAATCAAACCCTTACAATTCCCTCACACACATAAATACATACCATATATCCATACCGCAATGTATACGATCAATGTTTTTGTTATGACTGCCCAGCGTACTGCTTACATTAAATATAGGTCCCTATTTTCAATTGTATACAGGTGAATAAATTATAGACGCCAGATATTCGTATTCGTACTCGAAAAAATTATTCCGTAAGTTAGTACAATAACTGGGACATAGTTTTCATTAACCTGACAATACTAGCTGAAATATCTGACATATTCGTGCTATAACTCTTCGGAAATTTTCAAATTGGCAATTTTTTACAATGAACGTTGAAAATATATGTATTAGGTGAAAGAAGTACCACATAGAGATGTGTAAATTCTATGTTACACGCGTACTACAACTTTTCAAATACCTACTTTGACAACGCAACGTTTTACTTAACGCAATTTAAATCATTTAAACCTGCCTGTATGTATGTATGTATTTGTATGTAAATTGTTTGTTTAAAATTCATAGTATCCTTTCTTAATTTTTAACTTAAATTAAAGTTTATATAATTCGGAGTAGTTATAGAGTAAAGATACATAAAAAAATTTAATAAAGAACCACAATAAATGGGTATGAATATACGTGATGTATGAATATAGGCAAATTTTGAACATGTTGCAACGTTGCGCTAGGGCTGCATATGAATCAGTATACAAATGAGACAATAGGCGTGGCACCGGCCACTTTTATGTGAAATATCATATCTCAGCAGCTACTCAACCAAATTTGGTGCATAGCATTATATTTGCAATGGGCGAAATCGGACAAAAACCACGCCTACTTACCATATAACTCAATTTTAAATTCCATCTGGCTCTCTCTTTTCAGTATATAAAGCATGCACCTATGAAGATGTCGGGATAAAACTTCGCACAAATTGTCCTTTAAGTTATGTTATCTAATTTCCAGAAATCCTCGAAATCAGATTAAATCTTTTCAAGCTCCCAGATACTGAATATGTCGACCTCAGTGCCTATGGCTGACTTTACCGAAAATATCGTTCAATCTGGGAGATGTATTAATACATCTACATTATTCCATCAATTATTATTAAAATTCAGGGAGAATCATTTTCTGATGATAATGTGCCCTTGTGTCAAAAATGGGTAAAATCGGGTCAATACTTCTCGTAGCCCCCATATACCTGTTATAAAGATTTTCATCATTCCGTATATATCGGTCAATCTGTAAATCTTAAATCTTAATCTGGATCTTAATGAAATGCAGAGAGCATATTTTTGGAACAACAATGTGCCCGTGTGTTAAAAAAGAGTAAAATCGGGTGAACGCTTCCCCTAGCCCCAATATGCTGAATATAAGATTTTCAAACTTCCATTTGGGTTTATACTGTAGGCATCGGGCAATATGCAAGATATATTACCAAAAATAACTGAGCGTATGATCTTGAATATTTATAGTTCGGTGGCGGAAATGGATGAAATCGATCAACGAATTACCCCAGTTCCCATATACTCCATGTAATGGTTTTCGTAATTTTAGCGAACATTACGCCGAGCATATTGGTAAAATTCTGAGTAGTTTTCATAGAAATGCCCGAATATGTTTTCGAACATAGTTTAGTTAAATGCTAAAAGTAAATGTTATCACACAATATATTCAATTTCGTCCCTTTGGTTGAATTTAGATCGCATATATGTATTTCCGGAGAAGATGTCTCAACAAAATTAAATGAGGATACTCCGGTTATTATTATGTCATTCGGAAACAAATATTATGTCTGTTTTATCTTCCCACAGCACCAATACCATGAATATACAATAGATGAATTGTTTTAATTAGATTGATTTTATGAGAATATAACCTAACACCAATTGCAGTTCAATCACAATTACGTCGAATAACAAATGCTGAATCCATTTGCAAAATTTTTTTATATAAAATTTTGTTGACGCCTGAAAATATTCCCCTGTTTTGATCTTTGGAAATTGCGGGAGTATAAAATGTTCGGTTACAATCGAACTTGGCGAACTTATTTTGTTGTTGAAATTTTGTGAAGAACTGTTGGGAAATATGGGATCTACTTGCAAATCTCTCGCCTCAAATTACTTTCGCAGAATGGCCTTGAAAACAACTTTTCCAAATTAGAATAATATATTCGAAAGTTCCTTTACATACATATAACATCTTCGGTTTCAGTCAATGGCGCTAGTACTTCTCTTATCATAACATGACATAAACTGAAGCGACTTTAAAGTAATGTAAAATTATCCCAGTAGCTATTTTTGAGTTTTTGAAAATGCAATTGTGTGCTAATTCTATTCTGAGAGAAGAATATGTAAATTATCTGTTTCGAACAATATATGTATAGCGAAAATTCTGTCATTTGTCAACTTACAATACCAAAAGTTAGTGGAATAGCTGTTAGCGAATGATAAATATTAAAAAAATATTAATCGTTGACTAATATCTGAAGGTACACACTGGTAAAAAAATAATTATTACAATTTCTGCTATCAAGTTTAATTTCGTATATTTGTAGTAACCAAAATTGTGTCGATTATGGGTATGAAATGAGTATATGACCTAAAGTAAAAGTTAAAATTATGCTAAATATGACAGCAATCCATTCAAAATTTCGTTAAATAACGTACATTGAATTTGGGACATTTCAGTGAAATCCTATATCAGGAACTACTACACCAATTTCAACAAAACTTGCATTCTTATGTCACAGTGCCAAAATGGGCGAAATCGGAATCCAACCACGCCTACCTCCCATAAATTCGAATTGAAAGATTCATTAGATTTTTTTACTTTACATTATACAAATCAATTACTTATTAAGATATCGGAATAAAACTTTGCACAAATAGTGCCCTCAAGTTATGCTATTTCCTGCCTAAAAATTGTGGAAATCGCAAAATATATATATTTCAAGCCCCCCAGACACCGAATATGTGGTCCTCAGTACCTTTATCTGACTTTTTATCTTAACTTCCGGACAATTTGTGAAATATCTTAATTAAATTCAACAAGTATCTTTTCATGATAAGAATGTGTTCGCTTGTCTAAAATGGATCAAATCGGGTAAATATTACCCCTACCCACCGTATACCTAAAATAAGAATTTCAAACTTCCGGTTGGCTTTATACGGTATATATCGGTCGATATGTAAGATATCTTAGCAAAATTAACCGAACCTATAATACTGGATATACTATATTTTAATGCCGAAAATGGGTTAAAATTGGTAAACTTAAATTAAAATTACACCAGCTCCCTTATACTACATATAATAATTTTCGTTATTCTAGCAGACTTTATGTCGAATATAGCGGTCAATGTGTGAGTTATATTCATAAAATTGCGTTGAAACATGTTCTCTAGTGTAGTTGAGTAACACCAAAAGTTAATGCAATCAAGCCAAACCTTCCCCTAGCCCAAATATCCCCGATATAATGATTCCAGCTGACTATATTATCCTGACCTATATATTAGTAAAATTAAGTGGACATCCTTTCTTAACGTAATGTGGTTTACCGCTGAATATAAATGAAATCGGTGTAGACCTTGGGTATAAAACCCATATCCCTAAAATAGTGATTTCCAACGTTATGGTTTTCTTAATATACCCAATATATTTAGTTTAACGCTTTGGGTTAAGTTTATATCACATATATCTTTTGAGTTAATTGGGATGATTTTAATATAAATATCTCGGACACGAAGCAAAATGTAGTAATGAAACTAAGTGAGTCTATGACTTATAATATAAGTCAGTAAGATACCAAATATGATTATAATCCAATCACAATTTTCTCGAGTAATGAATGTTGAATTCTTAATATAAAGCTTTGTCAACATCTGAAAATGTCCCCGGATTTCATCTTTGAAAATGGCGAGAATATAAAATGTTTGGTTACACTCGAACTTCGCCCTTGTTTACTTGTTTAATATAAAGTTATGCCAGCACCTAAAACCATTTTCCCACCTTTCATCCTTGTGCATTGCGAGAGTATAAAATAGTCGGTATCACCCGAACGTAGCTCTTCCTTCCTTGTTAGGTATATATTTTTTAGGTCTAACTTGTGACTGATTTCACTTCAATTTTGAAAGGCGGTAATTCGCTGATTTCATTTTCAAGTTTTTTTTGTTGACTTTTGCTTAATGCATTGTAGTAAAATTATGAGACTTAGTTCAGAAATGCGACATTTTAATAAAATCTGTCGTGTAAAAAAATCGTCGCCACATAAATTTTATATCTAGCGTTGACTAATTTTATTTAAAGAGGTATTTTTTTTTAAAGGTTTATTTTAGTCTTTTATTACAGTCGTAGTACAGTTCAAAGCTTTATTATGTATTTAGTTTTCAAAGAATATTCTATTTTCAATCCAAGTACTGTTCTTTTATTAATTTTGTTTATAATTGAATTGTTTTTTCAGAAATATTTCAAAATTTTTAGCATACCGTATTTTTGGGTTTAGCCTTATGCCTAGGCATTGTACCTATTCTGCAATGCTCAAATATCTTTTGGTTTTCATTCGGCCTTCATTCAATTAATTTAAAGTAGTGTAATGAATTACAAAAGTTACAAATTACATAAATTACAAATTACATAAGTTACAAATTACATAAGTTACAAATTAAATAAGTTATATAACAAAATGTTAATAACATTTAATGTTATTCGCATTATGTGCACATAGTTCACATTACATGAAGCAGAATACATTAACAGTTTAACTTCGACTTAACAAATTACTCAGTTTTGAAATGTTATAGGAGTAATTTTAAATCGCTATGGGATGCGTAAATAATAATTTTAATGCATTATAATATAACCACAATTTATAAGAATTTATTACAAAAGCTTTTTCTTCTTGGAAATGTATGTATATTGTCATCATAAAAGCAAAGGAAGTTTCAGTTTTGATGCGCACTATTGCGATTGAATATACTATTTGCACAAAAACTTGGTTTTAAGATATCGTATTGTGCTAATATAAATACGTACAGATTATTTTTTGGGATCCCGGAAATATCTTCAATTGGTGTTTCGGAAACTACAGAGATACATACATTAAATGAGAATAAATCGTTATTAATGACAGTATATAGTATTATTTATTGGTGCTATAGGTACTGTATTTTGATTTCCATTTTTTTTTTTATATTTTGCAATAATTTCATTGTATCTCTACCTATATATCAACTATCCTCAACCTATATACAAAAGCGATATGATAAAGTAATGATGCAATTTTGTTTTAATTACATCTTTAGTAGGAAAATACAAGAAAGAAATCTTTTCCAAATTCAAACTTAACAAACATTTTTAACAAACCTGCATTTTTTCTTTTAGTGTTTTCACACTTTTAATGGTATGTTTTTTAATTTGTGTTCCAAAATATGCCGGACGTGCTCAATAAGGTTTAAATCGAAGCTCCCTGATGGTGGTTTTATTGGAAGTGGAACAAAATAAAGCAGCCATTCCCTTATAATGTGGGCCGAGTACTTTGGATCGTTATCTTGTTGGAATATCCTCCTTCTACCAACCTTCAGTTGACAATGATCAATGTTCCCAGAAACAAACGCTAAGTTTTCAACTCCAGACACTGTCACAGCGCCCCAAAACATTTATTTAACACCGTCATGATTGACAGTAGAGACTGAGTGCTTAGGATTCATTGCCATCTTTCATTCCAAACTGGCTCAGCTCTTTCATCATTTCCAAAAATGTTATATTTGGATTCTCCTATATAAAAGATTTGTTTCCAAAGATCGAGTTCTTTGTCTTTATACTTGTGAGCGATACCAGGCTAAATATTGGGTTCTTTTTACGTTTTACGTGGAGTTCTGCAATATAATCCACATAGTTTAAAGGCCTTTGAATTGTTCTACGATGTACAATTTTCTCTGACTACAGTGCTACTTCCGCGGTTAACTTTTTTAATAAATAAAAATAAAATTTTTTTTAATAAAGGAGACATCTCTGTGACTAAGCTGCTTCGGCCGACCACTCCATCGTTTTTTTAATGCCTTTATTTATTTCTCAATGGTTCAATGGTTATGGTTTGAACTGCTGACTTGGATAAATTTAGCAGTTTAGGAAATGCCACTATATGATTTACGTTGAGTTTAAATTTCACAGTTTTTCTTATTAAATGGAATTTCTTCGTGAGGTATCATTCTCACAACTTATACCAATATTATACCATCTAAACTCTTCGCAACTAAAAAGAAATGCAATTAATAAGAAACCTTAATTAATTTACCCTTAACCCTTTAATTTAATTTTAAGCATTGCCTCCTTCATCTTTCTACCTTTGGTGTACTATAATATTAATGGAAACAAAGCTTATCTTTTATAAGTTCTTTATTATTTTGTTTATTCTCTTGATCAAATCATTTGAAAAAGAATGTAGCTTAAGCTAAAATTGTATGTATACCGGTTTTGCTAAATTGAAGAAATTTAGAGTGTATGTACTTGCATATCCACAAAATGTTATTAGTTTAATAATTCTGTAGCACAAGGAAATACAGCTAAACAGGATATTAAAAAAAAGTCGGCGCAAAGTTAAAGCACAATGATTTTGCCATGTAATAGTTTTTACCATATCATAACATGAATTATAATGTGTTTTCTGCCGACTTTAGCTGTTATTTCTTGTGGCAATGGAATTAATGCTTATATTTATAGATGAAAAGAATTGATTTACCACTACCAGTAGTTTTAGCATTATGAAATGCAACCTCAATAAACATAATAACTTTTCCATATTTCTCCCGTTTTTAGACGATCATTATGACAAGCATCCAAATGAAGTGGTGAAAAATGAAGAGCTGACCTACAATAGTGGCGCAACGTCATTGAAACCATGTTCTCTTTGTATGACCATTAGTACAGCAATAAGTTGGCTTGTCTTCAATATATACCGATGGTTATTGAATCAAAGTGGGACAAAAGGTAAAGCGTTTTTAACGAGATTGTGTAGCAGTTGTGAAGACGCAGAACAATCACAGGCATCCCATCTACAGACCGTGTATATCCAAAATAATACAAAAGTATTGCAACTTACACTGCAGTGCTTTTTAAAATTTAAGTATTTAGTTTTTAATTACTACATCTCAATTATCTGCACGACTGTAATAGCTGCTGTAACTATTTATGTTTTACAATTCGATATGCAACACACCACCATGAAGGGTAAAGCACCTCAGTCAGAATTATCTGCCACAACATGTGGGTCATGTCCAAATTCATCTGTTAAAAATGTAATCGTGCCTAATTTATTGGCCGGCGCCTTTAATTCAAAAGCCAGTCGAAAACTTACTTTTATTTATTTGTCTGCGGCTGTTAAATTTTTTAGAAGTGAATCAGTAGGTTTTATTTCCTTATTGGAAGACCAAGGTACGTCCCTCAATGTGTCTAGCCCTGTGATTGCTTTTGTGTTTAGTTCTAAACAGCTTCTTGTGGTCATACGACAACCAAACCAGATTGCATCAAATACGGTCGTGTTACAAAATTCCAGCCTGCCACTGGTTCAAAATTACGGCGGTCAAATCTCTACTGTTAGTGCAAAAGTGAAAAGATTTCGGTGAAGCTTTTGACGGACATGTATTTTAAAAACGTACCGTAAGCTTAAATTAAAGTTAATACTTAGGTTTAACTAACCAGCGATAAACAGGTAAAATAAATTTTAAGAAAAGAAAACAGGATAAATATTAAAATTACAAATAAAGGAAATGGTTAAATATTCGAATATTGTGTATACGTGGTAATTGTATTGTAAATACATTTGAACCTAATTCTATAATGGATATACACGGCACTAGAACAAGCTTCACCGCTTGTATTGTAGAGCAATTAGTATGTACAGAAATCATTACTATTACAAAAAGGTGTGATTTTCATAACCAAAATAAAATTTCCTCAAATATTTTATTGAATGACTTGTAGAAGCTTCTAACGATATATATCTACTATGGTCGCAAAACCTCACTCTGAGGGGTAATAAATTTCGCTAATTCAAGCAAGATATGAAAAGGAAAATAGAATGGAATCTTGCAAGAAAAATGGAACTAACCTTTTATTGTGACTCCAAAAGTAGCTATGTTAATGTTAAGATAATTGGAAGTATCAGCAGTACTAATCGCGCAATTGAGCTTAATGATGAAAAATTTAGTATTTGAAGCTACAAATCGAAATGACTGATGCCAGTAGCTTTCCTTAAAGTATGTCCGAAGAGTAGTAGTAACCCTCAAATCCTATCTTAGTAATACTTCAAAACATTTTTTTTTCTAAATAAATACATGTTGTAGTTAGTTTGATTTTATATACCTTTGATGTGGAGGTTTAACTTGTCAAACACTTGAACTGTGATTTTGAGCTTTTCGTCTAAATTTTAAATAGATTGAGCAAAGTATTCGCTGCTTTGTCTTAATATCATTTAAGCATTTATTTCAAGGGAATAATATGGAATTCATTGCTCAAAAAACACAAATAAGAAAATCCGACACATTCTAACATCTGCCTAAGTGAGCTACCGATTTCTAGAGCTAGAGTGTGTGCTAACATAATATCACAAATAGGCGAAAAAAGTCGGTCAATAATAATTATATTTATTTATAATATTTGATGTTGGAAAAAATATAGGAAACAACAATAGTATGAAAGTTTTTTTATAGTCTTCATTTCTACCGAAGATTTAACTAATTTCAGAAAACAATGGAAAATTGTGATACTTCAATAATGATTAAGCAGTTTTTGTATAAAGGAGAAAATTCGGAGCGAATAGAAATCATTAATAAAATATTTATTTCGTATTTGGTTCTAGCGACATTGAGTTAACCAAATGACCACATGTTTTGGCTCATGTTGAGTGCTTCTTGTGTTTTTTTCTTGTATCATTTTCAAGCTTCGACTTGTTCTTAATAATTTCATTAGGTGTTTTATAGAGTTGAGATATGGTTACTGTGAGCTCCAATAAAAAAGGATATTTTAATTGCTTTCATGCCCTAACCATTTTTGCGGCATGTGATCATTTGCGTAGGGCAACATTACGCTACTAAGTGTGACTATGGTTATTTAAGTATATCCAAAAACTTATCCAACTCCATCCATCGAAAATCAGCGCAATACCAACAACATATTTTTTTTTTTACTTACTCTGTCTGTTTTGAGAGTGTCACTTTCCGCAAGAGTGAATGCCACGTTCACACAGACTTTTTCGAAATATTTATTACGGGAATGAATGAATGTTTGTACATTTAGTCAAAACGAAATTATTCACATCGTACAAAGTATGTATATAACCTTTCACTCACTAAATGGAGTTTATAGTTCATTCCAATAAATTAGAACAAACAATATGCATAATAAAGAGAAATAAGGAAAATCTATATTATTTTGTCCAACACTGTATATATCTATGGCATTGCCATCAATTTTCCTTTCCATTGCGTATTTAGTTTAAGTGGCATGAACATAATAGAAGGCGATTCAGTAATTAGGACCACTAGATATAAATATCTATTAAATACCTAGCACGTAAGTAGAATTAGCCAGGTTTAAGTAATGGGCAATGCTGATGGTGTGTCTTGAGAAAATCTACTTAAAAAAAAAAAATATTGCAAGCTGATTTGTTCGCAAAATATAGTATTAAAATGCCATTTATTATTAAAGTTATCTCTGTGAGTGGGTTTTATACAGGAGGGACATAATCCAGACATCATAAGCACAAAAATTTATAATTATATATAACACCAGCCATACGTAATAAACATTAAAATGAAGAAAATGTGCAACTCTGAAGCACATTAACAACAATGCAAATATCCGCTTATGTTTTAACAGTTGATTATCGGTGCTTTTTAAGTTTCAATAAACTGTGATGAACAGCTCAACTGGTATAAAAATGCTGTAATATATTTATATTTTAAATATTTTACCCTTTTCGAAACTGGTTTCTTGTTGGAGAAATTCACCTAAAATAGTAATTATTTTCCACTGTTGGTTCATATTGTCCTCAATATTTTGGGGCTTAAATGCAATATTAAAAAACTAATGCATATTTTACACAAGTTCTTTTTTTAGTTCAGAATAATAATAATATACTTTCGATAGGGCTTGAAATTATTAAAAACTAGGACCCATAGCTTTTCCTCATAAAAATTTTTGTGTATCGATTTTACTTCATTACCATTTACTTCAATCTTTGACACCAAATTAATTCTCAAATTAGAATGTAGCGTTATGCTCATAATGATGTGACATCTCAATCAAACTTCTATCATATTTCATATTTGTATCTGTTAACCCAGTGTTTCCGGGCCCCGCCCTTCGCTTCTGACCTTTCAAAGGAATTTGGAATTTTTTAAGTTTGAATAGGCATTGAAGTCATTATATGACTGTATTTCCTTTTTTACTCAAAGATATATTGGGGCTGTGGAGTTCAATCCCATGGCCTTGATTTAAATTGTGTGCTTGTCTTACTTCTTACTTCTTATTGATATACTTCCACTTCCAAAGTCATTTGTCCCATTCTATTTTCGGGCTTTTTATATATTATATTCTCGTTAGCTACCTGTGAATTTCTGACTAACTATTTTAGTCGCCTTGATATGTCGATGAAAACAAAGAAAATGACAGTTGGCACTTCCATACAATTTTAGTTCTGACCGTCCTGTAATGGGAATTGTACAGTTCAGCCTTGGCTGCTGACTATTCATCCTATACCGCAGGAAGTGATTGCATTTATTTTTAATATTAATATACTATTTAATATACATCTGCTATTGTATAAGAAAATAGTCACTAAAGTCAGTTTGTGTGTATTGCTGTGCGAAAAAAGGACTAAATCTTTGTTATGAGGAAGACAAACCATTCTTTCCCATTCTAGAGATCAAAACTTAAAAATTTTATTTCCTTAAACATAACTTTATAAAATTAAAATATTTCCAAAGAAGGAAATAAATATTTTAGAATAATTTCCGATATCAATTTCCAAAAACTTTTGACGTTTATAAAAACTATACTCATAGTTGTTTACATACTAGTGTTGTGTAATGCCATTTTTTAAATAAAGTCTGTTCGTTTCTTTCACAATTTCTTTTTGTGTATGTATATTTACAATAAAGAAGTTTTAAACTAGATAATTATAGATAATTTAAACAGTAGGTTGAATTTTGCGAGGAACGTAAAGAATGCTTCAAAGCTATCGAACATATCCATTTTCATTTTCATTTTTGTTTCATTGTGCACTATTCAAAGTTTGGTTAGAAACTTAAATTTAAGTATGTTGCTTTCGCCTTTCGGTTGCTATAAAGTGAGCGAAATGAATATGTGGGACATCATATAGCATAGCATAACCCATGAACTTATCACTTCTCCCAAAACAAAGTTTAATTAATTTTCGGTAAATTAACACATACATAAAATAAAACTTGTATTAAATATATTAAAAAATATTAGAATATCAAAAAATTAAACAAAATATATTCAAGCCAAATAAGTAAGTCGGATATGACTATTCACGGTGCACATCGATCGAAAATAGTGCCACAATACATTGAGAATTGTCATTCAGTTGTATGAACTGAACGTTCATATTGTTTCAATTTGGACGTCGTCATTTACAAAAGTAAAGTAGGTAAAACGAACCAATCGATAGAAATCGATATCGGAAGATTTGGGTTACTTTTATCCGTAAATGCATAGAGAAGGTCTCAGTGGTTACTAGTTAAGAATTTAGCACACCATGTCATACTGTTAATCAAACTATTCAGTGTCTTCAAAAAGATGTGACATTCACTGACCTCTGATCCCAATTCGCCTTCCTCTGACTTCCGTTTTTTGGCTACACTGCCGAGATGTTCGCAAAAATAATGGAGACCCATCTAAATATGTTAATTTTATTGTTGGCAATAACGGCGGCCACTGAATTGATGTAAGTCTACCTCCTACGTAGCACGCATAATGAGAAACCCTCCATGGATGTTTCTGAGGACATTTACTTTTTCCTACCATCTAAATTAATCGTTTTTTCACTGCTAAATAAATAACCAATTTTTTCATTTGTTGGCAAATTACAATTGTGCTTTTTTGTGTCTCGGCAGTACCTCACGCAAGTTCTTTCCATATGAAATATTTGCGTAAGTTTTTAGAATTTTTTCTACACATCGAGTAGCCATCTGCTAATACAAATTAATAATTTATTCACGACAATTATCTCGTACGTTCTATATCACTTAAATGGGAGTTACTTTAGTTATTTGAAAGAAAATTTGTGTTTTTTTAATCTAATTTATGTAAGGAACATAGAACTAGTAATAATTTCGTACAAAATTAACTTAACTTTATTTATGTTAATGTTTTATACTGTAACGGATCAATTCTCTTTCCCGACATCTCGTGTAATTTTTCAAAAAGTATAGGTAGGACGGGGAAAGTCGAGTAGTGGATTTTGTAGACCAAAATTATACGAAATGTAAACATCTATAAACAGTGTCGATTCACCAAAACGTGGAATAAACAAGTTTAATCGAATAAACAACTTGCTATTATGAAATATACTACCATAATTAAATAGATGTATATTAAAAAGAGGTTATGCATTAATCATACAACCGAATAACATAGATAAAAACATTTTGTGCTCACATAGTGAAAGAGACGTGGCGAATCGAAAATGACCATAAATCAGCTACTAGATACAAGTATATACCTAAGAGAGGTAATAAACCTTGCACCAACTTATTGGGTGCTTCGGACTGTATATTAATAACATTAACAATTGATGTTTACTGTATTTTTTTTTGGCATACGAATAAATCTAGAAGTTAGTTTCTTAACTAAAGTAGTTGCTATTATTCAAATAGTTGATGAAAGCCGATAATTTGCTATGTTGAAACTAAGCGAAATGTTTAGAATCAAGCATATGCTTAAGACTTATGACATATGTGTATATGTTCATTCAATTTTTACTTTTAAGTTACTTATAAACATCATCTATTTACATATAAACCTGTTATAACCGCGTACATAACAATAATATATACTAACGCCAACCCAATTTAGTACATTGACAGCCATAATATTGATAGCCTAGAAGAGGTTAAGTAGAATATAGTAAAAAATGATGATTCATGCAGCTGCCGCTATCTTTTCACTATATTGACCAAATCTTATTCAAATAACCATTGAAAAAAAAAAACGGTTGCCGAGTTACCAAGAATTATATAACAGATAAAGATATTTTTCTTTGACATCCTTGGCAGTCTATGATCAAGTCTGAAAAACTTATACAAGTAGAAACATTTTACTTTATCGCTAAGTATATGGGATAGATATTTACTTATGCATATGTGGGTGTGAAACTTACACACAATTAGTGCACATACATATGTATGTATGCTTGCTGGTTACGATCAAATTACATCCGCATGCTTATAGTAAATGGAAGAATCATCAGAAGCATCCTTGTTTTAATAACTTTTGGATATTGGAACGATTTAGGGTGAGCATGAAGCAACGCAAAAACTGTGAGAGGCAGCAATAAGCTTTACTTTATTAAGTGAATGGCAGACAGTTTATTGTATATTTTAGCGAAAACATAGTAAGTCTAAGGAGATTGGAGAAGATGGTTATCGATAATCTAGTTATTTGAGGCAAAATAATAGTAAAAATTTTTTTTAAATATGATTTGGAAAGTTCCATGCAGGCTTTTTAATGGTTCTCTTTTGTTTTCGTTCCTGCCTTAATTGTGAACGCAAAATTATGCTGCGAAAAATAAAGCACATTGCTATAATATCAACTTACGAAAATTATGTGAGAACAAAGAATAAAAAGGAAACACGCTGTTTTGTGTATATTTGCGTATTGTATATATATTTTTAAATTTTTCGGCAAAACCAAAAGAATGTATTTCAATTAAACTGGAACTTTTTTTTCTTACAATTCGAAACTTTGGGTTCCATTATTTTGTTTTGCCCATACATTTTTATATCTCATATATGTATGCTTTCTTTGTCAATAAGTAATTAAATAAATTACAGTTGTTATATTAAGAATGTAACACTTTTTTAACTTAAGACCGTTGAGCTGCGGTCACGCAAAAATATAAAGGAAATGCCAACAGGTTTCTCATTAATTCAAGACTGTAAAAAATTATTGCTATATATTCCAATTGCATGCTCATTATATTACCTATTCTTTTATCATCACCTGAATAGTGGTGGTGTGACAAAGCGGCTCTGTAGTTACTTCTGAACAATAGACCAATTGTTTTAAGCCTGCACGATCATACAATTACGCAATTGTAAATGATATCCGTATAGCTAGACACTAATATTACTTGCTAATTTTAATGAATGTCGAAACAATGCCCTCAGTGTTTTAACCTAATAAATTATGTAGACGTTTTTCAGATAGGTATCTATAAAGATCAACCATAGCCATAACACAGACACTATGGGAAAACCAAGAACACTGCGCAGTTGAAAAATTATACATTCCTATTGTTGGCTTTATAACCAGTCGAATTCTTAATGGTAATTTAGAATAGACAAAAAAAAAATATATATATATACTGAAACAAATCAAGGAAGAAAATTAATTATAAAATTCGGGTAGTTATTTGATATATGTTTACTTTGAATTGAAGTTTTAAATTCAGCGTAAATTATCACTAAATGAAAGTATTACATGTAAATATATTTCAATGGTGTGATAGTTAAGTATAAATTTGGATTTTAAGATAACCAAAAATTAATAAAGAGGTTCAATATTTTGATACAATTGTATAATAATTTAGGGCCGTATTACATTTTGATATAAAATACTAAATGTTTAACCAAAATATTCATTATTATTTTTTAAGCAGTAATGTGAGATATTCAACAATACAACAATATATAGCAAAAGAAAAAATACAAAGGTGTCAAACATTGTTTTATAATATTGTTCAACATTTATTTATTTCATTTGTCAAGAAATAAAAGAGTTTTCACTTGCTTTAATTCTTTACACAGTTTTTGGTTGTTGTAATAAGGAAGTACCAATTCTCCAGAGAAATACTCAAAATTTAATACATATGTGCATGCCCACAGACATGCACATATTTATCAAGTGAGTATTCACTTATACATAATTGTCACAATTGACATAATTGTCATAATTGACAAACATTATACAGCATTGTTATTTGACACCAAAACTCGTTTAAATTCAGACATTCTAACACATTAAATAATAAATGTAAAAGATTGTATCAAGATTATAATAAAAATCTGAGTAACCTTTTGTATTATTATTTTTCATTGAAAATAAGAACATCTCTAATCTGCACTACATGTGTTGAATTCCGTACATACATATGTTTATAGGCATACGGTATATTAATGACAGACATGCATAAATGTATAATAAATTGTAAAACTTATGAAAATACAACTTGCTTTAATTCAATTGCTTAAGATACTGAAATATGATTCAGAAATCTTTATTAAAATAAGGAATAATTCATTGAAAATTCTTTTAACAACAGCCATTAAAATATGCTAATCGCTGATTTAGTATTGTATATTATTCGATTAGTCTAAATTAAAAAGAAATTACTAAATAATCAATATACATAATAATGTTATGAAACTATAACATATGAATTTAGCAATAAAACAAAGTGAAAACTAGAATGGTCAAAAAATAATAAAATAATAATTTATTGAACGTAATAATTCAAAATACTTATACTTATATATATACACATAAAATTGTACAGAGTTTTGAATCAAATTAATTTAAAAGTCTCATTAGGAAGCAACATCAACCAGTTTGAGAAAATAATATGAAACGAAAATTAAATTAGAATCATTCATCTAATACCATGAATATGAATATAAAGGATTGTTATGTAAGCAGATAATAAAGGAAATACATTTTGGCAGAAAACTCAGTGATTTCATATGCTAGAGATGAATTTAAAACTGGTGCAATCCACAAAACATTGTTCATAATTTTTTCTATATCAACAATATAAATTTGCACGGTCGTTGTTTGTAGTCGCAAAGTTGCATGTGGACCAGGTAATTATGTTGCACGTCGCAAATTTTGCATCTTTAACGAGTTTGAGAGAGGCGAATGCGGAAGAAAAAAGATTAAATATATGAATTTTAATTACAGTACCTTATTTACATTTCTGGGGCCAGAAGTCAGCGAATATAAGAGTCTGCTGATATATCCGGTTTCGAAATTTTAAACACTACAACCAAAATGCTTTGAAATACCAAAATAACGATATTGTGGGCTCAATTAGTCCAGTGTCTTCTTGTTATTACATAGTATGTTTATTGTCAATTCGGAGGCGAATTAAATTAAATTAACACCCCTATTGTGAATCTATACTAGCGCGAGTATAGTTGACGATGGGCAACCGTATACCAACGTAAACACAGTACGAATTGATATTGTAGTATACAGAAATATTGTGCGAATTTAGGAGTTTGAATGCATTGAGAATCTTTAAGAAAATATACTTTATTTTTAATTTATTTACGAAAATTTCCAACTGAATTTATCAAAATTTATTTATAAAAAAATTATTGCCTTTAATCACTACGAATTTTTCAAGTAATATTTACTTTAATCCTTTTTTGTTGTGAAATATATTTCTAAGAATTTACATTGTCTATTGATGCATTAATATGAGTAAGCTTATATTTGTAATTGTAATAATTGCTGCTAAACCTAAACCCTGCGTTCTTATATATTGACAGTTAATTAACAATTTTTAGATATCTATAAAATCAAATATCATCAGAGTGTAAAAGTTTTGCTCACCTAACGGTTGTTTGTAACACCTAAAACCAATCGAGATATATATGGAGTTATGTATATCAAACTGGTCAGGATGACGGGACGAGTTGAATTCTGGGTGACTGTCTGCCGTTCGTGCAAGCGATACCTTGAGTAAAAATGAAGATATCTTCATGAAACTTGGTATCCGTATTGCCTGGTACTGCAAGGTACGCATAATCGGAAAATTGCCACGTCCACAAAATGCAGTTAAGCAAAACCGAAAAAATGCTACAACTAAGCAACAAATTTAGATGCAAATCTGTAATTAAGTACATAAAATTGCATTAGGAAGGGGCATCTGCAGGTATCATGGCTCCACCCCCTAATAGGTTTAATGTACGAAAAGTTTCATAAGAATCAGTGTAAAAAATGTGCATGAGACGTGACTCCGTCTACATTTGGGTATAATTTCATATTTCAGCACCTACAAAATCGATTTCAACCAAATTCTGTGCTTATTATGTTAGTCTGAAAATGGGCGAAATAGAACTACAACCATATAATAGAATTTTGTACTCCTATTACTATTCTGTAATTGCGCCAGTAATGTTTCTATTTGCCGAAAGTATACCAAAATTTATATTACGAGTGGATATCGAATAACCGCAATGAGTCGGCAGCCGCCATATTTTGTATATTGTCCATCCAAATTATGCGCGAAGATATTAAAATCACGAATCTGATCTACAACAGTTGCACCACACACTATTTAGCGAATTTCGGTGTTTGAATAGATATAATATCGTTAAGAAAATATGTATACTTTGTTATACTCTCACAACATATTGCTACGGAGTGTGATAGTATTGCTTAACTAACGGTTGTTTGTAAGACCTCAAACTAGTCGAGATAGATATTGAGTTATATATACGAGTATTATATACACATATACATATATATAAATGATCAGGATGGCGAGACGAATTGAATTCCGGGTGACTGTCTGTGCGTCCGTCTGTCCGTGTATGCGATAACTTGAGTACGAATCAAAATATCTTGGTGAAACTTGTGGTGGAATATGTATTCCTTGACACTATAAGAAGGTTGGTATTCCAGATGGGCGTAATCGCACCTTTGCCACACCCACAAAATGTTGATAATAGAAAACTTATAAAATGCTATAATGCGTGAGATTATATTTGCATTGTAATATTTCATTGTTATATTGCTGTTTGAAATTCAACTACGTCGGGTTCTCATATTATATAATTTTAAATTCCACATGATTCTTTCACTTTACATCCTAACAGTGTATCTTTGTGCCTAAAATGGAGTAAATTTAGCAAATAAGGGTTTTAAAACTTTCGCTTGATTTTATACCATATATAACGGTAAATGTGTACGGTGTCTTAATGAAAGTCAGAGAATATCTTTTTCCTGCAATAATATGTCGGGATCCTAAAAATTGATAAAATCGGATCAATACTACCCCTAGCCACATATACCTAATACAAGAATTTGAAAATTTCCGGTTGGGTTTCTACGGTATATATCGGTCAGTATGAATGATATCTTAGCAAAATTAATTGAACGTGTTATATTGGATATACCATAGTTTATTTCCGAAAATCGGTTAAGGAATTCAACCAGCTCCCATATACGACATATAATGATTTTCGTTATTATAGCAGACTTTATGCTGAATATGTCGGGCAATGTGTGAGTTATCTTCATGAAATTGCATGGAAACATAGTCTGGGGTATACTTGTGTAATGTCAAAAGTTGGTGGAGTCAGCCCAGATCTTCCCCTGGCCTCATTATACCCTTTACGACTTAAAGCTGACTTTAAACCCGATGTAGAGATTTCCAACTTTCTTCCTGACTTTAAGCCGTTTATGTTGGGCAACGTGTGTGATAGTTTAATGAAGTTAAGTGGACATGCTTTCTTGAACAAAATGTGGTTTAGCGCTGGATATGAATGAAATCGGCCTAGACCTTGGTCGAAATCCCATATCCGTAATAAAACGACTACTGATTCTCTGTTTGAACTTTTCCTAATATGCCCATAACTTACATATTTAATATAATAGTTTAGCCATTTGGTTGAGTTTGTATCACATATGTATATTATTTGAGCTAAATGTGTTGGTTTTAATATATATATTTCGAACACGAAGCAAAATGTAATAATTAAAATAAGTGATAAGTGAATAAGATACCAAAAATGATTATAATCTAATCAAAATTTCGTCGTAGAATGAATATTGAATTCTTACGCAATATTTTTTAATTTTTTTTTAAGTTTTGTCAACACCTGAAAATATGCGCCCAGCTTTGATCTTTGAAAATTGCGGGAGTATAAAATGTTCGGTTACACCCGAACTTAGCCCTTCCTTGCTTGTATTTAAGTATTTGCATTATTTTTGATGCTTTGATGGGATTGAATTAAAATTTGTAATTGTAATAATTGTACCTAAATGCTGCATCCTTATATATTGATAGTTCGTGGATAGCTATATTATATTCTTTAAAATTACCAATATTGCACATATATATTATATTATATTATACTATATATATATACAGATATTATATTCAATATAATAGTCAACTTGAAAGACTTGGTAATTTAACACAGAGAAATTTAGTAATTTCACGACGAACGTACAAATCTATTAATAAATTTTCAATTCTAATGAACGTCATTGTTTTCCATTTCCTCATGTTTCATTTTACGATCTGTGTCAAAAGTTTGAGCTTTGCTACAAAATACTTGGAACAGTGCTTCCCAAAAATGTAAACGCAGGCTCGTTATCAATGTTTTCAAGTACACTAGCTTCAGTAGCCCTCAGATACCGAATATGTGGACTTCAGTGCATATGGCTGATTTTTTACCGAAAATATCGGCCAATCTGTGAGATATGTCAATGAAATTCAGAAAGCATCTTTCTCTGACAGTAGTGTGCAGGGTGTGTAAAACTGGGTAAAATCGGGTAAATACTTCCCCTAGTCCCTATATACCTAATATATGGATTTTCGAAATTCCGATTGACTTGGTACCGAACATATCAGTCAGTCGGCGAAATATTTCAATGAAATTCTGGGACATCTTTTCTTGGCAATAATCCGTCGTAAAACCAAAACAATTTTTTTTTAATTGGGTTAATAATTCCCTTAACCACCATACGGCCAGTATAGGTTCTCAGACTTCCATTTGGCTTTATACCGTATATACCGTGCGATATATAATATATCTTGCAAAATTAAGTGAACGTATAATCTCATATAGTCGATGCGCATTGATATAAAAAATTACAAGCATATACATATGGCGAACTTGGTTTGGTAAGTTTTCTTTTTAATTGTTTTATTAATTTATAATAACGATAGGCATCAATTTCGGTGATTCTGGCAAAAAGCGGACTTATGAATATTAAATACTTTCCCATATATTTGAATGGTGTTTATGATTTTATTTTCGGTGAAACTTATGAAATTATTAATAATTTAACTCTTGGGCTTTAACACCTCCTATTCCTATTTGCACCGTAGCCGTTTAAACGACCGTTCTTTATATTTCCTGATTGAATGTATTATATAAAATGTGAATGTTGGGAAGGAAATAAAAATAAAAATTATTTATTATTAATTAAACAAAATTGTATATTGACCATTTTTATTAGAAATGCAAAAATTTTAATTTTTAATTCATTACTCCTCGCATTTTTTACATATATATAGTGTAGAACAAAATTTGAAGGTTTTATTTTCGATACAATATCCTTTTTCACACTTCTTACGTTCATAAGCATCTTTAGTATATTTGGGCAATTTGTTTCGTATTTGTTCTTTCTTTCGGCTGTCCACGGGCTTATCGAAAATCGGCGCCAAATTTTGTTGCTAACTTGAGTAAAAATCTTGTCTCGAAATATTTTCCTCTGTCGTTTGCTTGTACAAAATCCAGGCATTTATGCTTACTAAATCAAGGATATTTATAGATATTTGGAAATGTCATCTGCAAGATTAAGATTTTGTAAGAAATTTTCTATCCGTTTGATCGGTCATGTCTATACCAAATTTGATTATATTGTATTGGAATATGAAACAGTTTCAGGTAAACGCTCAACTACTTTTTACTTTTCTACTTTTACAAATTTATATTTAAAACTAAATAAAAGTACCTCTTTTGGTTTACTTTTGTAAATTGTAAGAGTATAATTAAAAATTAAAAAAAAACAAATTAAAATCGTTACATATCATCTTTTTTTTGTCCCGCAATTATTGGTAATCCCTTTTATTTGAAAGGATAGTTCCAACTAACGTATCATTTCCAACGAATATACTTAAGTTTCGCAAAATTCATCTTTATAAATTTCTGAAAACATTTCCTTATTATTTATATCTTCGAAAAACTTTTACTGTCTTGTTTGTTCTGACATTTTTCAGGGTAAAGAATATAAATAAATTAAAGAAATAAGAAGAAAGAAAGGTAAGAAATGAGTAAAGATAATATAGGCTACTTACCAAAGCATTCAATTGTCGCTACTTTTTCTTACACTTACAAGTAAGGAAGGGCTAAGTTCAGGCGCAACCGGACATTTTAATTCACAACTACGGTATTAAGTCGACCCGAAGTTTGAAAATATTTATATTAAGTATATAAAGGATATGTGAAGTTTTGACCCGACTGTACTGATTTTTGACACAAGGGTCAGTAATAGTAAGGGTCAGTATCAGTCATAAGCCTATTGTAAGATTTTCAAACTAACATTTGGCTTTAAATCGTATATCGGATAATAGATAACCGTAGATCGGATATAAGATAACTTAGCAAAATTAAGTGAACATATGTATAATCTTGGATATGCTATCGTTTGGTGGCGAAAATGGGTGAAATCGATCGACCAATTACCCCAGCTCCCATATACTACATATAATAGTTTTCGTAATTCTAGTGGAATTTACGCCGCATGTTTCAGTCAAATTCTGATTTATTTTAGTAAACCCGAATAGAAATATGCTCTTGAGCATACTCTAGTTTAAAGCTAAAAGTAAATGATATTTGCTGAGGCCTTTCCTTGCCCCAATATACCCAAACAGTAATTCCGACTTTCCAGCTCACTTTAAACGGTTTATATAGGTAAATGTGTGTGATATTTTAATGATATTGGCTCTGAATATGAATGCAATAGTCTAAATCGTCGTCTAAACCTCATTTCCTTAATATTATATAATGATTTACGCCTCCGGTTGATTTTATCGTTTCTTTTGGTTGAGTTTATATCACATATATCTCAGTGGAAGATATCTGAACAAAATTAAGCGAGAATATTTCTATTAATATTATGTCATTCAGTAGCAAAAGCTAAGTAACTTATATGGTGAATATAGTTATCTGTGTTAGTTAGATTGATTTTAATATAATAATATATAATAAAAATAAAGAAACTAAGTATATAACCTCTAGACTAAGTTAATAACGTGAAAGATATGATTATAATCCATGTCAAAATTTGGTTGAATAATAAATGTTAAATTCTTACGCTACATTTTGTGTTATAAAGTTTTGCCAGCACCTGAAAGAATTGTCCCGCTTTTGATCAGTACAAATTGCGAGAGTATGAAATGTTCGGTTACTTCCGACCTTAGCCCTTCCTTACATGTGTTGTTGTTTCGGACACTATCACTGCCTACTATATTATAACAACAACAGCATTCCTATTATCAATATCAAGCACCTGTCCGGTCACTGTACTACGGGAGGTTCTTCTTCTGTACTCCGGGTGTTTTCCCCCCTTTACCTCCGCCCACCTAATGTCATTTATATTTCTTAATATCTCGCAACATGTTGCCGTAGAGCATAATAGTTTTGTTCACCTCACAGGACACTGTCTGTCAGTCCGTCCGTCCGTGCAAGCGATAGATCGAATAAAAATTAGGATAAATTGATGAAACTTGGCGCCATAAGATGGTTGGATTGCAGACGGGCGGAATCGGACCATTGTTACGTCCAAAAATTGCCGTTAATCAAAAACTCTTAATTGGTATATGCAATCGTATTGGGGAGGGCATCTGTGGTTAAAAAAAAATTTTTAAGTGTGTCTGGGCCAACCCTAATTTTGAATTACATATTTTAAAGTACATATTTCACAAACCATTAAAGCTTTATTAACAAAACCTGCTCAGAACTAATCTTTCTAGCACCTCCTTATATACTCAGAAAATGAATGAAATTGGATGATAACCATGCCCACTAAAAAGATCATGTTAAGAACTACTAAAGGTGCGTTAACTCGTAGAAACACATCAAAAACATGAAATGATGCAGTAAAGATCGTAAGGAAAGGATGCTTACCAATCCGTGTAAAAATTGGACAATGGGTGTTACTTTTCGATAAAATGACATATCTCAGGAACGACTTCTCAACCATGCCTATTTCTCATATAACATATTTTAAATTCAATATAATTTTTTCACTTTACAGTATATCACACAAGCAGCAATTAAGATATCGGAATAGAAATTTACACAAATAGCGCCCACAAGGTATGCCATTCCTGCCATAAAATGGTGGAAATCAGAAAATAGCTTTTCGAGACCCCAGATGCCCCAGATGTAGACCTCAGTGCTTATATCTGACTTCTTACGAAAGATATCGGTCAACCTGTAAGGCGTATTAATAAAATTTAGATATGATCTTTCTATTGTTCGTAAAATTGCTTAAATTGAATCAATACTTGCCTTACCTCTCTTACACCTATTGCAAAAATTTTCATCAGTCCGCATATATTGGTTAATCTGAGAGATATCTTAATGAAATTCATATAGCGTATTTTCATGGTAACAACGTGTCCTGATGCCAAAATTTTGTAAGATCGGTCCAATACTTCCTCTACCCCCCATATACCAAATATGATAATTTTCATCATCCCGGTCGAGTTTATACCGTGTATATCGACTTTATACCGTATTTTCGGTCTATATATAAGATATCTCAGCAAAATTAAAAGACCGTATAATCTTGAATATATTTTAGCATATTTTAGTTTAATGCCAAAAGCAAATGCTATCTGCTCAGACTTTCCCGTAACTCCAATATACCAAATATAGTGATTTCCGACTTTTCAGTTGACTTTATACCAATTATAGAAGTCAATATGTGTGCTATTTTAAAGGAATTGAGTGTTTTCTTAACAATAACATGGTTAAGCGCTGAATATGAATGAAATCGGTCTAGACTTTGGTCTAAATACCATACCAATAATATAATGATTTAAGTCCTTCGGGTCGACTTTTTCCTCATATACATAACATATAAAATTTCATATATTTTTGGTTGATTTAATATAGCATATATCTTCATAGAAGATGTCTTCAGAAAATTAAATCAGAATATTTCGATTACTGATTACACGATTACGATTGACTAATATGATTGCAAACCATTCCAAATTTCGTCGAATAATGAGTGTTGTCTTCTTACGCAACGTTTTTATATTCTCGCAATATGTTGCAACAGAGCATAATAGTTTTGTTCACTTAACTTAACCGTCTGCTGTACAAGCTATAACCTGAGTAAAAATTTAGACATCTTGATGAAACGTGGCACTCGGAGGAGATTTATATTACAGATGAGCGGAATCGTTTATCTGCCACGCCCACAAAATGCCGTTAAACAAAAACCTTTCAAACAAAAAGCTTTCAAAAGATATAAAATGGAATTTTGTGCAGGGAATCACAATAGGGAGTGGGTGGAAAGTTTTTTAAAAGTAGGTTTGCCCCGCACCTAATAGGTTTAATGTACATATCTCCTAAACCGCTGAAGCTGAAATACGCTGAAATACATCGGAAGCATTTGATTTGGCAGCCAAGATGGTACTTATAGGCTTCAAAGTATTCGGTGTAAAAATAAGGCAATGGGTGTGGCGCCGCCGACAAAGTTTGGTAGTATTTGCACATATAATGATTTTCGAAATTATAACAGACTTTATGCCGAGTATGTCGGGCAATGTGTGAGTTATCTTCATGAAATTGTATGGAAACATAGTCTGGGGTATACTTATGTAATGTGAAAAGTTGCTGCAATCAGTTCAGCCCTTCCCTGACCCCAAAATACCCGATATAGGAATTTCCGACATTAAGGTTGACTTTAAACCGTTTATGTTGGACAATATGCGTGATATATTAATGAGATTAAGTGGACATGCTTTCTCGAACATAATGTGGTTTAGCACTAAATATGAATGAAATCGGTCGTGACGTTGATCTAAACTCCATATCCTTAATATAATGATTTCTGATTCTCTGGTTGTCCGTAAAATACCCTGTTAGTTTAGTTTAGCCTTTTTGGTTCATATATCATTTGAGTTAATCTGGTCGATTTTAATATAAATATTTCGGACACGAAGCAAAATGTGGTAATGAAATCAAGTGAGTCTATGATATATAATATAAGTTAGTGAGATACCAAATATGATTATAATCTAATCACAATTTTGTCGAATAATAAATGTTGAATTCTTACGCAACAGTTTTAATAAAATTTGATTATTGAAAATTGCGAGAATATAAAATGTTCGGTTACATCCGAATTTAGCCCTTGTTCTGTTTTTTCATGAACTAAAATTAAAAACGATTACATTTTTCATAACGTAGGTCTGTATTTCAAGGAAATTTATAATGTGGAACAGAGTTAACCTGGAACATGTTAACCTTCTTTGCCAGCGGCGTTTTATTAAATATTACTCCAACCCTGTGGAACTTGCGCCCAGTATCCAGAGTGGGTAAATTTTAGAATAGAAACCCCCGAATTCGAGATTAAGATAAGTACAGGGTGATAGAGGAGATTCCCCTGAGTAATAACATCTAGTTTTGTGTTTTTGTAGATTTATACTTCAAATATTTGTATTTAAAGTTAAAAATTTCAAAACTAATATATGAGATATTATTATTTGCGTTTTTATAGGAAAAAGTATGTATATTTCGAAACTCATTTGCCACACTCATATTTGAGAGATTTGTGTGTTACATTTAAGACAAAAACGTGTGTTTTTTTGTGTTTTTTCTTAGAAACCGTAAATGAACGATTTTGTATTACTCGTCACACAATAGAATTTTTTTATTTGACATTTTTGGTTCTTTTGCGTAAGACTCCTTTTTGCATTGGTGACCTCCGGCCGCGTTTAAAAAAATAACCCTGACCGATCACACACCGGGGTGTTCTAAGATCTTTAGTGTAGAACTCCTTTATATATAGTTAATACTACAATATATAGTTAGCTCAATGAAAAATAAATGTGTTTGTACATAATATATGTTTATATATATTTATATGGTTCATTCTCGTCCACTCTTCACCGCGCTACTCTGCTTTTTCCTCACGGAACCGAAGCTTTCCACTCTTCTGACGACTTCTGGACATCAATTAAAGATTTTGGATATAATATTTTATTAAATAATTAGTTTGATTAAATAAAAATTTACTCACCCTTTCCAAGCACGAATATAAAACCAAAGCTCTGACGATGCGGGTGACGGTTTTTCGCTAGTGTCAACAAAATTTTCATTTTCGCCATTCGTTCGACAATTTGAAACAAATGCGCTGAAAATTCGAACGCGATAATTTACCGGTATTTGCATTTCCTTTGCAACTTACAATAACAAGTTAGAGTGTGATAATTTTTTGTTGGTTGTGATTTTCTGTTCGATATATCGATCAAGCCAAATTATGTCACGGCATGAGGAAGATGATATAAGTTAAAAACAAAACTAATATAATATTAACTATGTATGCTGGGAGAGCATAAAAAAGAAACAAACGAAATTCTGAATTTCGATTCTAATTATGGTAAATCTTATTCCGACCCTTTTGATCGTCTACTTCAAATTACTATTTCATCAACCAAATTCGATTTTGAATATTCGCTGGTAATTAAAAATTTGTAATCGTTCATTGTGTCAAATTCTTTAGTAGCCCTATCCAAGTTTTCTTTGAGTGTTTTCAGTCATTAGCAATTTCGTTTTCGTTAAAAGTAAAGAAATGTAAAACTCTCTTACCAAATCTTAATCACCTACCTTGACAGTTGACTGGATCTGAAAAGGTAGTTTCAGTAACTAGAAAACTAACACCGCTTTTGCGGAGGACTGCTGGATTATAGTTTCCGGTAAACATGCGTTGGATATACTTGAAAACGCAGATAACAACCCTGATTTAAAATTTTTGGAAAGCATTGCCAAATTGTGGTATTTGTGACATAAATTGAAAAATCAAACGTAAAGAAATGGAAAACAGTACAACAGAATGTAATAGTTTTGTTCACTTAACGAGTGACTGTCTGTCCATCTGTCTGTCCATGCCAGCGATAACTTAGCTAAAAATTTAGATATCTTGATAAAACTTGCCTTACTTGTTTCTTGGCACCTTGGAAGTCGGTATTGTAGATGGGCGGAATCAGACCATTGCCACACCCATAAAACGCTCCTAAACGAAAATCTATGAAATGCTATAACTAAGCCGCAAATTAAGATACAAAAGTATAATTAAGCATCTAACTAACTAAATGGTTCAATATCTGAGGACCTGATCTGAGGTTTGCTGAGGACAAATCCCTCCGACACTTCCTCCGATATTGTGAAAATGGGTGAAGTTGGATGATAACCACGCCCATTCCCCATATAACGATTATTTTAAAAAATACTCGAAGTGCGATAATGCGCCAACACCCCTATTACGTATCTATAATGACGCGAGCGTAGGCGCCGTTCTACATCAATATACCAAAAATTACATTACGAGCGGATTTCGATTGCCTACTTCAGGCAACTGAGTTTTTCGTAGCCATTTTGTGTAAACTATAGATTACTATCCACACTTTTTGTAGTAGGTAGAAAAGTCAAAATCTGCTATACTGCTCAAGAGTAATTTCCTTCATTGTAGTTTGTGTTAATGAGCGAAGCAGGTGTGTGATGAGATGGTGGAAAAATCGTAGATACAAATAAAATATGAATTAGCGTGAATATATAGTTAATAAATGATATTTTAATTCTAAGAATATTGAAAATAACAAATAGCAAGCAGTTCGACGATTCCGAAAAACCGTCAATTTGCTCGAGGAACGCGGACGTTTGGACAAAACAGCCAAAAGAGCAATGAAACAGCTTTGTAGAAAAGATAAAGAGTTTTGGACCACCACAAAGGACAGGCAAAGTGTGGCAGGGGATATGTTTTAATTATATACAAAAATGTTATATATTTTATATATTTGTTTTTTTATTCATATCTGCAGGTATGAATTAACTATCTATCTATCTATCTACTTACCAACAATATAAATTCACAAGAATGTTCCTTGTCTGCTCTGAAAAAACGGTGGTAACTTGTGGCATACAGAGCCCTATACCATAGGCCCAACAGGTAGTCTGCCACCAAACCTAAGTTTGAGTAGTGTTTTCGAAACATCGCCCACACCAAACACACCCACAGCAGCAGAAGAAAACGTTAGTGGATCCGAAGGTAGAAACGCCACAATGGCAAAGTAAACATAAATACGATGAAATGCTCGATAGATATTGAAAATAAGTAAGGAAAGCTAAGTTCGGGTGTAACCGAAAATTTTATACTCTCGCAATGTGCAAGGATAAGGCGAGGAAATGTTTTCATGTTTAATAATCTTATTAACTTATATTACAGGCCATAGACTCATGTACTTTCATTGCTATATTTTCCTTCGTGTCAGAGATATTTATATTAAAACTTACCAAATTAACTCAGATTAGACCATGGTCTGGACCGATTTCTTTCTGTAACATAACGTAACATGTAACATAAAAGGATTAAAGTCAGATGGAAAGTCGGGAATTATTATATCGGGCATTTTTGGGATAGAGTAAGATCTGCACTGATCACATTAACGCTTTTCATTATTCAAGTATATTAGGGAACATGTTTTCATGCAATTTTGTGAAGGTAGCTCACACAGTGACCGACATATTCGGCATAAAATCTGCTAGAATAACGAAAATCATTATGTGCAGTGTATGGGAGCTGCGATAATTCGGTGACCGATTTCACACATTTTCGGCAGTTAATTTCCCTATGATATCTTACATATTGACCGAAATATATGGTATAAAGTCTACTCAGAGGTTGAAAATCCGTATATTAGGTACATGGGGGCTATGGGAAGAATTTACCCGATTTTCCCCATTTTTGACACAAGAGTACATTATTATGATGGAAAGATAATCCTGCAATTTCATTACGGTATTTGCCGAAATATATGGGATAAAGTCTACCGGAAGGTTGAAAATCTGTATATCAGGTATATGGGGGCTAGAGGAAGTATTTTACCGATTTTCCCCATTTTGGACACCAGAGCACACGATTATCATGGAAAAATAATTATCGAATTTTATTAGAATATCTTACAGATTTCCCGATATTTTCCATAAAAAGTCATAGAGGCACTAAGGTCCTAATATTGGGTATCTGGTTAAATAAAAGTTATAATTCGATTTCGTCTTGCGCATGAGAAGGCATATCTTAAAGGCACTATTTGTACAAAGTTTGATTTTCATATATTAATGGCTGCTCGATTTATCTACTTTAAAGTGAAAGGATCAGATGAAATTTAAAATTGTGTTATATGAGAAGTAGGCGTGGTTTTTATCCAATTTCGTCCATTCTGACAGCACGACATAAGAATGCAAATATAATGCCACAAAATAAACTTTGTTGAAATCGGTTAAAGGCCTCCTGAGATATGGGATTTCCCCTAAATGTGGGCGGTGCCACGCCCATCACCAAAACTTTGCACTGATTCCTATGCAATCTTCCGTATAATATTTTGTGCAAGGTTAAATATTTCTAATATGTTTTTCCTTCAGCGAGTTATCGCACTTTTGGTGGTTTTCAACATAACTTTTGTATGGAAGGTGGGCGTGGTTATTACCCGATTTCAGAGATTTGGAGATCTTTACCCAAGAGATGTTAGAAAAACTTATTCGGAGCGAGTTTGATTGATGTAGCTTTAACGGTTTCCGAGATATATATGTTAAAGCTATTGCGGGGCGGGACCATACCCACTTTTACAAAAATGTTAGCCTACAGATGCCCCACACTACTAGGATCCCCTATACCAAATAACACGTTTATATCTTAATTTTCTGCTTGTTATATAGCTCGTTTAGTTCTAGATGTTACAAACAACCCTTAGGTGAACAAAACTCTGTAGCAACATGTTGCGAGAGTATAAAAATGGTGTATAAAAATTTAACATTCATTATTCCGTAAAACGATTCCGTACGAAACCGTGAAATGATTACAATAATATTTTGTATCTTATTAACTTATATTACAAGTCATAAACTCACGTACGTTCATTACTATATCTTGCTTCGTGTGTGAGATATTTATATTAAAATCTACCAAATTAACTCAAATAAGATATTCGCGATAAAAACCCAACCAAAGTGGCTTAATTGAAAATATTAGATACATGAGGAAAAAGTAAAACAGAGAAAAGGACATCATTATATTAGGAATATGGGGCTTAGACCACGGTTTAGACCGGTTTCACTCATATTAAGCGCGAAATCACATTGTGTTTAAGAAAACATATCGTAGTATTTACCTTCGCTTTTTTCGCATGGGGATTGGGAAGTTGTGGCCTAAGTGGTAGCCGTACGACGTAACGACCATTATCTAATCGAGTAGTTGTGGCTTTTTAGAAAAGTTCAGAATACTGATCTTCTGGTTTTGTAATTTATATGGGGTGACTTCTTTTAACACTCAAAATTTGCTTGATTGTGAATTAAGTTATTCGTTCGAAATCTGGGAAATTTTGTATAATGAAGGATTGAATTATATGTTTTATTACAATATACGCAGTCTTCTTGCTCTGACAAAACTGTTTCTATCATTAATATTTAATTTTTCAAATTTCTCCCAAGATGAAGTTTTGTAAAAGACTCTGTTATTTTAATTGTCGTTGCTACTGCTTTGAGGTCTATTTAAGTTTCTATTGAGATCATGTTGAGCAACTTTTGTTTTGATTAGTTTTTTGAATAACCTTTCTGCGATTTCGTGCTGGGTAGTGAGAAAGTCTTCAATTTTTTTCCGGATGGGGCATTTTTTAGGTGATGAGAGAAATTGTTCCCATAATAGTAACAAATTTTCTGCTAACGCTGCGGGGCATATATTTACCAGCTGTCTGTTGGAATATTTTGACTCGATAGAACCGACAAACAATTGGAAACAGTGGATTGTAATTTGATATAATCTTCCCTTGTTTCTTTTTGAATTTTTGGCAAGTACATTAGTATCGTTACTTGTTTATCGAGCAATATTCTTTGATGTTCGTATTTTGCTTTTAGAGCTTCCTGTGCTAAATTGAAATTGTCGTCATTAAGTGCGAATTGTTTGACTGTAACGCCTGCTTGACCTTTAGTTTTGTATCGGAGGTGGTACAAGTGTTGTGCTTGAAATAATTTTGGACAATTTACGTATACCGCTGTAAACATGTCCCGGAAGTACGGCTATTGTTCATAATCTCTATGAAATATTTTGTATCACATGCTGGCACCTTGAGATGAATGCCTGATCTTGTCTCTTGAATCTATATTTGAGGCAACTCTACTCCCGTATGTGGAGTAGGTACAAATGGCAATTATTGGCTTTAATAGTTTTAGTTTAACGAAAATCATCGCCTTTGTTTCTTCATATTGGGCTAAACAATTTTCGTATTTAGCGTAAACGAAGGATTTAAAATTTTCTGGTAGATCTGAATCATCAGTTTCTACCATTGCGTCATAAGTCGTTTGAAGGCGTGTCCAAAACTGTGAGGATTTTGATTTTTGAACTCTAATACCGATTCAGAGTTGTCTTGAAATGGTGAAGAGAAAATATTTTATCTTATTAAATTGTCACTTTTTCAAATAAATTTAGCAGACAGAACAAAAAAATTATTATCGTAATTTATCATTTTTGGTGTTTGTAGAAACTGAGTTGATTTTGATTCTTCTGAGTTTGCGTTCATTTAGAAAATATGTCAAAATAAATTTAAAACTTCTCAGTGTACACTCAGACTCAGTGATTAAAATGAAGCGATAAAAAAATAATTGAAACCGAGTGTGGAATATGGAACAAGTAATTGAAATCGGAAACACATTTAGGTAATGGAAACAGTGGGTAAACGCGTATTTCGTTTTATTAATACCGGTTTGTATTTACCTGTAATTTTTTGTTGTAATGTATTTCAATTTCAATGTAATTTTTATTGAAACGTATTGCAACCAAGCTTCCTCATTATAACCACGCTCACCTGCTATACAAAGGTTATGTCGAAAACTACTAATAGTCCGTTAACTCGCTGAAGAAATACGTCAGAAGAATTAAATTTGACAGCCAAGATGGTACTTAAACGCTTCAAATTATTCGGTGTAAACCCCCGGGGGTGGCACCGCCTGCTTTTAGATGAAGCTCTTTATTTAGTTTAGTTTATATAGTTTAGTATATACATATTTCAACAAAGTTTCGTGTGTGACATTATATGTGCATCCTTATATTAAAGTGTGAAAGTGGATGAAATTGGAATCCAACCACGCCTACTTCTCATACATCACCATCTTAAATTTCATTTGATTCTTTCACTTTACAGTATATAAATCAATTACCAATTAAAAATTACCAAATATTGGAGCAAATATTTCACAAAGACTGCCTTTAGAGTATACCATCTCAAGTCTAAAACTTGTCGAAATCAGATTATAACTTCTCAAGATCCCAGAAACCGAATATGTGGACTTAGTGCTGACTTAGTGCTTATGCTGACTTTTTGCATTACATATCGGCAAGTTGTGAGGTATGTTATTGAAATTATGAGAAAATCTTCGTCTGATAAAATTATGTCCTTGTGTCAAAAATGGGTGAAATTGGGTGAATACTTCTCCTCCTATAATATATATAAGGATAATATACCTTATATAATATACCTAATATGCAGATTTTTTAACTTCCGGCCAACCTTATACCCTTTATATCGATCAATATCTATGTTATCTTATCAAAGACAAGTGAACGTGTATTATTGATATAATAGTTTGGTGGAAACTGTGTGAAATCGCTCAACGAATTACACCAGCTTCCATATATTACGTATAATGATTTTCGTTATTATAACAGACTTTATGCCGAATATGTCGGGCAATGTGTGAGTTATCTTCATGAAATTGCACGGAAAAATAGTCTGGAGTATACTTGTGTATTCATAAGTTGCTGCAATCAGTTCAGCCCTTCCCCTAATCGCAAAATACACGATATAGGAATTTCCGACTTTAAAGCTGACTTTAAACCGTTAATGTTGGACAATGT
This sequence comes from Bactrocera minax, assembly GCA_021498325.1. Lineage (NCBI taxonomy): Eukaryota > Metazoa > Arthropoda > Insecta > Diptera > Tephritidae > Bactrocera > Bactrocera minax. The sequence continues at coordinate 177,572 of JAKEEE010000130.1, read as the reverse complement.
GTGTGATATATTAATGAGATTAAGTGGAGATGGTTTCTCGAACATAAGTGGTTATCGCTGAATATGAATGAAATCGGTCCTATATGCCTAATATAATGATTTCCGATTCTCTGGTTAACCTTTTATTAACCCTAATATAATATTCCCTTAACTTATATTCTTAATATATTAGTTTAGACCTTTTGTATGAGTTTATATCACATACGAGTTTATTGTTATACTCTCGCAACATGTTGCCACAGAGTATATTAGTTTTGTTCACCTAACGGTTGTTTGTAACATCTAGAACTAAACGAGCAAACAATTTTTGTAAAAGTTGGCATGGCCCCGCCCCCAAATAGGTTTGATATACATTTCGCGGAAACCGTTAAAGCTATATCAATCAAACGTGCTCCGACTAAGTTTTTCTAGCATCTCTTCATATATTGAGAAAATGAGTACAATCGGATAATAACCACGCGCACCTCCCATACAAAAGTTATGTTGAAAACTACTAAAAGTGCGATATCTCGCTGAAAGAACACGCCACAAACATTAAATCTTGCTGCAATTATGATTCGGAAGGGTTGCATAGGAATCCGTGTGAAGCTTTAATAATGGGTGTGGCGCTGCCCACGTTTAGGAAAAATCACATATCTCAAGAACGCCTTAACTGATTTCTACAAAATTTGTTATATGACATTAAATTTGCATTCTTATGTGACATTGTGAAAATGGATTAAATCGGATAAAAACCACGCCTTCTTCTGATATAACACAATTTTCACTTTCACCTGATACTTTCACTTTAAAGTGGATAAATGGAGTATCAATTAAGATATTGTAATAAAGCTTTTCATTAATAGTACGTTCAAGATATGCCATCTCATACGTAGAAATAGTCGAAATCGGATTATAACTTTTCAAGCCGCCAGATACCCAATATATGGACCTCAGTGCCTCTATCTGATTTGTACCGAAAATATCGGGAAATCTGTAAGATATTGTAACGAACTTGGAGGATTATATTTCTGTGATAATAGTATTCGCTCGTATCGAAAATGGCGAAAATCGGGTAAATACTTCCCCTAGCCACCATATACCTACTATACGGATTTTCAACCTTCCGGCAGACTTTTTACAATATATAACAGTAAATCTCTAAGATATCGTAATAAAATTGGAGATGGGCTTCCCAGGATAATTGTGTGATCTGGAGTCAGAAATGGGGAAAACCGGGTAAATGCTTCCCCTAGACTCCACGCGCCTAATATAAGGATTTTCAAATTTCCTGTAGACTTTATACCATATAGATATACTCTATATATGAGTTATCTCTTTGAAATTCAGGGAGCGTCTCTTTCTGATAACAGTGTGTCCTTGTGCTTGAAATGGATAAAATCGGGTAAGCACTTCCCCTAGTCCCCATGTACCTAATATACGGATTTTCAACCTTCGAGTAGACTCTATACATAGTCAATATGTAAGATATCTTAGCAAAATTAAGTGAACGTGTAATATCGGATATACCATAGTTTACTGCCGAAAATGTGTGAAATCGGTCAACGAATTATCCCAGCACCCATACACTACGTATAATGACTCGTTATTCTAGAAGACTTTATGCCGAATATGTCGGCCACTGTGTGAGTTACATTCACAAAATCGGGGGGAAACACTTTCCCTAATATACTTGAATAAGGAAAAGAGTTAATGTGATCAGTGGAGATATTCCTCTATCCAAAAAATGTCCGATATAGGAACTCCCGACGTTCCATCTGACTTTAAACCGTTTATGTTGGTCAATATGTGTGATATTTTAATGAAATTAAGTGGATATGTTTTCTTAAACACAATGTGATTTCGTGCTAAATATGAATGAAACCGGTTTAGACCGTGGTCTAAGGCCCATTTTCCTAATATAATGATGTCCTTTTCTCTGGTTTACTTTTTCCTCATGTATCTAATATATTCGTTAAACCAGTTTATATCACATATATCACTTTGGAGTTAATTTGATAGCAATGAAAGTACACGAGTGTATGACCTGTAATATATTGTAAGTTAATAAGATACCAAATATGATTGCAATCCATTGACAATTTCTTCGAATAATGAATGTTGAATTCCTCCGCAACATTTTTATTCTCTCGCAACATGTTGCTACAGAGGATATTACTTTTGTTCACCTAACGGTTATTTGTAACACCTAGAATTAATCGAGTTAGATATAGACATATATATATAAAAATGATCAGGATGAAAAAGCGAGTTGAAATCCGAGTGACTGTCCGTCCGTCCGTCCGTTCGTGCAAGCGATAGCTTGAGAAAAAATTAAGATATTTTGATGAAACTTTATACAAGTGTTCTTTGTCACCGTGAGACAGTTGGTATTGCAGATGGGCGTAATTGAATGTCTGCCACGCCCACAAAATGCCATTAATCGAAAACAGACAACGTGCTGTAACTAAACAGCAAATTAAGATAGAAACGTGTTATAGAGGATCCTAGTAGGGTGGGGCATCTGTGCGCAAAAATTTTTGTAAAAGTTGGTATATCCCCGCCCCCTAATACGTTTAATATACATTTCGCGGAAACCGTTAAAGCCATATCAACCAAACTTGCTCCGAGTAAGGTTTGCGAGCATCTCTTCATATACTGGGAAAATTAGTGAAATTGGGTAATAACCGTGTCAACAAAAATTATGTTGAAAACTACTAAAACTGCGCCAACTCGCTGAACGAACACTTTTAGGAGAAATCCCATATCTCAAGAATGCCTTAACCGATTTCAACAGAATTTGGTATGTGACATTATATTTGCATTCTTATATCATATTATGAAAATGGATGGATAGAAACCACGCCTCCTTCTCATATAACACAAATTTAAGTTTCATCTGATCTTTCACTTTAAAGCTTAGTATCCAGTTCTCAAGAAATATAAAAACTTCATATTAAAAAACGCTTACGAAATTGTCAAGAAAATTTGTTGCGGTAAATTTTCTGGTGCTAGTATGCAGCTCTGAAGAAATGTAGTACTAATTTTTACTGCAATTTTTCAATAAAATGCGAACATGGCAATGATGGTTTTGCGAAGAAACATGAAATCAACAATTGTTTCTTGAAGGAGAGTGACATTGGCGCGTCGTGCGAGTATCGTGAAATTGTGAAATTTATAAGTTATATAAATGAAATAGTATTATTTTGTGAAATTTTTAAAATTGGAAGACAAGATTTTTTCGTCAAAACGCAAAATTCGTATTTTAAATTTTACAACGTTGGAGAAGCGCCAACTTGCGAATTGCGTGAAGGGGTGGTCCAGGATCTCGGATATAAGTAACACATTGCATTGCAATAAAAATGCTGTGGATCAGGCCTGGTTACATATAAGTAATGCTCTAGAAAAAAGTGGTGAGTTAATTTATGTTTTGTATTCTGTGTTTTATTGTTTCTAATAAAATTTATGTCTTAGTGAATGTGTGCAAATCAGCGTGGACTAGTAAGCGCGAAAGCTATCGCTACGCAAAAGTGGCAGCGCTGGTGGGGAAGTTATGGAAACTCCATCATTTTTGGAACACGTTGACTGCGAGTTTCCGGAGGAAATGGTATTTTTGCCGAATGTGTCCCACAAAAGGAAATAAGTCTGCATATTTTGAACGTTCACCAAACTAATAATTAATTTATTCTACAGGACTTTCACATCTCCAGTATCTTTCGGAGAAGATTCGCAGGCATCGCCAATAAATATCGGCGATGATTCTAATGTGTCGCTACCAAGTGCAACCGACTCAGAGCACTCATAAAATTATGTTTGTACATACATATTGTAACGGATTTACTAAATTAATCGTTCGCGTCGAAATTCTACCCTGAGTTCGATCACTGGATTGTTCAATTAAAGTCACAATTTAATGGCTATACTCTTTTCTTTTTTTTCAATTCAATAATTTAACACTTTGTTACTCGTTATTCGAGCTTACTTATAATTCACTTGCACTTTACTTAGCTCTAATTAGAACAGTCCTGCTGCCACTCCGACAGCCCTTATATAGTAGATCGTTACCACAGATCGCCACTCAAACATTCTGGCAACTACTGGTTTCGTTGTCTGGCTGATTTTGGCAACTTACCGTCGATTATGATTTGTTCTGGAATTTGTGTTCACCACAATATAATACAACTGTTACGGTTTACAACTCAATTCCACTTCAGTTGATGTATTGAAATTCGGTATTTTCGATAACAACTAAAGTCATCGAAAAATTCGATTTAATTATTATCGTACTTCTACTTTTTTGTGGTCCTACAGTATACAACACAGTGTTAGCGCGGTTGTTGACAATATCAAAAAATGTCAACTGCTACGCAGCAGTTGTATTGAAACATTCTTGTAGTTAATAGTTATTAAGAGAAAATGTAAAGCTGCTAAATACACTATTTCAAGTAGTTCTGAATTAAATTTTAATCAGCACTATTGCACAAATGCTTCGAAAAACTAAGGAACAAAGGGCTAAGTTCAGGTGTAAACGAACATTTTATACTCTCGCAATTTATGATGGTATTTGGTAATTGGTAATTGGTAAATACTTCAACCCAATTTTATTCATTTTTGTCCTCAGGACATATCAGTACCAGGAAAACTTCCTGTATGACTTTCATTAAGAGACCTAGCAGATTCAACTATATATATAAACAATATGAAGCCGGAAGTTCGAAATTCTTATATTAGGTATATGGGAGCGAGGGGAAGTATTTAACCAATTTTATCCATTTTAGGCACAAGAATACACTGTTTTCAGCACGAGACGCTCTCTGAATTTCATTAAGATAACTCATATATTGATCTATATATGTATACGGTGTAAAGTCAACCGGAAGTTCGACAATTAAGTATGTAAGGGTTAAGGAAAGTATTTACATTATTTTACCTATTTCGGACACAAGGGCATATAATTATGGTCAAAGATTTTCTAAGAATCGCAATAACATATATTACAGATTGACTAATATTTTCGGACTCAGTAGGCAATTATAATCTAGAGCCCTCTCTTGATAGACAAAACACTCCACAAATCGCTCATAGTGCCCATGCTTCTGGACGACGCAGAAGCATCGATGATATCAAAAAGGAATGATCTGGCGCTGAAAGTGTTCGGGAGGAAAGTCTTTTGTGAGATTTTTGGTCGTTGAAATGTTGGCGACGACAATCGTATCCGGACAAGCGAAGGGCTGTATGAGTTGCACCATGACATTGACATAAGCATCCAGCGGCTGCGCTGGCTTGATCATGTGTTGAGGGTAGATGATGACGCTCAATCCAGAAAGTTATTTGATGCGAGAGTCGATGGTGAAAGGCGTAGAGGTAGACCGCGTATCCGGAGGAAGAACCAAGTAGGAGAAACAGTGACGAAACTCGGTATACGAGGCCGTAGAAGGCACGCGCAGTAGAGGTGTCTGAAAGACATTATTACATCAGACCGAAACCCAATAGGGCTGATAAGACTAATTAAATATATATAGGAACTACGTGTGGTTCTAGTTAGATTTCACCCGTTTTTAGAACGTAGCATAAAAATGTCAGGATAATCATGCACCAAATTTGGTTGAAATTTCTAAAGTCGTTCCTGAAGTACAGCATCATTCAGCATTCTCAAGGTGGACAGGGTCATGCCCATTGTATCATTTTCAAACCGGTTCCTCTGATGCCCTCAAGGGTCACCTTGGTTGTGAAATTTTATGTTTCTGATGTATTCATTTAATGAGTTATCGCACTTTTAGTAGTTGTGAAATTGGGAATGGATTACAATAATATCTGGTATCTTACTAAAATACGTGGTGTGTTAAAAAAATAACGGGAAATTTCGTTTTTTTGAAGAGAATATTTATTCATTCATATACATTAATGTTGTCGTTGTTATGCCAACGCTTTTTCCAATCTTCGCAACACTTCTCAAACTCGATTTTTGGGATAGCCTTTAGCTCTTTCAGCGATGCGTTTTTAATGTCATCTTTACTTGTAAAACTACGGCCATTTAAAGTTCTCTTTATTTCTAAAATTAGGAAAAATTCACACGGAGCCATGTATGGCGAATATGGAGGCTGAAGCATCGTTATAGTATTGTTTTTGGCAAAGAATTCGCGAAACAAAATGTGAGCAGAACTGAGCAAAAGTAACCAAAAGCCATGAGATGTTTTTCCACAAATTCGGGCGTTTTTTGCTTCGCACAAACGGCGTTGAACTTGTAGGTAGTACTCCTTATTGACCGTTTGACCTTGAGGCAAGAATTCATGATGCACTATGCCATTAAAGTCGAAGAACACAGTCGAAGAACATTCCCGTTATTTTTTGAACAAACCACTTATACTAGAGCTTTCATACTGATATATTAAAATCTATCTAACTAATAAAAATCACTCTATCCATTATATTAGTGCTGTGCAAGGGTACAGTAGACATAATTTTTACTACCGAATAACATCATGCTACCTAACCCTCCGTTGTGCCTATCTTTTTTTCCATAAAGTTTTTAAAGATTGGCGTGAATGTATCATACACGTTTATTATCTATAGAGGCTGTGAATTTTATAACCATTACCGTCGAACAGATTAGAAAAAAAAATCGATTTTACACAAAAACTTCTTAGGCTAAATATATTATTCTAAAGGGCCTACGTCACTGCAAGCCTAGTACTGTCATGTACTAACATGTACCATGTACTTCATAAAGTTTTTCAAAACGGTTTTTTCTGGTACGCGCACTATAATTTTATGATATATTTGCTGTTACGTTAGAATTAAATTTGTGTTTGTTATTTATTGTATGCACACATTTTTATAGTGTACCGTTGATTTCATTTCTTGCAGTCATTTTTCTTTGATTGGAGAATAGTAAGTATTTATTTATTATTGTAATAGTGATACGTAGTATTCATATTGCGTTTTGTTTTGTGTTCTGTTTGCTGTGTTTGTAATTTTTAGACTTTAGCTATTGGAAGAAGCATTAATCATCCACCAAGTGACCAAATTCATCACCATGAGGAAGTGCTGATCAAATTTATTGCAGCGAAAGATGATGAAGACGATCACCGCCGCATGTCATCGGCGATGATGATGCTTTGGATTATATTCTTATTGATGACTGAGAGGTATCTGGTGTTGATAATGGGCTTTAGGTTGAAGAAGAATTGCCTAATCACGAAAATATTGATGAAGTCGTTGAACAAGAGCCAATATCGCAATTCCTGTCAGTGGTGTGCGTCGACTACTTTGCGCAAAAGAACAATGCGTTCCGGAAAAAGGAACCGCTTGCAGCCAGAGCACGGTATTATAACCGGTTCACCAGCAGCAGCACCAAACAAATAGGACCTGCTCATCGATTTTTGCCGAATCCAGTGGCTGTTTTTCATGATATAATGCCACAAAAAGTGGATTTAAAAGTGCGTGAGACGAATCGAAAGCAGGAAAAGTATTACAGGCCTGGAATGAGGCTAATCCAACATGTAAGCCAAAAGAATGGCAGCCGAATGACGAAACGCAGAGATTTGCTTGGTTCGGATTATTATTATTTTCCGGCATGTTTCACTATAACAATATGCAAGCAAAGGATCTCTGGCATTCTCGGCATTTTGATATTTATAACGCAACAATGTCATTGGATCGATTCAAATGTTCCTAGGATTTGTTCGTTTTGAGGGAGCTAACACGCGCTTTGCACGTATGATGTTGAGTAAATCAGCACCAATTGACATTATATGAATTATGATGAATCACAATGTTCAAGAAGCAATGCTCCAAACGCGGCAATAACAGAAAACGAGCAGCTATTTCCTGACGAACTACGGAGTATATTCCATCTACGCCGCAAAGTACGGATTAAAGATTTGGTGGGTCTGCGAACTTTCTACAAACTACCTCTCAAAGACAGATTCACACAGGAAGACGGCCAAAAGACGAACGACAAATTAACCTAGGCTAAAGATTTCAAAGATGGTACTGGATTTGGTGGAGAAGTATCGTAATTCCGTTCGAATAGTGTATTGCGATAAATTTTTCACATCACTCGAATTGGCAAAATCTTTGTTGCAAAAACTGATTAGCTATTGTAGCCGCAGTGCGCCCAAATATAAAATTTGTTCCTCTATATTTTCCACTGGATAGAAAAATAAGGTAGTATGAAAAATTTCGACCTCTATGTCGGAGTTTGCTTGCTTTCCTGGATGAAAATTTGGCTATGTTATTCTGCGTTGCCGCAGTAGGCAAATATGTGTTATTATTGCCAACACAACTTTACACTCAAGCCACAGAGGCTTCAAATAAATATAAACCGGCATTTGGAAATAAGTCTCCGGTTGACACAATCGACAAAGTGCTATCTGACTACAGTTGCAAACGCGGAACAAATTGATGTCTATTGGTAATTTTTTTCACTACTTGACGTCACTGGTTTGTCTTCTTATGCTATATAAAAGCATTTGTAACCAAGTAAGAAATCAGGCCCTCGAAGAGATTGTATATTAGGAATGGCAGAGCAATTAACGATCCCCATAAGGAAAGAAGTGAAGTAAATCCTAAGGTATATGGCAGACCAATAATCAAAATAGCAACGCAAAAATTGTATGTATTTTTTGTAAGTATGCCAAGCACATACAAACATGCAACTTCGAACTAAAATTTATAATACATTAATCACAACCGGTAATTAACGGTACAGAAACCAAAACTTACACTTGCAACGTGTATAGCCCCAGCACTATCAACTACATACACAATTTTTACACTCTTGCAACATCTTACTAGAGAGTATTATATAATATTTTTGTTCACCTAACGGTTGATTGTAACACCTACAATTAATCGAGACAGATATAGAGTTATATAGATATAAATGATTAGGATGACGAAGATTCCAATTAGGATATAAAACTGGAACTGGAACTGAGAATCACAGTAGGGATGGGCATATGTCGGTTGATAATTTTTAAAAAGTGGGCATGGCTCCGCCCCCTAATAAGTAAAATGCACATATCTCACAAACTTCTAAAGCTACAACCGCTAAACTTACTGAGGACAAATCCTTCCAGCACTTCCACGAACAATGAAATCGGATTAAAACTATGCCCACTCTCCACTTAATGGTTATGTTGAAAACTAGTAAAAGTACAATAACTCACTAATTAAATATGCCAGAACGACTAAGTTCCACAGCCAAAATATTTAGTACTTAGGAACTTAGAAAGAATTGGAGAAAAATTTGGAAAATGGGTGTGGCTCCGCGCTCTTTTAAGCTTCTTAAGAAATCCTATATCTCAAGATCTGCTTTACCAAATTCAACCACATTTCGCCCGTAACAGTATATTTTCAGTTTTATATAACAATCTGAAATTGGGCGGAATCGGATTACAACCACGCCTGAGTCCCATATATTACAATTTTAAATTCTATATGATTTTTTCACTTTACAGAATATAAATCAATTACCAACAAAGATGTCGGAACAAAACTTTGCACATAGAGTACTTGTTAAGTACCTAATATAAGACTTTCAAGCATCCGGTTACTTTATACCATATACATCGGTCGACATGTAAGATGTCTTAACGAAATGAAGTGAACGTATAATACCGGAAATACTATAGTTTAGTGCACAAAATGTCTGAAATCAATCAAAGGATTACCTCAGCGCGCATATACTAGATATAATGATTTTCGTTATTCTAGGAGACTTCATGCCGAAAATGTCGTTCATTGGTGAGTTATCTTCTTAAAATTACATGGAGACATGTTCTCTAGTGTAGTTGAGTAATGGCAAAAGTTAATGCAATCAGTCCACATCTTCAACCAGCCCAAATATACCAGATATAAAGATTCCTGACTTTCCTGCTGACTTTAAACCGTTTATGTTGGTCCATATATGATATTTTAATGGCAGTAGGTGGATATGTTTTCTTAAACATAATGTGGTTTAGCGCTAAATATGAATGAAATCGGTCCAGACCGTGGGCTAAGCTCTATTTAGCTCATAGGCTATTATAATGATTTCCGTTTCTCTGGCTGACTTTATGTCATATACCTAATATATTTTTAAGCCACTTTGGTTGAGTTTACGTCGCACATGTCTCTTTTGAGTTAATTTGGCAGATTTTAATGTAAATATACCGGACACGAAGTAAAATATAGTACGAAAGTCATAGGTCTATGACCTATAATATAAGTTAATAAGGTAACCAATGTGATTGTAATCCATTTACGGTTTCGTTTTTTCAACATTTTTCAATAGAAAGTTTAGCCAGCATTTTCCTTTCTCGTTTAATCTAATTTTTTACCATTGAGTTGATAATTTTTTCGAGCTCCAGTAATATTACCGGGAAGTACATACGCATACATATATATATATTTTTGTAAGTAATGTTTAATTCACGAACACACTTGATATTTAAATAAGAAGACTAAAATGTTAACACTGAATTACCGTTTCTTTTGAATTTCTATTGCAATAATTCTGTAATCCTTTTAAAACTTAGCGAAACAAGTTAGCGATTGGCACACATTGTGAATGAAAATTAATTGGCTATACTCAGGAAACTCTGAATAAATAATATTACATGGTGATATCACATCACCAGCAATGAAAACTAATATAATATTGTAACGGGTTCACTAAATTAACCGTTTACGTTGAAACTCTACCCTGAGTTCGTTCACTGGATTGTTCAATTAATGTTACAATTCAATGGCTATCTATTTTCTTTATTTCCAATTCAATAATTTAACAGTTTGTTATTGGTTATTTGAGTTTACTTATATTTCCTTGCACTTTACTTGGCAACACTCTAATTGGAACTGTCTTGCTGCCACTCCGGCAGTCCTTATATAGTAGATCATTACACATATCGTTTCCCGTACGTTCTGGTAGGTACGAGTTTCGTTGGCTGGCTGATTCTGGCAAGTTTTCGTCGATTCTGGCATTTGTGTTCGCCACAATGCACTCCACCTAAGTCTGATCGGCCCGATTAGACATATTTGCGGTACCATATGCTGCAAGCCGTTCTAAATGAACTACCTTCATTTTATTCCTAAGTCTTCCAATGGTCAGTATGCGATATACCACATCGTTGAGTCGTTACATAATTTGGTACCCGTTGTGGGTTATATAACAATCTCCAATCTCCAATCTCCTTCAGCAAACCCCTCAGAGTTCATTGTCTTGTCGTATTTCGCCTTCATTTTATCACTCATAATTTGAGTGCGCTGTCTCACCATAGCAAGAATTTCTCTCATATCATCTTGTAGGATATTGTTGGCTTCTTTAGCATTCCTTTCCCCATTGAGGTTATTTCCAAACTTCAAATCAATCGGTAACCGAAGATCATTACCAAAAATTACTCTGGCTAGAGTCTGCTCCATTGTTTCATATACAGCATACGGAAAGCCATCAGGAGCAAGGATATATGAGTATTAAAATCCTTTTAGGCTTGTCTACCACTTTCCTCAAATGTTCTTCCAAGGTTCGATTGAATTGTTCTACCATGCCATCAGACTGCTGACGTAACGCAGTTGTACGTGTTTTTCTGATACCCAGTTTTTGGCACATCTCTCGAAATAGCGCTGATTTGAAATTCCTTCCTTGATCAGAATGTAATTCTATTAGAACACCATATCTCGTTATCCAGTTTTTGATGAATATGTCCGCTACTGTTTTAGCCTCTCGATTAGGAATCGGGTATGCTTCTGGCCATTTACTGAAGTAGTCCATGGCTACCAAAACATATTTGTTTCCTAATTTACTGGTGGGAAATGGACCAGCTACATTCATGGCAATTCGCTCGAGTGGCGCTCCTGAATTATACTGCTTCATCTGGCCATTACTCTTGGATCTCGGTCCTTTAACTGCAATGCACTCAGCACAATTGGCAATCTACTCCGTAACTGATTTACAACAACCAACCCAATAAAACCTTTGTTTTACCTTCTCCAAGGTTTTCATGATTCCCATGTGGCCTCCACGTAGACCGTTGTGCAGCTCTTTGAGAATTTCGGTAATTTTTCTTTCGGAATAATCATAAGAGCTCGAGAGCTTTGTCCATCTCCGCTTTCCCATACTTGATGTAAACAGCCGGACATTAACTTTAAAGTGCTCCACTGTGCCCAATATGCTTTTGCGACTGGACTTTCCGCAGCTATTTCTTCTTTCATTGGACGTTTGTTCTGTTCCATTCCATGTATTACAAGTTTCAGATCTGGATCTTCCTGTGGACATTTTCGTAGGTTTTTCGGATCCCATTCTTCTCTCGATGTCATTATCATTAATCGGACGCATCGGACATCTATAATGTCTTCCTTTGCCTCAGCTTTCGAGTAATGACTGCATTGCAAATTACATGGACGGCGGGACATCGCATTAGCATTTCCATGACTACTACCTTTTCGATGCTCTATAGAGAAGTCGTAACTTTGGAGTTTCTCCGATTGGATTGGTTTGAAAGCTGCATGATCTTCCTCAACTTTGCGTTTGTGTTCCGTTGGATTATTGAACCTGCTAGATTCTTTATTACAGTTGCCTGCAATATGACCGTTTTTTTCGCAGTTAAAGAATTTACGCACGCCTTAATTTTTCTTACGTGATTCGGTAAAATTCTCCAGTATTTTATCCAGCTTTTCAAGTAATCGATTCACCCAATTGGGTTCTTCTATTTCTACTTGATGAGCTTTAAATGTGCGATTATTAAGCAGAGAAGTCGTTTCGTGCGTTAGAGCATTCGAGAGGGTTTCTGCAAACGTCAATTTCGGACATGCTAAAGCAGCTTAGCGTGCAGCTTTATTTCGTATTACATTAACGAAACTTTGAATTTTTATGTCCTCGATGTATTCCACGGATTTGTCCACGAATGAGCTAATCTCTCAATCTCCGTAGCAAATTCTTACAGAGTCTCATTGGCTTTCTGGTGACAACTTTATAACTCGATTCGCAATTGGGAATAGTTTGTAAGATTTCTGCTGTAGACCCTTTTAGTGCAACGAATAATTCAGCGACTTCATCTTCAGCGTTCCAATTTTTTGCAGTTGCCGTCTTTTCAAACTGAAATTTAAAAATCTGGAACGGAATTGTGCCGTCAAAGTGGAGTTTTTACTTTGGCAGAGCCTGTTGAAATAATTGGATGATTTAATTGTAGCTCGTGGAGACGATTTTTTAACTCATCCACTTCAGCCTTAATTTTATCCTGCCCTCCCGAAACCTGTGTCGACACCTCTTTTATTTGTGAGGTCACCTGGGTTGATATACGTGTCTCCTGCTCTTTCATCTGCGAGGACACCTGCGATATTGCAGCCAATATCATGTTCATGTCCATAACCTTTGATGAACATTGAGCGTCTTCCCTTTCCTCCATCTTCGTTGTCGATTCCTCTAGTTCCGATTGAAAAACGTATTCATCAATATTAATGTTATCTGGTTCCATAGCATCTCGCAACCGTGACCACGTTGCTCCAGTTCCTTTTTTAGTTGTTGAATCTTCAGTTCATTAAACTCTGCCATTTATAAAATTATCTCTTATGGGACTTTATTTGACAATCCCACTTCTGACACCAATTGTAACCGATTTTCTAAATTAATCATTTACGTTGAAACTCCACCCTGAGTTCGATCACTCGATTGTTCAAGTAAAGTCACAATTTAATGGCTTTTCTTTACACTTTTCTTTATTTCTTATTTAATATCTTAACACTTTGTTACTCATTATTCGAGCTTACTTATAATTGACTTTTACTTAACTTGGCAACACTCTTATTCGAACTGTCTCTTGCTGTCACTCCGGCAGCCCTTATATGATAGATCAGCCCTTATACCTACAGATCATCACTCGAACATTCTGGCAACCGGCATTCTGGCAACTGGTTTCGATATCTGGTAGGCAAGTTATCGTCGATTCTGGAATTTGGAATATTTGCATATGGAGAAATTTTTTATATGGAAATAATTATGGGAATATTAATTATTTTTAATTTATTATGTACTATTAAGGATAGACATACATATTTAGATTTATTTGTATTTTTAAAATGTTAAACGATTATAATTGTGTTGTTTTTAATTCCTGAACCCAACACCTACGAAACGCGGACGGCGATCTACCTCTCCCCATAGAAATCAAGCTTGGAATCGGCTTAATAATATACTAAAGATGCAAGAGGAAATGCTGGAAAGTCGCTCAAGTACTACGCGCAGCTTTCCTTACGCATAGGCACTTTCTAATAAGTAATAATTCGATTGGCTATTAAATCAACTACCTCGATCTGTTGGTGACGACATGTGCATTAAAATAAATCTAATGCTACTAAAGAAGGTTGAATAGCATAAAAATAAACATAGAACCAACAACGATTAACATTTTTTTATAACTATTTAATAATAAAAGTTTTTACTGAAATAAAAAACTTATAAGCTATAGCCTTAATGTTTTTTATTTGTATAAGATAAATAATATAATTATAAACGAAAGTGGCATTGTTTTTCCAGGGAACAGATCCATTAGGAGAATTAACATAGTCTGTTAATATTTTTCGTATATATTTTCCATAATCTGAAGTTCTTCCGCGGTAAGTGGTTACGGCAACGCTTCCCATTCTCCCGTCATTCAATTTCCAGTGATATTTTCAAAACCAGAAAACGCATTTTAGTTATATATTTCCCGATACTTATTGTAAGGAAATTATACAATAGACAACGTGCCGAAATCATAACTAGCGCGCGTTCAGGTTTACAAAACAAAAGTATTCTAAGGCAAAGCCATCTTGCAGTTAAAATGCCGAAAGCATTGTCAATGCACCGCCTAGCTCTACTTAGCCTGCAGTTAGAAATCCTTTGCTCTACCAAGAGTTGCGTGGTGCTATATGGTTTTATTAATCGCTTACACAAAGAAGGCGTCGTCTCTTACAATGAAATGAGGTATTTTGTTTTTGATTAATTACTGTGTTAGGAGGAAATAGACCGGTGTCATTCAGAATGCTGGTGCCAAACTTAGAACTTCTTATAATATTAGAGTCGCCTTCACTTCCATAAGCACCTATATCAGAATAGGTAAATTTGTAATTTGCATCACAGGTAACCAGCAACACAATTGAATGAAATCCCTATAAATCCAAAAATTTTTAATTCGTATTACTTTTTGGTACAACCGAGGCACATAATCTGATCTTACTTTCTAGTTATAAAATATACTTCCACTTTCTGGAGGTGCTTTTATACTAATGTGTTTTCCGTAAATGGCGCCAACATAATTGGGGAAATTCTACTGGTTTTCAAAACCATTAGCTATTTCCACCACATTTTGTTCCGTCCACTCAGTCACTTAATTTTTTAATACGGCGCATAGTACTTCACAAACGTCTTTCACGATTCTGCCAAAATGCTGTTTGCTGATACGATACCAAAAAGCCAGGTGACGTTGCAAATCCCCGAAGCCAGGTATCTGTAAAAATATTTTTCAAAAAAACATAACACGATTAGAAAGACACTTTGGCAAATATGTATAAAACATACCCCATTACCACTGCCAATTTGGCTTTGATTGGAATAAAATCTTTTGGCACTCTGCGTTTCGCGTTTCGGACGTGGATATGGCTCCACCATCTCATAAAGTTTATCAAAAACTTGCGGTAGCATGCGAAAAGTTTGAACGAATAAATATGGCAAATTTCGCAAGGCTTCGAAATCGGACATGAACCTTCCCTTGTCGCTTCGTTCCTTAAGGTATGGACACACCCAATATTTCGCCGTCTCATGCTCTTTTTTTTGATTTCAGCAAACATCCCAATGGCAGCCATCATGGTATCACAATTCAAAGTAATCATTAAATTCATCCTACAATTAGTTAAAATCATTATTATGAAATATAGTTCATTTTGAAATTTTGTGTAAAATTTACCAATCTTCGTCCACATTCCGTAAATCGCAGTGAAAATATTTAAATACTTACACACATAAGTTTACTTCCTTTGTATATTGTCTTGTTTGCTCTTGCTCTTCTAATGTGGATCATTCACAATACGTAACCAGCTGTCAAAATTACTTGACTACAGCTCATGAAATAAGAATTTTTTCTCTTCACCAATTACTTAAGAGCTAGACACGGACCATACGGTAGATAAATCGAACATCAATTAAGATATTAGAACAAAGCTTTCCACGAATAGTACGTTCAAGCTATGCCATCTCATGCGTAAAAATAGTTGAAATCGGATTATAACTTTTGGTTATAACAAGCCCCCAGATATCCAATAAATGGACCTCAGTACCTCTATCGGACCTGTCCTGATTTGACCGAAAATATCGGTAAATCTGTAAGGTATTGTAATGAAATTGGAGTATTATCTTTCCATGATAATAGTGTACTCTGGTATCAAAAATGGTGAAAAGCAGGTAAATACTTCCCATAGCCCCCATATACCCAATGTAAGGATTTTCAACCTTCCCGTAGACTTTATACCATATATAACGGTCAATATACGAGTTATCACTTTAAAATTTAGAGACCGTCTGAATGTTAAATTCTTCCACAACATATTTTAATATAAAGTTCTGCCTGCACCTCTGATCCCCTGTTCCTCTGATCCTTGCACATTGCGAGAGTATAGAGTGTTCGATGACACTCGAACTTAGCCCTTGTAAGACATTATATTTGCATTCTTACATTACCTTGTGAAAACGGACGAAATCGGATAAAAACCACGCCTAATTCTCATATAACACAATTTATCATATAACTCGTATAACACTCATAATATATATAATATATACATATATAAATACTCATATAACACAATCAGTTTTATCTGATCCTTTCAATTAATTATCTTGATGTGAATTAAGCTTTGAAAATTAAACTTTGTACAAATAGGTCTTTCAAGATCTGCCATTTCTTTCGTAAAAATAGGCGAAATCGTATTATAACTTTTCAAGCCACCTGATACCCAAAATAAGACCACAGCGCCTCTATCTGACTTTTTATCGAGAATATCGGGAAATCCGTAAGATATTGTAATGAAATTAGAGGATTATCTTTCCTTGATAATAGCGTCCTTTGATATCAAAAATTGACAAAATCGGATAAATACTTCCCCTAGCTCCCACATACCTAGTATACAGATTTTCAACATTCCGGTAGACTTTATACCATATATAACGGTTAATATTTAAGATATGTAATGAAATTGGAGGATTGTCTTTCTATGATAATAATGTGGTCTAGTGTCAGAAATGGGAAAATTCAAATAAATATTTCCCCTAGTCCCATAACTTAACAGATAATAGACGAATCTTCAGAAAAAACTACATGCTAACAACAAAAACAATAATCTTTAAAGTTTAAACCGAGGCCGAAATTCATAGTAAAACAAGTAAGCATGGGCTAAGATCGGTTGTAACCGAACATTTTATACTCTCGCAATGTGCAAGGATCAGAGGCGGGAAAATCTTTTCAGGTGCAGGCATAACTTTATATTGAAATATGTTGGGGAATAAGTGGTTTAAGAAAACATATCCACTTAATTTCATTAAAATATCACACATATTGACCAACATAAACGGTTTAAAGTCAGATGGAAACTCGGGAGTTCTTATATCGGGCATTTTTGGGATAGAGTGAGATCTGCACTGATCACATTAACTCTTTTCATTATTGAATTATATTAGGGAACATGTTTTCATGCAATTTTGTGAAGGTAACTCACACAGTAACCGACATATTCAGCATAAAGTCTGCTAGAATAACGAAAATGATTATACGTAGTATATGGGAGCTGGGGTAATTCGTAGGCCGATTTCACACATTTTCGGTAGTAAACTATGGTATATCCAATATTACACGTTCACTTAATTTTGCTAAGATATATTACATATTGACCGAAATATATGGTATAAAGTCTACCCAGATGTTGAAAATCCGTATAGTAGGTACATGGTGGCTAGGGGAAGTGCTTACCCGATTTTATACAATTTAAGCACATGGACACACTGTATCAGAAGGAGACGCTCTCTAAATTTTTATATACCATAGTTCGATATACCATAGTTTTGTACCGAAGATGTGTGAAATCGGTAGACGAATTACCCGAGCACCCAAATAGTACGTATAATGATTTTCCTTCTACTTGCAGACTTCATGCCGATTGTATCGGTCAATCTGTGAGTTAGTTCATTAAATTGCCTGGAAACATGTTCTTTAGTGAAATTAAGTACCGCCAAAAGTTAATGCAGTCAGTCCAGACCTTTCCCTAGCCCAAAGATATCCGTTATAATGATTCTAGCTAACTTTAAACCATTTGTGTTGGACAATATGAGTGATATTTTATTGAAATTAGGTAGACGTGCTTTTTGATATGAATATGATATAGTTTAGCGCTGAATATGAATGGAATCGGTCTAAACCTTGTTCTGTACCCCATATCCCTAAGATAATGATTTCCCATTTTCTGCTCTTGCTCTGGTTTAGCTTTCCGTAATGTACCCAATATAGTAAGTTTAGCCCTTTGGGTTAAGTTTATTTTACATATATCGTTTGAGTTAATTGGGTTGCTTTTAAAATAAATATCTCGGACACTAAGCAAAACTTAGTAATGAAACTAAGTGAGTGCATGACTTGTAATATATGTTAGTAAGGTACGAAATATGATTATAAGCCAAATACAATTTCGCCGAATAAGGAATGTTGAATGCTTAATATAAAGTTTTGTCAACATTTGAAAATATCCCCGACTCCGATCTTTGAAAATTACGAGATTATAAAATGTTTGGTTACACCCGAACTTAGCCCTTGCTTACTTGCTTAAATTAAAGTTTTGCCAGCACCTGAAAACATTCCCGCATCTTTGCGCATTGCGAAAGTATAAAATATTCAGTTATACCTGAACTTAGCCCTTCCTTATTTGGTTAATATCAATTTTTAGCTGAACATATTTAACCGGTTTTGACCTAGACAAATTGCGAGAATATACAATAGAATGTTCGGTTACACCCTTAAATGTTGCTTTTGCAAGCAATAAACAAAAAGCTACAAAATGAAGAAAGTATCTTTAATGAGGTTAGCTTAAATTGAGTGGAGAAAACTGAAGAGCTGAAGAGTGCGGAACAGAATCTCAATCAGACGAAAGGCACATTGCAACACACAAAGCGGGTAAATATTTCTTTATAGATGAAAAGGAAAATCAAGTAAATTGACTGTGATATATATAAATTCAACAGAACCTAAAGACGTTATAAGGAAAAGAAAGTTTTGCTGCAACCGCACATGGAAACTGAGAAAATAATGAATCACGCGTTGGAAATTTTAGACCCTACCCATATTGTCACATAGGACACACATCAATTGCATATACATACATAAATAGAATTGAAATGAGTTGAATTTTCCGTGTCATTTTCCGTAATGAGTAGTAGTTTAAGTGATATAAAAGAGCACCAAGATTCCTTTACTACAAAGCTTCTAGAAAAATTTGGTAAGCTATTTGTATATAAATGTGCTCTAAATCTTGTTTTGTCTTTTCATGTATTGCCTTTACAGCCAACACCTCATATGCTGATAAGAAGCTGATAAGTGATAGCGACATGACAATACAAAATGTCAATGATTTGTGCAAATAATCGCTTGCATTAACCAACACAATCATTGAAAAATGTTCTCAGGTGCTTGGCGTTTCCAGCAGTAAATGAAAAATTTAACTAACAAATTTGTTTAAATAGCTGGAGAGTAAACAAATCGAAAAAAACCGTTGTAGAAAGTCTTCAAGAAAAATCGCAAAATCAACAAGTGCATACCACAAAAATACTTGAACGTGTTGCCGAAATAGAACAAATCTCAGAGACAATAATACATATTTGACAAAAATGCATATGCAAATAGAAAATAAGTGTATGGCGACCACAGACCGACGTACAATTATGGAGGAAATCACTGAGAAATTAACACCTTACCAGAGAAATCCTACACAAACAGAAAGACTCGAGCGGACGCCATTGACACGCTAACGGTTAAATTGGAAGAAAAAACGTTATCGCGCGTGCAACAGAGCACGGAATAGAGCGAAAAACAATCAAATGCTCACTCAACGTTGAGGGAGCAACTTTACAATATGCAAAAGGCACACATTTGGAGTGCACTTAAGAAACACTGAGGGAATATGGCGACGAAGTGAAACGTGCACGACTGGAAAGCGAGCTGAAAATTGGCGAAGCTACTAACGATGTAAAGACGAGTCTTACGGAAGATTCTCAGCATTTAAAGCAACATGTAGCCGTTTCGAATGTTTTGACCAATTCCTTGCAACAAAATATACAGAATTATGCAAATACTGACAAAGATTAGATGAGACTTGCGTAAAGGATGTGTTTAAGCATAGTGAGCATAAGACGTGTGCGACAACGAGTAAACAAAAATTTAAGCAAAATTTTAATGAAAGCAAATAAAAATTTCCATTGCATATTACAGGTGGTACGCCATCGTATCGCAATTTCCTTTATCCTCGTTCTTGGCGGTCACATCGCCACACATCGACGTGGTGAAACGATTTCAGCAAGGGAATGATTGGTCCATTGTACAAAGCTACAAGTACCAAATCTTAGAGTTTTTACCCATACGTACGCAGGCGAATGCTTTTAGAATGAAAGAAATTCCAACAAGAATGAAATAGAATAAGGAAGAGAAGGGGCAAAAGATTAGGCACTTTATTATGTTTGCCTCAAATATTCTACTACTAAAGCGGTCAAATGCCTCAAAAAAGGGACAAATCTGCTTAGTGTTGCCGTGTTTTCCTGTGATATTTATTACTTTACGTATGTTTTTGATAAATTCTTAAATATTTTTCATTTATTAGAATTCATATAGATTAAATTTACTTAGTTTCGATCGAATTTTTATTTGACGTATCAAAACATTATTATATGTTTCTAATTTTATCAAAAATATTTGATTTGATTTGATGGTGGTATTACTGAGGAATTTTTTTCTTCACTTCGGAAAAGCAATATAGTAATTGCCCAGTAGTAAAACCACCCTCTGAATTTATAGATTTTCTAATAAAAATCGTAGATATTTATGCACAACATTTTTATTCTACTTGGCATAGTATCGGGTTTTCCCAAATATTATTTGAAAAAACGGTTGATGTAGAACCATATTATTGTTACGAAAATTGTAATTCCGACGTGAGGGAATGTCTATTTATACGAATTAGAACATATTTCCTAGTAAACGCTTTTAATTAAAAAGTAAAGCAAAATGATTTCAAAAACAGAAGGTTTTTGTGTGTTACACACAAATAGTAATCACGTCCGTTTGTCTACCTATGTGAGTCGGAATTTATATCTATGTCTGTCGGTCTGAATTATTTGACAATTGTCCAATTGTCTGTCGAAGGCCGCAATTTCCCTAGTTACCTTGATCTGTGATTTTGAAATTAGAACTTTTTTAATTAGGCTTGTACGCTTATTATTATTTTTTTTTTTTAATGTTTTCGTGTCCCAGATTCAGTGCCCTTTTCTGCACCACTATTATTTTGATAGGATTTTTTAATTAGCATTTCACCGTGGATGATTTAGAATATTTTGTAAATATTATTTATTACTTAGTAGATTGCTTTGATTTTTAAAATTTTTGTACCTGAATTGTACCTTACTTTTATATAATTATGATTTATATATTTGTCTAAATTCTTACAAGTAGATTGTTTTGTTTTTTATAGTGTACCTATCCTAGTATAGTGTTCCTCCTGGGGAACCGAACACCCAAAAAAGATCGGTAACGCAACCTCAGAGGTGGTGAGGAAAAGCAATTCATATAACAATTAACTATTTAATTAGTTTATGCTTCTAAAATAAGCCAGAAAAATTTGATTAATAGTTTCCATTAAAAATACACTTTCACAAGAAAAGTTCTTCTTTTAAGGTCCTTTTATTTAAAGCTCTGTGCCGGAAAAGGTCCAATTTTTTTCAGGTGATCTCAGCCGTGTGAAAATATTGAAAACCATATGATTCTTTGGTTACTTGTATGCCTATACAATGGGTTGGTTTGATCTGGACGCAACAGCGCCGATTGATGAGGTATGTTGCCATATATTACAAACTTTTTTTTATAAATTTCATGCTTAATAAGTTTGTTCAATTTGTAAGGCAGCGAGGGTGAGCATGAGCTGATAATGCCACCTCTAAAAAATCAAGTGTTATTTTGTCAACTAATTTTCACTCACAAATTATCACTCACTTTTTCACTATCAACTCATAGCTGTAACTAATGTTGTAGCGATAGTTCGCCACGTAAACCGTCGTCATCACAAAATTCTTCAGCACCAACTTAAAGAGTGAGTGTTTTCTACTTCACTACTTTCAGGTCTTAAAACTGGGTATCTAATTATACATTTTTTTTTGCAGGAATTGCAATTTTTTTTCATTTAGAAAATTTGTTTATTACACGTTTTATTTCTTTTGAGTGATTATCATTCATATCTTTGTTCATAATTATTTTGAAGTATTTTTTTATACATTTTTATTTATTTTTTATTTTTGTTCACTATTTTCCAATAACTTAATTCTTAACATTTATAAAATAACTGTTTATTCATTTATTTTTAATATCTACTGAATTATATTTTTTAGTTTTTGAAATTCTATTTCTCATTTGTTCCGATATCTACAGGATCTTCTAACTTTTAAATTACGTGACCTTTTCGTGGCCAATTGTTTTAGCTTGTATTTTCTGCAATTCTTTTCCAATCAAGCACCCTCGATAGTTGGGAGGATGCGCTTCGCCAAAGTTACAGCATTTGGCAGGTTTTGAGCATTCACAGGCCTTATGCTTATCGGATAGTTTTGTGTGTGGCCAAAAGACTAGCAATGCTCGCATTGCGGTGTCATCTTAGTTTTACGCGTTTAATATATACAACTGAATTTAGAATAGTTTTGGTGTCGTACATCTCTTTTATGTTCTCCATCAACGCTATCAGAAACATGTCGAGGAGAGTTTTAGTTTTCCATTGAAGTCTATTGAAAGCACTCACTACACTGCATAAAATTACTATTGGATAAAAATTTTAAATATTACACAGTAAACCCTGTATATGTAAAGTGCTTGCAGACTTATTTGATCGCTTCGATAGTTATGTTGAAAATAAAAGTACCGTTATCTCGCTTATTTGGCGAACACGTACACACAAACTTGGCGTCATCATTATAAGTTCAACCCTGTATAAGAATAATAAATTTGAATTCAATAAATTGTTTATTTTAAGAAATATTTTCAAACAAACATTTTTGTATTCGCTGCTTGTAGACTTATGACGCTGACTGTATATAATATTTTGCCTATAATTCAGTTGCTATAATTATTGACACTAATAAATAGTATATTTGCAGGGTTCCGTAAATTTTCTCTTGTGGAGCCAGAAAAGTTTCCAAACAACTGACGGTTTTCTTCTCTGTGACCACCAATTGGGGATATGGGCGAAGTAACAAATTTCCAAACCCAAATTGGTTGTAAGTCGCTGCTCCTACACTCCAACGTACCTGCATGTCGCGCATTAGACTCCTTGTATTGATGAGCGAGGTTTGTTACTTTTTTGGTTTTTTTTTTAATAAAATTTCAATATTCTTTAAATACGCGCTATGACTTGGGTTTTGATCAGTTCAGTGTACCCAGATTCGCAACAGAGAGTAATATTTTTGTTCACCTAACGGTTGTTTGTAACATCTAAAATTAATCGAGAGAGATATGGAATCATATATCAGTCTGTCTGTCCGTCTGTCCGTGCAAGCATAAACTTGAGTAAAAACTTAGATATTTTGATAAACCTTCGTAGACATCTCCTTTGGCGCTCTGAAGCGGTTTTCTATAACTGAGCTCACAACTGAGATATAAAACTGGAATTTTGTACAGGGAATCACAGTATGGAAGGTCATTTGTCATATATTAAAATCATCCCAATTAACTCAAACGATATATATGATATAAACTCAATGAAAGTGGCTTAATTAAATATATTAGGTACATGAGGAAAAGTCAGCCAGAGAAACGGAAATCATCATATTTGGATTAAAGGAGTTACACAAAGTTCTAAATAGATTTTATTCATATATAGCGCTAAACTACATTATGTTTAGAAAAGCTGTCTACTTAATTTCATTAAAATATCACATATAATAAGCGGTTTAAAGACAGCTGGAAAGTCGGGAATCATTTCATCGAAAATATTGCGGCGATTGGAAGGTGTGGACTGATTGTAACATCTTTTGGCATCACCCAAGTACACTAGAGAACATGTGGTATATGAGAATCGAAAATATTGGGGCGATTTGAAGGTGTGGACTGATTGTAACTTCTTTTGGTATTACTCAAGTACACTAGAGAACATGTGGTATATGCGAGTTGGGATAATTTGTTCACGGAGTTCACCCATTTTCGACATTAAACTATGGTATATCCACTATTATGGGTTTACTTAATTTTGCTAAGATATTTTACATATTTATTGATATATACACTATGAAGCCAACCAGATGTTTAAAATTCCTACATTAGGTATATAGGACTAGGTGTAGCTATGAAATTTCTTTCTTTTAATTCTTTCTTCATGGAGTGAGGCACTTTTAGTAATTTTCTAATTAACCTTTGTATGGAAGTGGACATATTTATCATCCGATTGCGCTCATTTTCCCAGTATATGAGGATATGTTAGAAAGATTTGCTCTAATCAAGTTTAGTTAATACAGCCTTATCCTTAGCTCGGAATTCAACTCGTCTCGTCATCCTGATCAGTTATATATACATAACTCTATATCTGTTTTGATTAGTTTTAGGTGTTACAATCAGCCGTTAGGTGAACAAGACTTATATACTCTGCAATATATCTATTATATCTATTATATCTCTATCTGTTCTATTATATCCTCTCTCTCTCTGCTGGTATTGAGCCCAACTCGGCCGCGGAGGCATTTTTCTGCTGCGTATGCGTCAAAAGGCTCTATCCAGACTCAGACGCACATGAGTGGAGTGTGTCATTCGGTGCCCTTTTCTGTAGGATTCTTCCCTCGCAACAACCTTCAATGGCGTCACCAAATAACACCATAGTGTGACAACTGTCTTTACGGGTACTGCAACAGCCACCACCTGCACACCACTCTCTCGCACGAAGGATCACAACAGTTTTACCGCGGCACATGAGTATTCTACAGCTGAATTGCAATGGACTCTCGAACATATCTGCGGTCCAAGAAACCAAATTAAACGCCCGCTCTGAACTTCTGAGGTGAGCAGGTTTCAACGTCATTTGGAAAGATCGCGAAAGAGATAATGAACTTGGCCTAGCCTTCATTCTGCATCATAGATGGGGACACCGGTCAGGCGATGTTGAGCTCGAAATATTTAATATATACATCCTCCCAGTTGTATGTTGACGTATAGTGATTTAAAGAGATCTAATTACCTTCCAGTAAGAAGAAAAGTTTCGCTGTCAATCATTTAATTGTAGGAAAGGGAAGGCGATGACAAGAAAAAAGAGGAAGAAAAGAAAAAGAAAAAAGAAGAAGATAATAAAAAGAAAGAGGAAGGAGAGAAAATGCTGGAGTAATTAAAGAAGGATGATACAAGAAAGATGACGAAGGATGTGTACCCGAAGAAGAAGGAGACGATAAAGAAAAATTGGAAGATAAATAAAAAAAACATAAGAAAGATGATAAGTCAAAAAACCTCAAGGAAAAGAAAGATAAAAAAGTCGAGAAGAAGAAAGAAGTTAGTTAATAAATTAAAATCATCCAACAAACCAAAAAGTTCAAGCTTAGTAAGTTTTTAAGCGAAAGAAGGAGAAAATTCAAAAGATGAAAGAGGGAAGACAATTAAAAAAAGAAGAAGAAAAGAAGATAAGTCAAAAGAAAGATGATCTTCTTCTCGTGAAGCAAAACAGGTTTGTATGAAAAGTGCTGAGAATGAAGAGACCAGCAAATGATGTAGGAGGAGGGAAAACTACACCTTCTGAATAATCTTAAGACAAAAATATGATGAAACAGACAAGAAGAATGATAAGAATGATGACATGAAGGAGGATAAAAAACAGAAGGCGCTGCATCGTCTCTTAAATTATTGTCGGGAAGAAGCTTTTTTATTGAAAACCAAAATTAGGAGAATTTGCACTTTTTGGAGGATTTACAAACAGACACAAATTATTACAAAATGAAGAGGTAAGCTCAGATAATTAATTAAAATTGAGGTTAATAAAAATTCTTCAAATATATACATAGTTCCTAGGTGGAAGATGTAATTCTTTAGTTAGTGTACAAACCGTTTTATATTTGTCTATTTTAGTGAGGTTTGTAAGAAACCTTTTATTATACTAGTTTTTAAAATCATAGAATTTGAAACTATAAGCTTAGATTTTGTATAATTTTAACATTTTTACTATCCTTGATTTCTTTAAGAAAATCATGTAAAATCACAATATGTAGTTGACTTATGGACTTTTTCATTTCCTTTATAAATTTTGCTATTCTTGAGACCGAAGTATTAGTATGGGTCATTATTTGGTCAGGTGGAGGAGGTGGCGGTAATTTTTACCTTAAAGGTAACCTATGAGGTGGTCAGTCTATGAGGTTTCAGTAAAATGTCTTAATTAACGAATTAAGAAGGGTCAGAGCATAAAAATTATTTTCACAGCTTTCGTCACAAGAATAAATTCCATTACAAATCTTATTAAACTCGCTTTTCTTAATGCGTATTCAAAACAAAACTTCATCACAAGCGGATAAAGTCTTGACGGACCTTCTTTAAATCGTTTGTCCTTTTCTAAGATTAGCGCTTCTGATTCTTTCTTTAATTTATGCAGACATGTTCTCTGTCACCATAGGAAGGTTGGTGTTGCAGAGGGGCGTAACTGGAATACTGCCACGTGCACAAAACGCCGTTAATTGAAAACATATAAAGTGCAATAACTAAGTTTAAATTACGATATAAACGTGATATAAACAAATCTTGTAAAAGTGAGCTTGGCCCCGCCCCCAAATAGGTGCAATGTACATTTCTCATAAACCACTAAAGCCATATCAATCAAACTGGCTCAGAAGAAGTTTTTCTAGAATGTTCTTATATACTGAGAAAATAAGGAAAATCATGTAATAACCACGCCCACCTCCCATACAAAGTTATTTGAAAACTAATAAAAGTGATTTAACTCCCTGAACAAACACGTCAGAAGCATTAAATAGTACAGTAAATATGGTACTGGAGGGCTACACAGGAATCCGTGCAAAATTTGGACGATGTGTGTGGCACCGCCCACTTTTAGGTGAAATCCCATATCTCAGCAACCAATTTCCGCCAAATTCGGTAAATGACATTTCGTTTGCATTTTTATGTCACTTTGTGAAAAAGGGCGAAAGCGGAAAACAATCACGTCTACTTTTCATATAGCACAACTTTAAATTTAGTATATAAATTAAGAATCAATTAAGATATGGGAATGAAACTTTCTAGAAATTGTGCCTTCAAGATATGCCATCTCATGCGTGAAACAGTCGAAATCGGCATATAACTTTTCAAGCTTCCCATATATATGCCATATATAGACTGCTTCTTGTGCTGATATTTTTGTGCAGGGTATAAATGTGACCTATATGTTTAAGTTTTAGCTTAAATCTGTAAATTCTGGCATTTATTTTTGATATAGCTTCTCTTAAAAGCCTAAAAATTCTTCTGTCTGATCTGTTAATATACTTAATTATATACGAACACCAAGCCTATTCGTGCAGTGTATATTGGATATCCATATTTGCCCTATGGAGTTACATTATGGTTATAAGCGTTTATTAAACGATCCTGTATTTTTGTTTTTAGGAAAAATTTGGAAAAAAATGTCGGAAATAGAAAATAGTTATCAAAAGACATATTTATTCTACTATCGGACCGGAAATGTTAAAAATCAAAATCATTTAAAGTTGAATTTAAGACATTTTCAATCGTGGAAAGAATTTCCTCACGTCTTTTCAAAATTTGGTTTTGGCATTGATGGATATGGTGTATCAAAATGACCAAATTTGTGTCCTCTTAATTCTCTAGTACAAGGACGACTGTGGTTATGCTTTTGGTAACCCAAATAATTTTGTAAGTGGCTCACCGAACCATCTGAAGAATTATAACTGTCAATGAAATTAATGACATCAGGGAATGTCTTGAATCTTGAAGGCTGATCCAGGGAGCATTATTATAGGGAGCGGGGAACCTCCCTATCGAAACTTCACTACCCAGTAAAAATTGTTAAGAAAGTGCCCTCGGAAAGCGCCGTCATTATCTTTAAAAAGTTTAAGGATTTGTGGATAGCGGTGGTCAAAATATCTAGCACAAGTAACCGCATCTGATTGAATTAGGCGATACCTATATTGGTTTGTTAAATTGATGGCTTCCTCCTACGAAATATCTTTAGAATCAATAGTTTTAGACAGAATGACCAAAAGCTCAATCCACTAAGATTCAGCAGCTGATAGAGTTATGAGGAATGTTAGAAGTCTAAATTGGCGAATCATTGTAATTGCTTTTATTTTTTCAGTTTTGCAGTGAAAATTTTCGAAGGCAAATGAATGCATATTCTTAATTAGCCACAATCCAAATATTTTATAATTGTAGAACAACTTTAGAATGGTACACGCTCTCCGATCAAAGCGGCGAATTGAAATTCGTTCGTCGAAGTTTTCTATAGGAATATTGTACAAAGGAGTATCTTGACCTCCTGGGTTTAGCTCTGCAGGTGCAGGTGCTATAGAAAATTATTATCTGAGAGGTTATTATGAGAAGTTTGTTACGCATAAAGAGATTGAACCTTTCTAGTATCATCCAGTATCTAGATGCAAAAAAATATCCTTCCTGATTATTAATTTCTGAAAACCATAGATACAGTTTACTGAAAATCGCAAAACTTCCATAATATCTGCGGGATGTATTTTATCAGTCATATAATCATGATTGTATTCCAAGCGCCTTCTTAAATGGATTTGCATCAAATGAGTCTCATCAAAGGGCATTGGTAAGGATGTAACAATATTGTTAACAGAAATGGGTATAAGAACAACTTCTCCTTTAAGCAGACATTGCCCTTGATACTCCAAAAGACAGATGGTCATAAAAGGCAAACTAGGCATTATTTGCCGTTCTTATAATGGGGTTAAATCTATTACGCAATCTGCTATTTTAGGAAAGTCTAGTCCATTTTATATCCATATTTTAGTTTAAATAGTTTCGAATTTTAACTTGTGTACTTGGTGTGAAAACCATAATTTCCCGCAGCAAATATATATTTCGGCAGCTCTTCATATTTTGAAAATAAATGTTTCTCAAATATGTTAAATTGGCACTATAATCAGTTTCTATAATATTCTTTTCTCAAGTTAATTTTCCAATAACTTAATTCTTAACATTTATAAAATAACTGTTTATTCATTTATTTTTAATATCTACTGAATTATATTTTTTAGTTTTTGAAATTCTATTTCTCATTTGTTCCGATATCTACAGGATCTTCTAACTTTTAAATTACGTGACCTTTTCGTGGCCAATTGTTTTAGCTTGTATTTTCTGCAATTCTTTTCCAATCAAGCACCCTCGATAGTTGGGAGGATGCGCTTCGCCAGAGTTACAGCATTTGGCAGGTTTTGAGCATTCACAGGCCTTATGCTTATCGGATAGTTTTGTGTGTGGCCAAATGACTAGCAATGTTTGCATTGTGGTGTCATCTTAGTTTTACGCGTTTAATATATACAACTGAATTTAGAATAGTTTTGGTGTCGTACATCTCTTTTATATTCTCCATCAACGCTATCAGAAACATGTCGAGGAGAGTTTTAGTTTTCCATTGAAGTCTATTGAAAGCACTCACTACACTGCATAAAATTACTATTGGATAAAAATTTTAAATATTACACAGTAAACCCTGTATATGTAAAGTGCTTGCAGACTTATTTGATCGCTTCGATAGTTATGTTGAAAATAAAAGTACCGTTATCTCGCTTATTTGGCGAACACGTACACACAAACTTGGCGTCATCATTATAAGTTCAACCCTGTATAAGAATAATAAATTTGAATTCAATAAATTGTTTATTTTAAGAAATATTTTCAAACAAACATTTTTGTATTCGCTGCTTGTAGACTTATGACGCTGACTGTATATAATATTTTGCCTATAATTCAGTTGCTATAATTATTGACACTAATAAATAGTATATTTGCAGGGTTCCGTAAATTTTCTCTTGTGGAGCCAGAAAAGTTTCCAAACAACTGACGGTTTTCTTCTCTGTGACCACCAATTGGGGATATGGGCGAAGTAACAAATTTCCAAACCCAAATTGGTTGTAAGTCGCTGCTCCTCCACTCCAACGTACCTGCATGTCGCGCATTAGACTCCTTGTATTGATGAGCGAGGTTTGTTACTTTTTTGTTTTTTTTTTTTAATAAAATTTCAATATTCTTTAAATACGCGCTATGACTTGGGTTTTGATCAGTTCAGTGTACCCAGATTCGCAACAGAGAGTAATATTTTTGTTCACCTAACGGTTGTTTGTAACATCTAAAATTAATCGAGAGAGATATGGAATCATATATCAGTCTGTCTGTCCGTCTGTCCGTGCAAGCGTAAACTTGAGTAAAAACTTAGATATTTTGATAAACCTTCGTAGACATCTCCTTTGGCGCTCTGAAGCGGTTTTCTATAACTGAGCTCACAACTGAGATATAAAACTGGAATTTTGTACAGGGAATCACAGTATGGAAGGTCATTTGTCATATATTAAAATCATCCCAATTAACTCAAACGATATATATGATATAAACTCAATGAAAGTGGCTTAATTAAATATATTAGGTACATGAGGAAAAGTCAGCCAGAGAAACGGAAATCATCATATTTGGATTAAAGGAGTTACACAAAGTTCTAAATAGATTTTATTCATATATAGCGCTAAACTACATTATGTTTAGAAAAGCTGTCTACTTAATTTCATTAAAATATCACATATAATAAGCGGTTTAAAGACAGCTGGAAAGTCGGGAATCATTTCATCGAAAATATTGCGGCGATTGGAAGGTGTGGACTGATTGTAACATCTTTTGGCATCACCCAAGTACACTAGAGAACATGTGGTATATGAGAATCGAAAATATTGGGGCGATTTGAAGGTGTGGACTGATTGTAACTTCTTTTGGTATTACTCAAGTACACTAGAGAACATGTGGTATATGCGAGTTGGGATAATTTGTTCACGGAGTTCACCCATTTTCGACATTAAACTATGGTATATCCACTATTATGGGTTTACTTAATTTTGCTAAGATATTTTACATATTTATTGATATATACACTATGAAGCCAACCAGATGTTTAAAATTCCTACATTAGGTATATAGGACTAGGTGTAGCTATGAAATTTCTTTCTTTTAAGTCTTTCTTCATGGAGTGAGGCACTTTTAGTAATTTTCTAATTAACCTTTGTATGGAAGTGGACATATTTATCATCCGATTGCGCTCATTTTCCCAGTATATGAGGATATGTTAGAAAGATTTGCTCTAATCAAGTTTAGTTAATACAGCCTTATCCTTAGCTCGGAATTCAACTCGTCTCGTCATCCTGATCAGTTATATATACATAACTCTATATCTGTTTTGATTAGTTTTAGGTGTTACAATCAGCCGTTAGGTGAACAAGACTTATATACTCTGCAATATATCTATTATATCTCTATCTGTTCTATACCCGAAGAAGAAGGAGACGATAAAGAAAAATTGGAAGATAAATAAAAAAAACATAAGAAAGATGATAAGTCAAAAAACCTCAAGGAAAAGAAAGATAAAAAAGTCGAGAAGAAGAAAGAAGTTAGTTAATAAATTAAAATCATCCAACAAACCAAAAAGTTCAAGCTTAGTAAGTTTTTAAGCGAAAGAAGGAGAAAATTCAAAAGATGAAAGAGGGAAGACAATTAAAAAAAGAAGAAGAAAAGAAGATAAGTCAAAAGAAAGATGATCTTCTTCTCGTGAAGCAAAACAGGTTTGTATGAAAAGTGCTGAGAATGAAGAGACCAGCAAATGATGTAGGAGGAGGGAAAACTACACCTTCTGAATAATCTTAAGACAAAAATATGATGAAACAGACAAGAAGAATGATAAGAATGATGACATGAAGGAGGATAAAAAACAGAAGGCGCTGCATCGTCTCTTAAATTATTGTCGGGAAGAAGCTTTTTTATTGAAAACCAAAATTAGGAGAATTTGCACTTTTTGGAGGATTTACAAACAGACACAAATTATTACAAAATGAAGAGGTAAGCTCAGATAATTAATTAAAATTGAGGTTAATAAAAATTCTTCAAATATATACATAGTTCCTAGGTGGAAGATGTAATTCTTTAGTTAGTGTACAAACCGTTTTATATTTGTCTATTTTAGTGAGGTTTGTAAGAAACCTTTTATTATACTAGTTTTTAAAATCATAGAATTTGAAACTATAAGCTTAGATTTTGTATAATTTTAACATTTTTACTATCCTTGATTTCTTTAAGAAAATCATGTAAAATCACAATATGTAGTTGACTTATGGACTTTTTCATTTCCTTTATAAATTTTGCTATTCTTGAGACCGAAGTATTAGTATGGGTCATTATTTGGTCAGGTGGAGGAGGTGGCGGTAATTTTTACCTTAAAGGTAACCTATGAGGTGGTCAGTCTATGAGGTTTCAGTAAAATGTCTTAATTAACGAATTAAGAAGGGTCAGAGCATAAAAATTATTTTCACAGCTTTCGTCACAAGAATAAATTCCATTACAAATCTTATTAAACTTGCTTTTCTTAATGCGTATTCAAAACAAAACTTCATCACAAGCGGATAAAGTCTTGACGGACCTTCTTTAAATCGTTTGTCCTTTTCTAAGATTAGCGCTTCTGATTCTTTCTTTAATTTATGCAGACATGTTCTCTGTCACCATAGGAAGGTTGGTGTTGCAGAGGGGCGTAACTGGAATACTGCCACGTGCACAAAACGCCGTTAATTGAAAACATATAAAGTGCAATAACTAAGTTTAAATTATGATATAAACGTGATATAAACAAATCTTGTAAAAGTGAGCTTGGCCCCGCCCCCAAATAGGTGCAATGTACATTTCTCATAAACCACTAAAGCCATATCAATCAAACTGGCTCAGAAGAAGTTTTTCTAGAATGTTCTTATATACTGAGAAAATAAGGAAAATCATGTAATAACCACGCCCACCTCCCATACAAAGTTATTTGAAAACTAATAAAAGTGATTTAACTCCCTGAACAAACACGTCAGAAGCATTAAATAGTACAGTAAATATGGTACTGGAGGGCTACACAGGAATCCGTGCAAAATTTGGACGATGTGTGTGGCACCGCCCACTTTTAGGTGAAATCCCATATCTCAGCAACCAATTTCCGCCAAATTCGGTAAATGACATTTCGTTTGCATTTTTATGTCACTTTGTGAAAAAGGGCGAAAGCGGAAAACAATCACGTCTACTTTTCATATAGCACAACTTTAAATTTAGTATATAAATTAAGAATCAATTAAGATATGGGAATGAAACTTTCTAGAAATTGTGCCTTCAAGATATGCCATCTCATGCGTGAAACAGTCGAAATCGGCATATAACTTTTCAAGCTTCCCATATATATGCCATATATAGACTGCTTCTTGTGCTGATATTTTTGTGCAGGGTATAAATGTGACCTATATGTTTAAGTTTTAGCTTAAATCTGTAAATTCTGGCATTTATTTTTGATATAGCTTCTCTTAAAAGCCTAAAAATTCTTCTGTCTGATCTGTTAATATACTTAATTATATACGAACACCAAGCCTATTCGTGCAGTGTATATTGGATATCCATATTTGCCCTATGGAGTTACATTATGGTTATAAGCGTTTATAAAACGATCCTGTATTTTTGTTTTTAGGAAAAATTTGGAAAAAAATGTCGGAAATAGAAAATAGTTATCAAAAGACATATTTATTCTACTATCGGACAGGAAATGTTAAAAATGAAAATCATTTAAAGTTGAATTTAAAACATTTTCAATCGTGGAAAGGATTTCCTCATGTCTTTTCAAAATTTGGTTCTGACATTGATGGATATGGTGTATTAAAATGACCAAATTTGTGTCCTCTTATTTCTCCAGTACAAGAACGACTGTGGTTATGCTTTTGGTAACCCAAATAATTTTGTAAGTGGCTCACCGAACCATCTGAAGAATTATAACTGTCAATGAAATTAATGACATCAGGGAATGTCTTGAATCTTGAAGGCTGATCCAGGGAGCATTATTATAGGGAGCGGGGAACCTCCCTATCGAAACTTCACTGCCCAGTAAAAATTGTTAAGAAAGTGCCCTCGGATAGCGCCGTCATTATCTTTAAAAAGTTTAAGGATTTGTGGATAGCGGTGGTCAAAATATCTAGCACAAGTAACCGCATCTGATTGAATTAGGCGATACCTATATTGGTTTGTTAAATTGATGGCTTCCTCCTACGAAATATCTTTAGAATCAATAGTTTTAGACAGAATGACCAAAAGCTCAATCCACTAAGATTCAGCAGCTGATAGAGTTATGAGGAATGTTAGAAGTCTAAATTGGCGAATCATTGTAATTGCTTTTATTTTTTCAGTTTTGCAGTGAAAATTTTCGAAGGCAAATGAATGCATATTCTTAATTAGCCACAATCCAAATATTTTATAATTGTAGAACAACTTTAGAATGGTACACGCTCTCCGATCAAAGCGGCGAATTGAAATTCGTTCGTCGAAGTTTTCTATAGGAATATTGTACAAAGGAGTATCTTGACCTCCTGGGTTTAGCTCTGCAGGTGCAGGTGCTATAGAAAATTATTATCTGAGAGGTTATTATGAGAAGTTTGTTACGCATAAAGAGATTGAACCTTTCTAGTATCATTCAGTATCTAGATGCAAAAAAATATCCTTCCTGATTATTAATTTCTGAAAACCATAGATACAGTTTACTGAAAATCGCAAAACTTCCATAATATCTGCGGGATGTATTTTATCAGTCATATAATCATGATTGTATTCCAAGCGCCTTCTTAAATGGATTTGCATCAAATGAGTCTCATCAAAGGGCATTGGTAAGGATGTAACAATATTGTTAACAGAAATGGGTATAAGAACAACTTCTCCTTTAAGCAGACATTGCCCTTGATACCACAAAAGACAGATGGTCATAAAAGGCAAACTAGGTATTATTTGCCGTTCTTATAATGGGGTTAAATCTATTACGCAATCTGCTATTTTAGGAAAGTCTAGTCCATTTTATATCCATATTTTAGTTTAAATAGTTTCGAATTTTAACTTGTGTACTTGGTGTGAAAACCATAATTTCCCGCAGCAAATATATATTTCGGCAGCTCTTCATATTTTGAAAATAAATGTTTCTCAAATATGTTAAATTGGCACTATAATCAGTTTCTATAATATTCTTTTCTCAAGTTAATTTTCCAATAACTTAATTCTTAACATTTATAAAATAACTGTTTATTCATTTATTTTTAATATCTACTGAATTATATTTTTTAGTTTTTGAAATTCTATTTCTCATTTGTTCCGATATCTACAGGATCTTCTAACTTTTAAATTACGTGACCTTTTCGTGGCCAATTGTTTTAGCTTGTATTTTCTGCAATTCATTTCCAATCAAGCACCCTCGATAGTTGGGAGGATGCGCTTCGCCAAAGTTACAGCATTTGGCAAGTTTTGAGCATTCACAGGCCTTATGCTTATCGGATAGTTTTGTGTGTGGCCAAATGACTAGCAATGTTTGCATTGTGGTGTCATCTTAGTTTTACGCGTTTAATATATACAACTGAATTTAGAATAGTTTTGGTGTCGTACATCTCTTTTATATTCTCCATCAACGCTATCAGAAACATGTCGAGGAGAGTTTTAGTTTTCCATTGAAGTCTATTGAAAGCACTCACTACACTGCATAAAATTACTATTGGATAAAAATTTTAAATATTACACAGTAAACCCTGTATATGTAAAGTGCTTGCAGACTTATTTGATTGCTTCGATAGTTATGTTGAAAATAATAGTACCGTTATCTCGCTTATTTGGCGAACACGTACACACAAACTTGGCGTCATCATTTTAGGTTCAACCCTGTATAAGAATAATAAATTTGAATTCAATAAATTGTTTATTTTAAGAAATATTTTCAAACAAACATTTTTGTATTCGCTGCTTGTAGACTTATGACGCTGACTGTATATAATATTTTGCCTATAATTCAGTTGCTATAATTATCGACACTAATAAATAGTATATTTGCAGGGTTCCGTAAATTTTCTCTTGTGGAGCCAGAAAAGTTTCCAAACAACTGACGGTTTTCTTCTCTGTGACCACCAATTGGGGATATGGGCGAAGTAACAAATTTCCAAACCCAAATTGGTTGTAAGTCGCTGCTCCTCCACTCCAACGTACCTGCATGTCGCGCATTAGACTCCTTGTATTGATGAGCGAGGTTTGTTACTTTTTTGTTTTTTTTTTTAAATAAAATTTCAATATTCTTTAAATACGCGCTATGACTTGGGTTTTGATCAGTTCAGTGTACCCAGATTCGCAACAGAGAGTAATATTTTTGTTCACCTAACGGTTGTTTGTAACATCTAAAATTAATCGAGAGAGATATGGAATCATATATCAGTCTGTCTGTCCGTCTGTCCGTGCAAGCGTAAACTTGAGTAAAAACTTAGATATTTTGATAAACCTTCGTAGACATCTCCTTTGGCGCTCTGAAGCGGTTTTCTATAACTGAGCTCACAACTGAGATATAAAACTGGAATTTTGTACAGGGAATCACAGTATGGAAGGTCATTTGTCATATATTAAAATCATCCCAATTAACTCAAACGATATATATGATATAAACTCAATGAAAGTGGCTTAATTAAATATATTAGGTACATGAGGAAAAGTCAGCCAGAGAAACGGAAATTATCATATTTGGATTAAAGGAGTTACACAAAGTTCTAAATAGATTTTATTCATATATAGCGCTAAACTACATTATGTTTAGAAAAGCTGTCTACTTAATTTCATTAAAATATCACATATAATAAGCGGTTTAAAGACAGCTGGAAAGTCGGGAATCATTTCATCGAAAATATTGCGGCGATTGGAAGGTGTGGACTGATTGTAACATCTTTTGGCATCACCCAAGTACACTAGAGAACATGTGGTATATGAGAATCGAAAATATTGGGGCGATTTGAAGGTGTGGACTGATTGTAACTTCTTTTGGTATTACTCAAGTACACTAGAGAACATGTGGTATATGCGAGTTGGGATAATTTGTTCACGGAGTTCACCCATTTTCGACATTAAACTATGGTATATCCACTATTATGGGTTTACTTAATTTTGCTAAGATATTTTACATATTTATTGATATATACACTATGAAGCCAACCAGATGTTTAAAATTCCTACATTAGGTATATA
Organism: Bactrocera minax; assembly: GCA_021498325.1. Classification (NCBI taxonomy): domain Eukaryota; kingdom Metazoa; phylum Arthropoda; class Insecta; order Diptera; family Tephritidae; genus Bactrocera; species Bactrocera minax. Next base: position 140,055 of record JAKEEE010000130.1, on the reverse strand, counting down.
GGACTAGGTGTAGCTATGAAATTTCTTTCTTTTAAGTCTTTCTTCATGGAGTGAGGCACTTTTAGTAATTTTCTAATTAACCTTTGTATGGAAGTGGACATATTTATCATCCGATTGCGCTCATTTTCCCAGTATATGAGGATATGTTAGAAAGATTTGCTCTAATCAAGTTTAGTTAATACAGCCTTATCCTTAGCTCGGAATTCAACTCGTCTCGTCATCCTGATCAGTTATATATACATAACTCTATATCTGTTTTGATTAGTTTTAGGTGTTACAATCAGCCGTTAGGTGAACAAGACTTATATACTCTGCAATATATCTATTATATCTATTATATCTCTATCTGTTCTATTATATCCTCTCTCTCTCTGCTGGTATTGAGCCCAACTCGGCCGCGGAGGCATTTTTCTGCTGCGTATGCGTCAAAAGGCTCTATCCAGACTCAGACGCACATGAGTGGAGTGTGTCATTCGGTGCCCTTTTCTGTAGGATTCTTCCCTCGCAACAACCTTCAATGGCGTCACCAAATAACACCATAGTGTGACAACTGTCTTTACGGGTACTGCAACAGCCACCACCTGCACACCACTCTCTCGCACGAAGGATCACAACAGTTTTACCGCGGCACATGAGTATTCTACAGCTGAATTGCAATGGACTCTCGAACATATCTGCGGTCCAAGAAACCAAATTAAACGCCCGCTCTGAACTTCTGAGGTGAGCAGGTTTCAACGTCATTTGGAAAGATCGCGAAAGAGATAATGAACTTGGCCTAGCCTTCATTCTGCATCATAGATGGGGACACCGGTCAGGCGATGTTGAGCTCGAAATATTTAATATATACATCCTCCCAGTTGTATGTTGACGTATAGTGATTTAAAGAGATCTAATTACCTTCCAGTAAGAAGAAAAGTTTCGCTGTCAATCATTTAATTGTAGGAAAGGGAAGGCGATGACAAGAAAAAAGAGGAAGAAAAGAAAAAGAAAAAAGAAGAAGATAATAAAAAGAAAGAGGAAGGAGAGAAAATGCTGGAGTAATTAAAGAAGGATGATACAAGAAAGATGACGAAGGATGTGTACCCGAAGAAGAAGGAGACGATAAAGAAAAATTGGAAGATAAATAAAAAAAACATAAGAAAGATGATAAGTCAAAAAACCTCAAGGAAAAGAAAGATAAAAAAGTCGAGAAGAAGAAAGAAGTTAGTTAATAAATTAAAATCATCCAACAAACCAAAAAGTTCAAGCTTAGTAAGTTTTTAAGCAAAAGAAGGAGAAAATTCAAAAGATGAAAGAGGGAAGACAATTAAAAAAAGAAGAAGAAAAGAAGATAAGTCAAAAGAAAGATGATCTTCTTCTCGTGAAGCAAAACAGGTTTGTATGAAAAGTGCTGAGAATGAAGAGACCAGCAAATGATGTAGGAGGAGGGAAAACTACACCTTCTGAATAATCTTAAGACAAAAATATGATGAAACAGACAAGAAGAATGATAAGAATGATGACATGAAGGAGGATAAAAAACAGAAGGCGCTGCATCGTCTCTTAAATTATTGTCGGGAAGAAGCTTTTTTATTGAAAACCAAAATTAGGAGAATTTGCACTTTTTGGAGGATTTACAAACAGACACAAATTATTACAAAATGAAGAGGTAAGCTCAGATAATTAATTAAAATTGAGGTTAATAAAAATTCTTCAAATATATACATAGTTCCTAGGTGGAAGATGTAATTCTTTAGTTAGTGTACAAACCGTTTTATATTTGTCTATTTTAGTGAGGTTTGTAAGAAACCTTTTATTATACTAGTTTTTAAAATCATAGAATTTGAAACTATAAGCTTAGATTTTGTATAATTTTAACATTTTTACTATCCTTGATTTCTTTAAGAAAATCATGTAAAATCACAATATGTAGTTGACTTATGGACTTTTTCATTTCCTTTATAAATTTTGCTATTCTTGAGACCGAAGTATTAGTATGGGTCATTATTTGGTCAGGTGGAGGAGGTGGCGGTAATTTTTACCTTAAAGGTAACCTATGAGGTGGTCAGTCTATGAGGTTTCAGTAAAATGTCTTAATTAACGAATTAAGAAGGGTCAGAGCATAAAAATTATTTTCACAGCTTTCGTCACAAGAATAAATTCCATTACAAATCTTATTAAACTCGCTTTTCTTAATGCGTATTCAAAACAAAACTTCATCACAAGCGGATAAAGTCTTGACGGACCTTCTTTAAATCGTTTGTCCTTTTCTAAGATTAGCGCTTCTGATTCTTTCTTTAATTTATGCAGACATGTTCTCTGTCACCATAGGAAAATTAATTTAATTAATTAATTAACCCGTTAATTGAAAACATATAAAGTGCAATAACTAAGTTTAAATTATGATATAAACGTGATATAAACAAATCTTGTAAAAGTGAGCTTGGCCCCGCCCCCAAATAGGTGCAATGTACATTTCTCATAAACCACTAAAGCCATATCAATCAAACTGGCTCAGAAGAAGTTTTTCTAGAATGTTCTTATATACTGAGAAAATAAGGAAAATCATGTAATAACCACGCCCACCTCCCATACAAAGTTATTTGAAAACTAATAAAAGTGATTTAACTCCCTGAACAAACACGTCAGAAGCATTAAATAGTACAGTAAATATGGTACTGGAGGGCTACACAGGAATCCGTGCAAAATTTGGACGATGTGTGTGGCACCGCCCACTTTTAGGTGAAATCCCATATCTCAGCAACCAATTTCCGCCAAATTCGGTAAATGACTCACTTTGTGAAAAAGGGCGAAAGCGGAAAACAATCACGTCTACTTTTCATATAGCACAACTTTAAATTTAGTATATAAATTAAGAATCAATTAAGATATGGGAATGAAACTTTCTAGAAATTGTGCCTTCAAGATATGCCATCTCATGCGTGAAACAGTCGAAATCGGCATATAACTTTTCAAGCTTCCCATATATATGCCATATATAGACTGCTTCTTGTGCTGATATTTTTGTGCAGGGTATAAATGTGACCTATATGTTTAAGTTTTAGCTTAAATCTGTAAATTCTGGCATTTATTTTTGATATAGCTTCTCTTAAAAGCCTAAAAATTCTTCTGTCTGATCTGTTAATATACTTAATTATATACGAACACCAAGCCTATTCGTGCAGTGTATATTGGATATCCATATTTGCCCTATGGAGTTACATTATGGTTATAAGCGTTTATAAAACGATCCTGTATTTTTGTTTTTAGGAAAAATTTGGAAAAAAATGTCGGAAATAGAAAATAGTTATCAAAAGACATATTTATTCTACTATCGGACAGGAAATGTTAAAAATCAAAATCATTTAAAGTTGAATTTAAAACATTTTCAATCGTGGAAAGGATTTCCTCATGTCTTTTCAAAATTTGGTTCTGACATTGATGGATATGGTGTATTAAAATGACCAAATTTGTGTCCTCTTATTTCTCCAGTACAAGAACGACTGTGGTTATGCTTTTGGTAACCCAAATAATTTTGTAAGTGGCTCACCGAACCATCTGAAGAATTATAACTGTCAATGAAATTAATGACATCAGGGAATGTCTTGAATCTTGAAGGCTGATCCAGGGAGCATTATTATAGGGAGCGGGGAACCTCCCTATCGAAACTTCACTGCCCAGTAAAAATTGTTAAGAAAGTGCCCTCGGATAGCGCCGTCATTATCTTTAAAAAGTTTAAGGATTTGTGGATAGCGGTGGTCAAAATATCTAGCACAAGTAACCGCATCTGATTGAATTAGGCGATACCTATATTGGTTTGTTAAATTGATGGCTTCCTCCTACGAAATATCTTTAGAATCAATAGTTTTAGACAGAATGACCAAAAGCTCAATCCACTAAGATTCAGCAGCTGATAGAGTTATGAGGAATGTTAGAAGTCTAAATTGGCGAATCATTGTAATTGCTTTTATTTTTTCAGTTTTGCAGTGAAAATTTTCGAAGGCAAATGAATGCATATTCTTAATTAGCCACAATCCAAATATTTTATAATTGTAGAACAACTTTAGAATGGTACACGCTCTCCGATCAAAGCGGCGAATTGAAATTCGTTCGTCGAAGTTTTCTATAGGAATATTGTACAAAGGAGTATCTTGACCTCCTGGGTTTAGCTCTGCAGGTGCAGGTGCTATAGAAAATTATTATCTGAGAGGTTATTATGAGAAGTTTGTTACGCATAAAGAGATTGAACCTTTCTAGTATCATTCAGTATCTAGATGCAAAAAAATATCCTTCCTGATTATTAATTTCTGAAAACCATAGATACAGTTTACTGAAAATCGCAAAACTTCCATAATATCTGCGGGATGTATTTTATCAGTCATATAATCATGATTGTATTCCAAGCGCCTTCTTAAATGGATTTGCATCAAATGAGTCTCATCAAAGGGCATTGGTAAGGATGTAACAATATTGTTAACAGAAATGGGTATAAGAACAACTTCTCCTTTAAGCAGACATTGCCCTTGATACCACAAAAGACAGATGGTCATAAAAGGCAAACTAGGTATTATTTGCCGTTCTTATAATGGGGTTAAATCTATTACGCAATCTGCTATTTTAGGAAAGTCTAGTCCATTTTATATCCATATTTTAGTTTAAATAGTTTCGAATTTTAACTTGTGTACTTGGTGTGAAAACCATAATTTCCCGCAGCAAATATATATTTCGGCAGCTCTTCATATTTTGAAAATAAATGTTTCTCAAATATGTTAAATTGGCACTATAATCAGTTTCTATAATATTCTTTTCTCAAGTTAATTTTCCAATAACTTAATTCTTAACATTTATAAAATAACTGTTTATTCATTTATTTTTAATATCTACTGAATTATATTTTTTAGTTTTTGAAATTCTATTTCTCATTTGTTCCGATATCTACAGGATCTTCTAACTTTTAAATTACGTGACCTTTTCGTGGCCAATTGTTTTAGCTTGTATTTTCTGCAATTCATTTCCAATCAAGCACCCTCGATAGTTGGGAGGATGCGCTTCGCCAAAGTTACAGCATTTGGCAGGTTTTGAGCATTCACAGGCCTTATGCTTATCGGATAGTTTTGTGTGTGGCCAAATGACTAGCAATGTTTGCATTGTGGTGTCATCTTAGTTTTACGCGTTTAATATATACAACTGAATTTAGAATAGTTTTGGTGTCGTACATCTCTTTTATATTCTCCATCAACGCTATCAGAAACATGTCGAGGAGAGTTTTAGTTTTCCATTGAAGTCTATTGAAAGCACTCACTACACTGCATAAAATTACTATTGGATAAAAATTTTAAATATTACACAGTAAACCCTGTATATGTAAAGTGCTTGCAGACTTATTTGATTGCTTCGATAGTTATGTTGAAAATAATAGTACCGTTATCTCGCTTATTTGGCGAACACGTACACACAAACTTGGCGTCATCATTTTAGGTTCAACCCTGTATAAGAATAATAAATTTGAATTCAATAAATTGTTTATTTTAAGAAATATTTTCAAACAAACATTTTTGTATTCGCTGCTTGTAGACTTATGACGCTGACTGTATATAATATTTTGCCTATAATTCAGTTGCTATAATTATCGACACTAATAAATAGTATATTTGCAGGGTTCCGTAAATTTTCTCTTGTGGAGCCAGAAAAGTTTCCAAACAACTGACGGTTTTCTTCTCTGTGACCACCAATTGGGGATATGGGCGAAGTAACAAATTTCCAAACCCAAATTGGTTGTAAGTCGCTGCTCCTCCACTCCAACGTACCTGCATGTCGCGCATTAGACTCCTTGTATTGATGAGCGAGGTTTGTTACTTTTTTGTTTTTTTTTTTTAATAAAATTTCAATATTCTTTAAATACGCGCTATGACTTGGGTTTTGATCAGTTCAGTGTACCCAGATTCGCAACAGAGAATAATATTTTTGTTCACCTAACGGTTGTTTGTAACATCTAAAATTAATCGAGAGAGATATGGAATCATATATCAGTCTGTCTGTCCGTCTGTCCGTGCAAGCGTAAACTTGAGTAAAAACTTAGATATTTTGATAAACCTTCGTAGACATCTCCTTTGGCGCTCTGAAGCGGTTTTCTATAACTGAGCTCACAACTGAGATATAAAACTGGAATTTTGTACAGGGAATCACAGTATGGAAGGTCATTTGTCATATATTAAAATCATCCCAATTAACTCAAACGATATATATGATATAAACTCAATGAAAGTGGCTTAATTAAATATATTAGGTACATGAGGAAAAGTCAGCCAGAGAAACGGAAATTATCACATTTGGATTAAAGGAGTTACACAAAGTTCTAAATAGATTTTATTCATATATAGCGCTAAACTACATTATGTTTAGAAAAGCTGTCTACTTAATTTCATTAAAATATCACATATAATAAGCGGTTTAAAGACAGCTGGAAAGTCGGGAATCATTTCATCGAAAATATTGCGGCGATTGGAAGGTGTGGACTGATTGTAACATCTTTTGGCATCACCCAAGTACACTAGAGAACATGTGGTATATGAGAATCGAAAATATTGGGGCGATTTGAAGGTGTGGACTGATTGTAACTTCTTTTGGTATTACTCAAGTACACTAGAGAACATGTGGTATATGCGAGTTGGGATAATTTGTTCACGGAGTTCACCCATTTTCGACATTAAACTATGGTATATCCACTATTATGGGTTTACTTAATTTTGCTAAGATATTTTACATATTTATTGATATATACACTATGAAGCCAACCAGATGTTTAAAATTCCTACATTAGGTATATAGGACTAGGTGTAGCTATGAAATTTCTTTCTTTTAAGTCTTTCTTCATGGAGTGAGGCACTTTTAGTAATTTTCTAATTAACCTTTGTATGGAAGTGGACATATTTATCATCCGATTGCGCTCATTTTCCCAGTATATGAGGATATGTTAGAAAGATTTGCTCTAATCAAGTTTAGTTAATACAGCCTTATCCTTAGCTCGGAATTCAACTCGTCTCGTCATCCTGATCAGTTATATATACATAACTCTATATCTGTTTTGATTAGTTTTAGGTGTTACAATCAGCCGTTAGGTGAACAAGACTTATATACTCTGCAATATATCTATTATATCTATTATATCTCTATCTGTTCTATTATATCCTCTCTCTCTCTGCTGGTATTGAGCCCAACTCGGCCGCGGAGGCATTTTTCTGCTGCGTATGCGTCAAAAGGCTCTATCCAGACTCCACTTCGGTTAAATGTAATACATGCAGAGATCGGACCACAAGTTATGTGACCACATACTGCCAACGCATCACTGTGGAACTGGCCTTTAAGGCCGTGCAAATAGCAGCCGGTTCGCGCTGAGCGCCGCTACTCCAGCCGAGTGGCCATCAAAGGACCAGCCAGCTTGATCAGTCTGATTTCCAGATTGATCAGTCCCATCCCCACAAAGCAACTCCCCAATACCTCAGATCATCCCACCAGTCAGGTGCAATTCCTGCTGTGGCTGGTGTTATTTACCGATGTGAAATACCGCGCGCACCGCACATGAGTGGAGTGTGTCATTCGGTGCCCTTTTCTGTAGGATTCTTCACTCGCAACAACCTTCAATGGCGTCACCAAATAACACCATAGTGTGACAACTGTCTTTACGGGTACTGCAACAGCCACCACCTGCACACCACTCTCTCGCACGAAGGATCACAACAGTTTTACCGCGGCACATGAGTATTCTACAGCTGAATTGCAATGGACTCTCGAACATATCTGCGGTCCAAGAAACCAAATTAAACGCCCGCTCTGAACTTCTGAGGTGAGCAGGTTTCAACGTCATTTGGAAAGATCGCGAAAGAGATAATGAACTTGGCCTAGCCTTCATTCTGCATCATAGATGGGGACACCGGTCAGGCGATGTTGAGCTCGAAATATTTAATATATACATCCTCCCAGTTGTATGTTGACGTATAGTGATTTAAAGAGATCTAATTACCTTCCAGTAAGAAGAAAAGTTTCGCTGTCAATCATTTAATTGTAGGAAAGGGAAGGCGATGACAAGAAAAAAGAGGAAGAAAAGAAAAAGAAAAAAGAAGAAGATAATAAAAAGAAAGAGGAAGGAGAGAAAATGCTGGAGTAATTAAAGAAGGATGATACAAGAAAGATGACGAAGGATGTGTACCCGAAGAAGAAGGAGACGATAAAGAAAAATTGGAAGATAAATAAAAAAAACATAAGAAAGATGATAAGTCAAAAAACCTCAAGGAAAAGAAAGATAAAAAAGTCGAGAAGAAGAAAGAAGTTAGTTAATAAATTAAAATCATCCAACAAACCAAAAAGTTCAAGCTTAGTAAGTTTTTAAGCGAAAGAAGGAGAAAATTCAAAAGATGAAAGAGGGAAGACAATTAAAAAAAGAAGAAGAAAAGAAGATAAGTCAAAAGAAAGATGATCTTCTTCTCGTGAAGCAAAACAGGTTTGTATGAAAAGTGCTGAGAATGAAGAGACCAGCAAATGATGTAGGAGGAGGGAAAACTACACCTTCTGAATAATCTTAAGACAAAAATATGATGAAACAGACAAGAAGAATGATAAGAATGATGACATGAAGGAGGATAAAAAACAGAAGGCGCTGCATCGTCTCTTAAATTATTGTCGGGAAGAAGCTTTTTTATTGAAAACCAAAATTAGGAGAATTTGCACTTTTTGGAGGATTTACAAACAGACACAAATTATTACAAAATGAAGAGGTAAGCTCAGATAATTAATTAAAATTGAGGTTAATAAAAATTCTTCAAATATATACATAGTTCCTAGGTGGAAGATGTAATTCTTTAGTTAGTGTACAAACCGTTTTATATTTGTCTATTTTAGTGAGGTTTGTAAGAAACCTTTTATTATACTAGTTTTTAAAATCATAGAATTTGAAACTATAAGCTTAGATTTTGTATAATTTTAACATTTTTACTATCCTTGATTTCTTTAAGAAAATCATGTAAAATCACAATATGTAGTTGACTTATGGACTTTTTCATTTCCTTTATAAATTTTGCTATTCTTGAGACCGAAGTATTAGTATGGGTCATTATTTGGTCAGGTGGAGGAGGTGGCGGTAATTTTTACCTTAAAGGTAACCTATGAGGTGGTCAGTCTATGAGGTTTCAGTAAAATGTCTTAATTAACGAATTAAGAAGGGTCAGAGCATAAAAATTATTTTCACAGCTTTCGTCACAAGAATAAATTCCATTACAAATCTTATTAAACTCGCTTTTCTTAATGCGTATTCAAAACAAAACTTCATCACAAGCGGATAAAGTCTTGACGGACCTTCTTTAAATCGTTTGTCCTTTTCTAAGATTAGCGCTTCTGATTCTTTCTTTAATTTATGCAGACATGTTCTCTGTCACCATAGGAAAATTAATTTAATTAATTAATTAACCCGTTAATTGAAAACATATAAAGTGCAATAACTAAGTTTAAATTATGATATAAACGTGATATAAACAAATCTTGTAAAAGTGAGCTTGGCCCCGCCCCCAAATAGGTGCAATGTACATTTCTCATAAACCACTAAAGCCATATCAATCAAACTGGCTCAGAAGAAGTTTTTCTAGAATGTTCTTATATACTGAGAAAATAAGGAAAATCATGTAATAACCACGCCCACCTCCCATACAAAGTTATTTGAAAACTAATAAAAGTGATTTAACTCCCTGAACAAACACGTCAGAAGCATTAAATAGTACAGTAAATATGGTACTGGAGGGCTACACAGGAATCCGTGCAAAATTTGGACGACGTGTGTGGCACCGCCCACTTTTAGGTGAAATCCCATATCTCAGCAACCAATTTCCGCCAAATTCGGTAAATGACTTTGTGAAAAAGGGCGAAAGCGGAAAACAATCACGTCTACTTTTCATATAGCACAACTTTAAATTTAGTATATAAATTAAGAATCAATTAAGATATGGGAATGAAACTTTCTAGAAATTGTGCCTTCAAGATATGCCATCTCATGCGTGAAACAGTCGAAATCGGCATATAACTTTTCAAGCTTCCCATATATATGCCATATATAGACTGCTTCTTGTGCTGATATTTTTGTGCAGGGTATAAATGTGACCTATATGTTTAAGTTTTAGCTTAAATCTGTAAATTCTGGCATTTATTTTTGATATAGCTTCTCTTAAAAGCCTAAAAATTCTTCTGTCTGATCTGTTAATATACTTAATTATATACGAACACCAAGCCTATTCGTGCAGTGTATATTGGATATCCATATTTGCCCTATGGAGTTACATTATGGTTATAAGCGTTTATAAAACGATCCTGTATTTTTGTTTTTAGGAAAAATTTGGAAAAAAATGTCGGAAATAGAAAATAGTTATCAAAAGACATATTTATTCTACTATCGGACAGGAAATGTTAAAAATCAAAATCATTTAAAGTTGAATTTAAAACATTTTCAATCGTGGAAAGGATTTCCTCATGTCTTTTCAAAATTTGGTTCTGACATTGATGGATATGGTGTATTAAAATGACCAAATTTGTGTCCTCTTATTTCTCCAGTACAAGAACGACTGTGGTTATGCTTTTGGTAACCCAAATAATTTTGTAAGTGGCTCACCGAACCATCTGAAGAATTATAACTGTCAATGAAATTAATGACATCAGGGAATGTCTTGAATCTTGAAGGCTGATCCAGGGAGCATTATTATAGGGAGCGGGGAACCTCCCTATCGAAACTTCACTGCCCAGTAAAAATTGTTAAGAAAGTGCCCTCGGATAGCGCCGTCATTATCTTTAAAAAGTTTAAGGATTTGTGGATAGCGGTGGTCAAAATATCTAGCACAAGTAACCGCATCTGATTGAATTAGGCGATACCTATATTGGTTTGTTAAATTGATGGCTTCCTCCTACGAAATATCTTTAGAATCAATAGTTTTAGACAGAATGACCAAAAGCTCAATCCACTAAGATTCAGCAGCTGATAGAGTTATGAGGAATGTTAGAAGTCTAAATTGGCGAATCATTGTAATTGCTTTTATTTTTTCAGTTTTGCAGTGAAAATTTTCGAAGGCAAATGAATGCATATTCTTAATTAGCCACAATCCAAATATTTTATAATTGTAGAACAACTTTAGAATGGTACACGCTCTCCGATCAAAGCGGCGAATTGAAATTCGTTCGTCGAAGTTTTCTATAGGAATATTGTACAAAGGAGTATCTTGACCTCCTGGGTTTAGCTCTGCAGGTGCAGGTGCTATAGAAAATTATTATCTGAGAGGTTATTATGAGAAGTTTGTTACGCATAAAGAGATTGAACCTTTCTAGTATCATTCAGTATCTAGATGCAAAAAAATATCCTTCCTGATTATTAATTTCTGAAAACCATAGATACAGTTTACTGAAAATCGCAAAACTTCCATAATATCTGCGGGATGTATTTTATCAGTCATATAATCATGATTGTATTCCAAGCGCCTTCTTAAATGGATTTGCATCAAATGAGTCTCATCAAAGGGCATTGGTAAGGATGTAACAATATTGTTAACAGAAATGGGTATAAGAACAACTTCTCCTTTAAGCAGACATTGCCCTTGATACCACAAAAGACAGATGGTCATAAAAGGCAAACTAGGTATTATTTGCCGTTCTTATAATGGGGTTAAATCTATTACGCAATCTGCTATTTTAGGAAAGTCTAGTCCATTTTATATCCATATTTTAGTTTAAATAGTTTCGAATTTTAACTTGTGTACTTGGTGTGAAAACCATAATTTCCCGCAGCAAATATATATTTCGGCAGCTCTTCATATTTTGAAAATAAATGTTTCTCAAATATGTTAAATTGGCACTATAATCAGTTTCTATAATATTCTTTTCTCAAGTTAATTTTCCAATAACTTAATTCTTAACATTTATAAAATAACTGTTTATTCATTTATTTTTAATATCTACTGAATTATATTTTTTAGTTTTTGAAATTCTATTTCTCATTTGTTCCGATATCTACAGGATCTTCTAACTTTTAAATTACGTGACCTTTTCGTGGCCAATTGTTTTAGCTTGTATTTTCTGCAATTCATTTCCAATCAAGCACCCTCGATAGTTGGGAGGATGCGCTTCGCCAAAGTTACAGCATTTGGCAGGTTTTGAGCATTCACAGGCCTTATGCTTATCGGATAGTTTTGTGTGTGGCCAAATGACTAGCAATGTTTGCATTGTGGTGTCATCTTAGTTTTACGCGTTTAATATATACAACTGAATTTAGAATAGTTTTGGTGTCGTACATCTCTTTTATATTCTCCATCAACGCTATCAGAAACATGTCGAGGAGAGTTTTAGTTTTCCATTGAAGTCTATTGAAAGCACTCACTACACTGCATAAAATTACTATTGGATAAAAATTTTAAATATTACACAGTAAACCCTGTATATGTAAAGTGCTTGCAGACTTATTTGATTGCTTCGATAGTTATGTTGAAAATAATAGTACCGTTATCTCGCTTATTTGGCGAACACGTACACACAAACTTGGCGTCATCATTTTAGGTTCAACCCTGTATAAGAATAATAAATTTGAATTCAATAAATTGTTTATTTTAAGAAATATTTTCAAACAAACATTTTTGTATTCGCTGCTTGTAGACTTATGACGCTGACTGTATATAATATTTTGCCTATAATTCAGTTGCTATAATTATCGACACTAATAAATAGTATATTTGCAGGGTTCCGTAAATTTTCTCTTGTGGAGCCAGAAAAGTTTCCAAACAACTGACGGTTTTCTTCTCTGTGACCACCAATTGGGGATATGGGCGAAGTAACAAATTTCCAAACCCAAATTGGTTGTAAGTCGCTGCTCCTCCACTCCAACGTACCTGCATGTCGCGCATTAGACTCCTTGTATTGATGAGCGAGGTTTGTTACTTTTTTGTTTTTTTTTTTTAATAAAATTTCAATATTCTTTAAATACGCGCTATGACTTGGGTTTTGATCAGTTCAGTGTACCCAGATTCGCAACAGAGAATAATATTTTTGTTCACCTAACGGTTGTTTGTAACATCTAAAATTAATCGAGAGAGATATGGAATCATATATCAGTCTGTCTGTCCGTCTGTCCGTGCAAGCGTAAACTTGAGTAAAAACTTAGATATTTTGATAAACCTTCGTAGACATCTCCTTTGGCGCTCTGAAGCGGTTTTCTATAACTGAGCTCACAACTGAGATATAAAACTGGAATTTTGTACAGGGAATCACAGTATGGAAGGTCATTTGTCATATATTAAAATCATCCCAATTAACTCAAACGATATATATGATATAAACTCAATGAAAGTGGCTTAATTAAATATATTAGGTACATGAGGAAAAGTCAGCCAGAGAAACGGAAATTATCACATTTGGATTAAAGGAGTTACACAAAGTTCTAAATAGATTTTATTCATATATAGCGCTAAACTACATTATGTTTAGAAAAGCTGTCTACTTAATTTCATTAAAATATCACATATAATAAGCGGTTTAAAGACAGCTGGAAAGTCGGGAATCATTTCATCGAAAATATTGCGGCGATTGGAAGGTGTGGACTGATTGTAACATCTTTTGGCATCACCCAAGTACACTAGAGAACATGTGGTATATGAGAATCGAAAATATTGGGGCGATTTGAAGGTGTGGACTGATTGTAACTTCTTTTGGTATTACTCAAGTACACTAGAGAACATGTGGTATATGCGAGTTGGGATAATTTGTTCACGGAGTTCACCCATTTTCGACATTAAACTATGGTATATCCACTATTATGGGTTTACTTAATTTTGCTAAGATATTTTACATATTTATTGATATATACACTATGAAGCCAACCAGATGTTTAAAATTCCTACATTAGGTATATAGGACTAGGTGTAGCTATGAAATTTCTTTCTTTTAAGTCTTTCTTCATGGAGTGAGGCACTTTTAGTAATTTTCTAATTAACCTTTGTATGGAAGTGGACATATTTATCATCCGATTGCGCTCATTTTCCCAGTATATGAGGATATGTTAGAAAGATTTGCTCTAATCAAGTTTAGTTAATACAGCCTTATCCTTAGCTCGGAATTCAACTCGTCTCGTCATCCTGATCAGTTATATATACATAACTCTATATCTGTTTTGATTAGTTTTAGGTGTTACAATCAGCCGTTAGGTGAACAAGACTTATATACTCTGCAATATATCTATTATATCTATTATATCTCTATCTGTTCTATTATATCCTCTCTCTCTCTGCTGGTATTGAGCCCAACTCGGCCGCGGAGGCATTTTTCTGCTGCGTATGCGTCAAAAGGCTCTATCCAGACTCCACTTCGGTTAAATGTAATACATGCAGAGATCGGACCACAAGTTATGTGACCACATACTGCCAACGCATCACTGTGGCACTGGCCTTTAAGGCCGTGCAAATAGCAGCCGGTTCGCGCTGAGCGCCGCTACTCCAGCCGAGTGGCCATCAAAGGACCAGCCAGCTTGATCAGTCTGATTTCCAGATTGATCAGTCCCATCCCCACAAAGCAACTCCCCAATACCTCAGATCATCCCACCAGTCAGGTGCAATTCCTGCTGTGGCTGGTGTTATTTACCGATGTGAAATACCGCGCGCACCGCACATGAGTGGAGTGTGTCATTCGGTGCCCTTTTCTGTAGGATTCTTCACTCGCAACAACCTTCAATGGCGTCACCAAATAACACCATAGTGTGACAACTGTCTTTACGGGTACTGCAACAGCCACCACCTGCACACCACTCTCTCGCACGAAGGATCACAACAGTTTTACCGCGGCACATGAGTATTCTACAGCTGAATTGCAATGGACTCTCGAACATATCTGCGGTCCAAGAAACCAAATTAAACGCCCGCTCTGAACTTCTGAGGTGAGCAGGTTTCAACGTCATTTGGAAAGATCGCGAAAGAGATAATGAACTTGGCCTAGCCTTCATTCTGCATCATAGATGGGGACACCGGTCAGGCGATGTTGAGCTCGAAATATTTAATATATACATCCTCCCAGTTGTATGTTGACGTATAGTGATTTAAAGAGATCTAATTACCTTCCAGTAAGAAGAAAAGTTTCGCTGTCAATCATTTAATTGTAGGAAAGGGAAGGCGATGACAAGAAAAAAGAGGAAGAAAAGAAAAAGAAAAAAGAAGAAGATAATAAAAAGAAAGAGGAAGGAGAGAAAATGCTGGAGTAATTAAAGAAGGATGATACAAGAAAGATGACGAAGGATGTGTACCCGAAGAAGAAGGAGACGATAAAGAAAAATTGGAAGATAAATAAAAAAAACATAAGAAAGATGATAAGTCAAAAAACCTCAAGGAAAAGAAAGATAAAAAAGTCGAGAAGAAGAAAGAAGTTAGTTAATAAATTAAAATCATCCAACAAACCAAAAAGTTCAAGCTTAGTAAGTTTTTAAGCGAAAGAAGGAGAAAATTCAAAAGATGAAAGAGGGAAGACAATTAAAAAAAGAAGAAGAAAAGAAGATAAGTCAAAAGAAAGATGATCTTCTTCTCGTGAAGCAAAACAGGTTTGTATGAAAAGTGCTGAGAATGAAGAGACCAGCAAATGATGTAGGAGGAGGGAAAACTACACCTTCTGAATAATCTTAAGACAAAAATATGATGAAACAGACAAGAAGAATGATAAGAATGATGACATGAAGGAGGATAAAAAACAGAAGGCGCTGCATCGTCTCTTAAATTATTGTCGGGAAGAAGCTTTTTTATTGAAAACCAAAATTAGGAGAATTTGCACTTTTTGGAGGATTTACAAACAGACACAAATTATTACAAAATGAAGAGGTAAGCTCAGATAATTAATTAAAATTGAGGTTAATAAAAATTCTTCAAATATATACATAGTTCCTAGGTGGAAGATGTAATTCTTTAGTTAGTGTACAAACCGTTTTATATTTGTCTATTTTAGTGAGGTTTGTAAGAAACCTTTTATTATACTAGTTTTTAAAATCATAGAATTTGAAACTATAAGCTTAGATTTTGTATAATTTTAACATTTTTACTATCCTTGATTTCTTTAAGAAAATCATGTAAAATCACAATATGTAGTTGACTTATGGACTTTTTCATTTCCTTTATAAATTTTGCTATTCTTGAGACCGAAGTATTAGTATGGGTCATTATTTGGTCAGGTGGAGGAGGTGGCGGTAATTTTTACCTTAAAGGTAACCTATGAGGTGGTCAGTCTATGAGGTTTCAGTAAAATGTCTTAATTAACGAATTAAGAAGGGTCAGAGCATAAAAATTATTTTCACAGCTTTCGTCACAAGAATAAATTCCATTACAAATCTTATTAAACTTGCTTTTCTTAATGCGTATTCAAAACAAAACTTCATCACAAGCGGATAAAGTCTTGACGGACCTTCTTTAAATCGTTTGTCCTTTTCTAAGATTAGCGCTTCTGATTCTTTCTTTAATTTATGCAGACATGTTCTCTGTCACCATAGGAAGGTTGGTGTTGCAGAGGGGCGTAACTGGAATACTGCCACGTGCACAAAACGCCGTTAATTGAAAACATATAAAGTGCAATAACTAAGTTTAAATTATGATATAAACGTGATATAAACAAATCTTGTAAAAGTGAGCTTGGCCCCGCCCCCAAATAGGTGCAATGTACATTTCTCATAAACCACTAAAGCCATATCAATCAAACTGGCTCAGAAGAAGTTTTTCTAGAATGTTCTTATATACTGAGAAAATAAGGAAAATCATGTAATAACCACGCCCACCTCCCATGCAAAGTTATTTGAAAACTAATAAAAGTGGTTTAACTCCCTGAACAAACACGTCAGAAGCATTAAATAGTACAGTAAATATGGTACTGGAGGGCTACACAGGAATCCGTGCAAAATTTGGACGATGTGTGTGGCACCGCCCACTTTTAGGTGAAATCCCATATCTCAGCAACCAATTTCCGCCAAATTCGGTAAATGACATTTCGTTTGCATTTTTATGTCACTTTGTGAAAAAGGGCGAAAGCGGAAAACAATCACGTCTACTTTTCATATAGCACAACTTTAAATTTAGTATATAAATTAAGAATCAATTAAGATATGGGAATGAAACTTTCTAGAAATTGTGCCTTCAAGATATGCCATCTCATGCGTGAAACAGTCGAAATCGGCATATAACTTTTCAAGCTTCCCATATATATGCCATATATAGACTGCTTCTTGTGCTGATATTTTTGTGCAGGGTATAAATGTGACCTATATGTTTAAGTTTTAGCTTAAATCTGTAAATTCTGGCATTTATTTTTGATATAGCTTCTCTTAAAAGCCTAAAAATTCTTCTGTCTGATCTGTTAATATACTTAATTATATACGAACACCAAGCCTATTCGTGCAGTGTATATTGGATATCCATATTTGCCCTATGGAGTTACATTATGGTTATAAGCGTTTATAAAACGATCCTGTATTTTTGTTTTTAGGAAAAATTTGGAAAAAAATGTCGGAAATAGAAAATAGTTATCAAAAGACATATTTATTCTACTATCGGACAGGAAAGGTTAAAAATCAAAATCATTTAAAGTTGAATTTAAAACATTTTCAATCGTGGAAAGGATTTCCTCATGTCTTTTCAAAATTTGGTTCTGACATTGATGGATATGGTGTATTAAAATGACCAAATTTGTGTCCTCTTATTTCTCCAGTACAAGAACGACTGTGGTTATGCTTTTGGTAACCCAAATAATTTTGTAAGTGGCTCACCGAACCATCTGAAGAATTATAACTGTCAATGAAATTAATGACATCAGGGAATGTCTTGAATCTTGAAGGCTGATCCAGGGAGCATTATTATAGGGAGCGGGGAACCTCCCTATCGAAACTTCACTGCCCAGTAAAAATTGTTAAGAAAGTGCCCTCGGATAGCGCCGTCATTATCTTTAAAAAGTTTAAGGATTTGTGGATAGCGGTGGTCAAAATATCTAGCACAAGTAACCGCATCTGATTGAATTAGGCGATACCTATATTGGTTTGTTAAATTGATGGCTTCCTCCTACGAAATATCTTTAGAATCAATAGTTTTAGACAGAATGACCAAAAGCTCAATCCACTAAGATTCAGCAGCTGATAGAGTTATGAGGAATGTTAGAAGTCTAAATTGGCGAATCATTGTAATTGCTTTTATTTTTTCAGTTTTGCAGTGAAAATTTTCGAAGGCAAATGAATGCATATTCTTAATTAGCCACAATCCAAATATTTTATAATTGTAGAACAACTTTAGAATGGTACACGCTCTCCGATCAAAGCGGCGAATTGAAATTCGTTCGTCGAAGTTTTCTATAGGAATATTGTACAAAGGAGTATCTTGACCTCCTGGGTTTAGCTCTGCAGGTGCAGGTGCTATAGAAAATTATTATCTGAGAGGTTATTATGAGAAGTTTGTTACGCATAAAGAGATTGAACCTTTCTAGTATCATTCAGTATCTAGATGCAAAAAAATATCCTTCCTGATTATTAATTTCTGAAAACCATAGATACAGTTTACTGAAAATCGCAAAACTTCCATAATATCTGCGGGATGTATTTTATCAGTCATATAATCATGATTGTATTCCAAGCGCCTTCTTAAATGGATTTGCATCAAATGAGTCTCATCAAAGGGCATTGGTAAGGATGTAACAATATTGTTAACAGAAATGGGTATAAGAACAACTTCTCCTTTAAGCAGACATTGCCCTTGATACCACAAAAGACAGATGGTCATAAAAGGCAAACTAGGTATTATTTGCCGTTCTTATAATGGGGTTAAATCTATTACGCAATCTGCTATTTTAGGAAAGTCTAGTCCATTTTATATCCATATTTTAGTTTAAATAGTTTCGAATTTTAACTTGTGTACTTGGTGTGAAAACCATAATTTCCCGCAGCAAATATATATTTCGGCAGCTCTTCATATTTTGAAAATAAATGTTTCTCAAATATGTTAAATTGGCACTATAATCAGTTTCTATAATATTCTTTTCTCAAGTTAATTTTCCAATAACTTAATTCTTAACATTTATAAAATAACTGTTTATTCATTTATTTTTAATATCTACTGAATTATATTTTTTAGTTTTTGAAATTCTATTTCTCATTTGTTCCGATATCTACAGGATCTTCTAACTTTTAAATTACGTGACCTTTTCGTGGCCAATTGTTTTAGCTTGTATTTTCTGCAATTCATTTCCAATCAAGCACCCTCGATAGTTGGGAGGATGCGCTTCGCCAAAGTTACAGCATTTGGCAGGTTTTGAGCATTCACAGGCCTTATGCTTATCGGATAGTTTTGTGTGTGGCCAAATGACTAGCAATGTTTGCATTGTGGTGTCATCTTAGTTTTACGCGTTTAATATATACAACTGAATTTAGAATAGTTTTGGTGTCGTACATCTCTTTTATATTCTCCATCAACGCTATCAGAAACATGTCGAGGAGAGTTTTAGTTTTCCATTGAAGTCTATTGAAAGCACTCACTACACTGCATAAAATTACTATTGGATAAAAATTTTAAATATTACACAGTAAACCCTGTATATGTAAAGTGCTTGCAGACTTATTTGATTGCTTCGATAGTTATGTTGAAAATAATAGTACCGTTATCTCGCTTATTTGGCGAACACGTACACACAAACTTGGCGTCATCATTTTAGGTTCAACCCTGTATAAGAATAATAAATTTGAATTCAATAAATTGTTTATTTTAAGAAATATTTTCAAACAAACATTTTTGTATTCGCTGCTTGTAGACTTATGACGCTGACTGTATATAATATTTTGCCTATAATTCAGTTGCTATAATTATCGACACTAATAAATAGTATATTTGCAGGGTTCCGTAAATTTTCTCTTGTGGAGCCAGAAAAGTTTCCAAACAACTGACGGTTTTCTTCTCTGTGACCACCAATTGGGGATATGGGCGAAGTAACAAATTTCCAAACCCAAATTGGTTGTAAGTCGCTGCTCCTCCACTCCAACGTACCTGCATGTCGCGCATTAGACTCCTTGTATTGATGAGCGAGGTTTGTTACTTTTTTGTTTTTTTTTTTTAATAAAATTTCAATATTCTTTAAATACGCGCTATGACTTGGGTTTTGATCAGTTCAGTGTACCCAGATTCGCAACAGAGAATAATATTTTTGTTCACCTAACGGTTGTTTGTAACATCTAAAATTAATCGAGAGAGATATGGAATCATATATCAGTCTGTCTGTCCGTCTGTCCGTGCAAGCGTAAACTTGAGTAAAAACTTAGATATTTTGATAAACCTTCGTAGACATCTCCTTTGGCGCTCTGAAGCGGTTTTCTATAACTGAGCTCACAACTGAGATATAAAACTGGAACTTTGTACAGGGAATCACAGTATGGAAGGTCATCTGCCATATATTAAAATCATCCCAATTAACTCAAACGATATATATGATATAAACTCAATGAAAGTGGCTTAATTAAATATAGTAGGTACATGAGGAAAAGTCAGCCAGAGAAACGGAAATCATCATATTGGGATTAAAGGAGTTACACAAAGTTCTAAATAGATTTTATTCATATATAGCGCTAAACTACATTATGTTTAGAAAAGCTGTCTACTTAATTTCATTAAAATATCACATATAATAAGCGGTTTAAAAACAGCTGGAAAGTCGGGAATCATTTCATCGAAAATATTGCGGCGATTGGAAGGTGTGGACTGATTGTAACATCTTTTGGCATCACCCAAGTACACTAGAGAACATGTGGTATATGAGAATCGAAAATATTTGGGCGATTTGAAGGTGTGGACTGATTGCAACTTCTTTTGGTATTACTCAAGTACACTAGAGAACATGTGGTATATGCGAGTTGGGATAATTTGTTCACTGTGTTCACACATTTTCGACACTAAACTATGGTATATCCACTATTATGGGTTTACTTAATTTTGCTAAGATATTTTACATATTTATTGATATATACACTATGAAGCCAACCAGATGTTTAAAATTCCTACATTAGGTATATAGAACTAGGTGTAGCTATGAAATTTCTTTCTTTTAAGTCTTTCTTCATGGAGTGAGGCACTTTTAGTAATTTTCCAATTAACCTTTGTATGGAAGTGGACATATTTATTATCCGATTGCGCTCATTTTCCCAGTATATGAGGATATGTTAGAAAGATTTGCTCTAATCAAGTTTAGTTAATAGAGCCTTATCCTTAGCTCGGAATTCAACTCGTCTCGTCATCCTGATCAGTTATATATACATAACTCTATATCTGTTTTGATTAGTTTTAGGTGTTACAATCAGCCGTTAGGTGAACAAGACTTATATACTCTGCAATATGTTTGGAACGGTAGGTAAGAAGTTAATATTGTTATCATCAGAGCAATAGCTAGCAACAGAGCTGCTCTACTATATCTATTATATCTCTATCTGTTCTATTATATCCTCTCTCTCTCTGCTGGTATTGAGCCCAACTCGGCCGCGGAGGCATTTTTCTGCTGCGTATGCGTCAAAAGGCTCTATCCAGACTCCACGTCGGTTAGATGTAATACATGCAGAGATCGGACCACAAGTTATGTGACCACATACTGCCAACGCATCACTGTGGCACTGGCCTTTAAGGCCGTGCAAATAGCAGCCGGTTCGCGCTGAGCGCCGCTACTCCAGCCGAGTGGCCATCAAAGGATCCAGCCAGCCAGCTTGATCAGTCTGATTTCCAGATTGATCAGTCCCATCCCCACAAAGCAACTCCACGTCTCCCTCACCGTCTGTTCCGTGGGCCAGACCCCAATACCTCAGATCATCCCACCAGTCAGGTGCAATTCCTGCTGTGGCTGGTGTTATTTACCGATGTGAAATACCGCGCGCACCGCACATGAGTGGAGTGTGTCATTCGGTGCCCTTTTCTGTAGGATTCTTCCCTCGCAACAACCTTCAATGGCGTCACCAAATAACACCATAGTGTGACAACTGTCTTTACGGGTACTGCAACAGCCACCACCTGCACACCACTCTCTCGCACGAAGGATCACAACAGTTTTACCGCGGCACATGAGTATTCTACAGCTGAATTGCAATGGACTCTCGAACATATCTGCGGTCCAAGAAACCAAATTAAACGCCCGCTCTGAACTTCTGAGGTGAGCAGGTTTCAACGTCATTTGGAAAGATCGCGAAAGAGATAATGAACTTGGCCTAGCCATCATTCTGCATCATAGATGGGGACACCGGTCAGGCGATGTTGAGCTCGAAATATTTAATATATACATCCTCCCAGTTGTATGTTGACGTATAGTGATTTAAAGAGATCTAATTACCTTCCAGTAAGAAGAAAAGTTTCGCTGTCAATCATTTAATTGTAGGAAAGGGAAGGCGATGACAAGAAAAAAGAGGAAGAAAAGAAAAAGAAAAAAGAAGAAGATAATAAAAAGAAAGAGGAAGGAGAGAAAATGCTGGAGTAATTAAAGAAGGATGATACAAGAAAGATGACGAAGGATGTGTACCCGAAGAAGAAGGAGACGATAAAGAAAAATTGGAAGATAAATAAAAAAAACATAAGAAAGATGATAAGTCAAAAGACCTCAAGGAAAAGAAAGATAAAAAAGTCGAGAAGAAGAAAGAAGTTAGTTAATAAATTAAAATCATCCAACAAACCAAAAAGTTCAAGCTTAGTAAGTTTTTAAGCGAAAGAAGGAGAAAATTCAAAAGATGAAAGAGGGAAGACAATTAAAAAAAGAAGAAGAAAAGAAGATAAGTCAAAAGAAAGATGATCTTCTTCTCGTGGAGCAAAACAGGTTTGTATGAAAAGTGCTGAGAATGAAGAGACCAGCAAATGATGTAGGAGGAGGGAAAACTACACCTTCTGAATAATCTTAAGACAAAAATATGATGAAACAGACAAGAAGAATGATAAGAATGATGACATGAAGGAGGATAAAAAACAGAAGGCGCTGCATCGTCTCTTAAATTATTGTCGGGAAGAAGCTTTTTTATTGAAAACCAAAATTAGGAGAATTTGCACTTTTTGGAGGATTTACAAACAGACACAAATTATTACAAAATGAAGAGGTAAGCTCAGATAATTAATTAAAATTGAGGTTAATAAAAATTCTTCAAATATATACATAGTTCCTAGGTGGAAGATGTAATTCTTTAGTTAGTGTATAAACCGTTTTATATTTGTCTATTTTAGTGAGGTTTGTAAGAAACCTTTTAGTTTACTAGTTTTTAAAATCATAGAATTTGAAACTATAGGCTTAGATTTTGTATAATTTTAACATGTTTACTATCCGTGATTTCTTTAAGAAAATCATGTAAAATCACAACATGTAGTTGACTTATGGACTTTTTCATTTCCTTTATAAATTTTGCTATTCTTGAGACCGAAGTATTAGTATGGGTCATTATTTGGTCAGGTGGAGGAGGTGGCGGTAATTTTTACCTTAAAGGTAACCTATGAGGTGGTCAGTCTATGAGGTTTCAGTAAAATGTCTTAATTAACGAATTAAGAAGGGTCAGAGCATAAAAATTATTGTCACAGCTTTCGTCACAAGAATAAATTCCATTACAAATCTTATTAAACTTGCTTTTTTTAATGCGTATTCAAAACAAAACTTCATCACAAGCGGATAAAGTCTTGACGGACCTTTTTTAAATCGTTTGTCCTTTTCTGAGATTAGCGCTTCTGATTCTTTCTTTAATTTATGCAGACATGTTCTCTGTCACCATAGGAAGGTTGGTGTTGCAGAGGGGCGTAACCGGAATACTGCCACGTGCACAAAACGCCGTTAATTGAAAACATATAAAGTGCAATAACTAAGTTTAAATTACGATATAAACGTGATATAAACAAATCTTGTAAAAGTGAGCTTGGCCCCGCCCCCAAATAGGTGCAATGTACATTTCTCATAAACCACTAAAGCCATATCAATCAAACTGGCTCAGAAGAAGTTTTTCTAGAATGTTCTTATATACTGAGAAAATAAGGAAAATCATATAATAACCACGCCCACCTCCCATACAAAGTTAGTTGAAAACTAGTAAAAGTGATTAAATAGTACAGTAAATATGGTACTGGAGGGCTACACAGGAATCCGTGCAAAATTTGGACGATGTGTGTGGCACCGCCAACTTTTAGGTGAAATCCCATATCTCAGCAACCAATTTCCGCCAAATTCGGTAAATGACATTTCGTTTGCATTTTTATGTCCCTTTGTGAAAAAGGGCGAAAGCGGAAAACAATCACGTCTACTTTTCATATAGCACAACTTTAAATTTAGTATATAAATTAAGAATCAATTAAGATATGGGAATGAAACTTTGTAGAAATTGTGCCTTCAAGATATGCCATCTCATGCTTGAAACAGTCGAAATCGGCATATAACTTTTAAAGCTCCCCATATATATGCCATATATAGACTGCTTCTTGTGCTGATATTTTTGTGCATGGTATAAATGTGACCTATATGTTTAAGTTTTAGCTTAAATCTGTAAATTCTGGCATTTATTTTTGATATAGCTTCTCTTAAAAGCCTAAAAATTCTTCTGTCTGATCTGTTAACATACTTAATTATATACGAACACCAAGCCTATTCGTGCATTGTATATTGGATATCCATATTTGCCCTATGGAGTTACATTATGGTTATAAGCGTTTATAAAACGATCCTGTATTTTTGTTTTTAGGAAAAATTTGGAAAAAAATGTAGGAAATAGAAAATAGTTATCAAAAGACATATTTATTCTACTATCGGACAGGAAATGTTAAAAATCAAAATCATTTAAAGTTGAATTTAAAACATTTTCAATCGTGGAAAGGATTTCCTCATGTCTTTTCAAAATTTGGTTCTGACATTGATGGATATGGTGTATTAAAATGACCAAATTTGTGTCCTCTTATTTCTCCAGTACAAGAACGACTGTGGTTATGCTTTTGGTAACCCAAATAATTTTGTAAGTGGCTCACCGAACCATCTGAAGAATTATAACTGTCAAAGAAATTAATGACATCAGGGAATGTCTTGAATCTTGAAGGCTGATCCAGGGAGCATTATTATAGGGAGCGGGGAACCTCCCTATCGAAACTTCACTGCCCAGTAAAAATTGTTAAGAAAGTGCCCTCGGAAAGCGCCGTCATTATCTTTAAAAAGTTTAAGGATTTGTGGATAGCGGTAGTCAAAATATCTAGCACAAGTAACCGCATCTGATTGAATTAGGCGATACCTATATTGGTTTGTTAAATTGATGGCTTCCTCCTACGAAATATCTTTAGAATCAATAGTTTTAGACAGAATGACCAAAAGCTCAATCCACTAAGATTCAGCAGCTGATAGAGTTATGAGGAATGTTAGAAGTCTAAATTGGCGAATCATTGTAATTGCTTTTATTTTTTCAGTTTTGCAGTGAAAATTTTCGAAGGCAAATGAATGCATATTCTTAATTAGCCACAATCCAAATATTTTATAATTGTAGAACAACTTTAGAATGGTACACGCTCTCCGATCAAAGCGGCGAATTGAAATTCGTTCGTCGAAGTTTTCTATAGGAATATTGTACAAAGGAGTATCTTGACCTCCTGGGTTTAGCTCTGCAGGTGCAGGTGCTATAGAAAATTATTATCTGAGAGGTTATTATGAGAAGTTTGTTACGCATAAAGAGATTGAACCTTTCTAGTATCTTCCAGTATCTAGATGCAAAAAAATATCCTTCCTGATTATTAATTTCTGAAAACCATAGATACAGTTTACTGAAAATCGCAAAACTTCCATAATATCTGCGGGATGTATTTTATCAGTCATATAATCATGATTGTATTCCAAGCGCCTTCTTAAATGGATTTGCATCAAATGAGTCTCATCAAAGGGCATTGGTAAGGATGTAACAATATTGTTAACAGAAATGGGTATAAGAACAACTTCTCCTTTAAGCAGACATTGCCCTTGATACCCCAAAAGACAGATGGTCATAAAAGGCAAACTAGGCATTATTTGCCGTTCTTATAATGGGGTTAAATCTATTACGCAATCTGCTATTTTAGGAAAGTCTAGTCCATTTGATATCCATATTTTAGTTGAAATAGCTTCGAATTTTAACTTGTGTACTTGGTGTGAAAACCATAATTTCCCGCAGCAAATATATATTTCGGCAGCTCTTCATATTTTGAAAATAAATCTTTCTCAAATATGTTAAATTGGCACTATAATCAGTTTCTATAATATTCTTTTCTCAAGTTAATTTAATTCGTAGGGAATGCCTTTCATTTTCAATTTGCCTATTGACCAGGTTATCTCTATGAAGATGGATCTGACTTTGTCGACGAGGTCTCTGATGCAAAATTTGCTCACTTGAACCCCTACTGCAAAGCTGTCGACGTTATGCTTCTCTATTGCGTTCCTCTCTCCTTGCTTCAGGATTTCTTCTTGTATGTTCTCTTTGTATCTTATCAACCATGCACTATAGATTTCTTTACTCTGGATTTCTTACGGGAAGTTCTTGGTTCACTACAGTATTATGAAACTATTGAATTGACCAAAGAAGAGAGGAAGAGTGTTTTGGCGTCGAATTATATGTTAAATAATGTTCCTACTTTGTTCTTCAGAACTTGAATTTTTGAGAAAATTTAGGATTTTATAGCCTAGTCCTATGTTAAACAGTATAGTGCCTTGTTCAACAGACCGTATCATGGGATTTTTTCGCCGAGACCTACTTTGTGGCTCCTGATTCTATGTTGAACTGTATTGATATTTTGCTCGGACAGGCGTATTACAAAATCTAATCTGCAATGTGCATGGCTTTCGGTATTTTGAGATTCCGCACCAACTCTGTATAATGAGTTTGTCCGAAGAAGTTGCATACGTCTTCTATTTTCAAAACGACTTAACACAATAGACCTTTTACTTAACCTAGGTATAATTAATTAATAATTAACGGTTTAGCAAAAACAATTAAAATAATTATGATCACGATTCACAATTTTTTTGGTCCGTCCTTCTTGGTGTGAAAAGTACGATCCTACGTTCTGCTCTGCTTTCAGCGAACTGTACCAAAACAGTCGAAACAATAATTTTTTGTTACGATATACAAAGTTTTGGTCTCATCCGTCCGGGTGTAAAAAGTATGATCCTCTTTCTCGTCTGTTTTCATGGTAATTTAATTTTATGAATCTTTTCCTGTCCGGTGTATGTCTTCTTTGGACGTCTATTCTTGTGTAAATATGTATGTATGTGTGATGATGTTTTAGACATAATATATATAGTAAGTAATTATTTGTAATTTTAAAATAAAATGGAATTTATTTGAATAAAGTTACTACTTTGCTGCTCAAGTAATCTAGCGTAATTGGAAGTATAAGCACGGTGTATTCATATTTATGATATATATTTGTTCATACAACATAGGTACTTTTGTATATATCACTATACAATAATGTATAATACTTAGTAAAATACATTTCTTAGAAAATAGTAATTTACTAATTGTATACGAATTATTTTCCCGGAAAACCCTTCCGTAAATTCCTAATGTTTAATGCTTTCTAAAACAATGGAAATTAACCTACCGCAAAGCTCTGAAAGACCTGCTAATGAATGCTAAATTAAGTAGAACATCTGCTGTATACATATAATTCTATAATTTGTTATATAGATATCTATCCTTATACCTAAACCATTTATGAGCTACCGCATTACCTGTAAAACTGTTAGCGCAGGTAAATTCCGCTTTTTCGTAAAAACCGCAAAAAAAAGCATGTTTACTTATATTGATATTTAGGTACATGTAATTTTGTTGAAGTTACAGTTCACTTGATGACCTTCATAAAATACTAAAATATACATTCTTAAAATATGATGCAAACTGAAATAATTTATCCGAGCATTTAAATGGATGGAGTCTTTATATGGATGGATCTTTAATACTTTTGATACTACACTGATAACACTTTACGTTAATTTTCTTATTAGTTTTAAAATAAATTATTACACGCGCTCAGAAAAAAAACTGCTACTCTATAAAAAGCGCGGCACGCTTAGAAATGTTTTACATCTTGTTCGTTACATGTGCTATAAAGTCAACCGCTAAGTTGAACATGGTAACATAATTTTATTAAGATCCTCGATATGTATCGTATGAACCACAAAAAATATCTTCGATATGGGTTTAGGGAAACATTTGAATCAATTTCACCAATTTTCATGTTTACATAATGAGCATCTTAAGAAGAAGCTTATCGATACTGTTATAGTCACGGTCATGACCATGAACATGGGTGAAAATATATGAGAGTTGGTCTATGGGAAATTGTAAAGCTTTTGCAAGGTAATGAGCATGGAAACAGTCATAACCATTCACAAACGCCATATCCCTAATATAAGGAATTCTGATTCTCTGGATACCCTTATCCTAATAACCCAACATATTAAATTTAGCCTTTTTGGTTGAGTTCATATAACATATATCATTTGAGTTAAATTGGCTGATTTAAATATACACATTTCAGACACGAAGCAAAATGTTTTAATGTGTATGACATTTCAATGAAATTACGTGAACATGCTTTAATAAACGTAATGTTGTTTAGCTCTGACTATGAAAAAATCGGTCTAGACCTTGGTAAAAACCCCATATCCCTAATATAATCATTTCCGATTCTCTGGCTGACCTTTTCTTAATAATATATATTGAATACTGAGGCTCCGCGGAGGAGCAAAGGGCCAAAATTAGACTCTTCTATTTATTGTGGTTTTGTGCTAGCCCCTTGATTTGACTCCAATTTTTTTGGACCTTGGATATTTCGATGCTCAAATTTCTTCTCCAGGTTGGAGCAGGTCGGCCTTTCCTTCGCTACCTTGTGGATTCGCAATACACACACAATAGCGTTGGGTGATTGTGTCTGGATCTTGTCTCAGAACACGCCATAGGCAGCCTAAATTTTTTGAGAATTTCTGTCTACAGGTGTGTTTGGTTTGCGTATGACCATAAGTCCGTGTTAGAGACAGTGACGTGTCAGAAATTGCGACAAATGTTGCGAAGGCATCGGTTTGTGAAAACTTTCAGCTTTTGAAAGTCAGGGGCTTCGAGATTCCATGTTTCGCAGGGTATAGAATTGTAGTTGTAGTAATAAAGGGATGTACTTTTAACATCGAGTAACAAAAGGATTTCACATTTTCGAGTTCTATACTTTCGACTTGGAAGTTCTGCGTATAGGTGGTGTTGACACGCATTTCTTTGATTATGCCAATGTTATTTCAGAGACCTACTTTTGCTGCAGTTTCTTGCACCTTAACTAGTTTTTTTCCATGTCAACAAAGGTGTTTGTCATTGAACATATCTTGCCTGCATAGTCTAGGTCTTCGATCCGTTTATTAAGACCCCAGCTTATTTCTTTCGTTTCGCGTGTAGCTTTTCCCATTACATATCATCCTGGATGAAAGCGTGCTTGTTATTTTCTGTATCTCGGTACTAAAGCGCTTGATAGACGTATGTTGATGATTTGCGCAATTACTTTATTCACTGTGCACATTCATTACTCAATTACTCCGATTGATCGCCTTTCTTGTGAAGATTGATGATGGCACCTTCCTTTAGCTTTAGAGATAGATGTCCTTTGGCCCAAAAGTCCGGGATTATGGGGCCGATCAGACGAACTGTGGTTTCATAGTCCGCCTTTGGAAGTTCGGATGAGATGTTGTCTGGTCAAGCTGCTTTATTGTTTTTAGTGTTTAGATTGCGCTTATAATTTTTTCCTCACTAGGACAGTCAGTTGACAGTCTGTTGGTACTGACGAAAGCATGTGGGTGTAAGATTCTTTCCAGACCTCTAGTTTTTTTAGCAGTTATGACATAATCTCCAGAAAAGCTAGAAAAATTGGTCTGTCAGCTGGGTGTTTGTTGCTGTTGTTAATTAGTTTACGGGCCGCCTTATATAAATCCCTACTACGTTTTGTTTCTGCCACTGATTGGGCTTCAGTTGCCACCACATTTACCAGTGCAAGCTTGTCCGATGAGCACTGATTTTGACTTCCTTCCTTAGGGAGCTTCAGATAGAATGATAGGGTTAATGAAATTCAGATAACGTCTTTTATTTGTAACAATATGTTCTTGAATTTATTTTTGAAATTGGGCAAATACATCCTCTAGTTCCCTTATACTCAGTATGGGAATGTTAAAAATTCCGGTTGATTTTATACCGCGTGTATCTTTTAATATGTAATCTTAGCAAACTTTAATGAACGTATAATCTTGAATATACATTTTGGTGGCGAAAATTAGTGAAGTCGATATACGAATATATATAGTATGTATAATATGTATAGTATAATATACCTAGCATTGTAAATGTTATCTGTTTAGACCTTCCCCTAGTCCCGATGTACCTAATATAGTGATTTCCGAGCTCCTAGCTGACCTTAAACCATTTATGTAAGTCAATATATGTGATATTTTAAAGAAAAAAAAATTAAGAAATAAAAATAAAATTATTGCGAATATCAATCAAAACGTTATATCAATCGGTAATAAAAATTATGACTGCTGTACCTTCCCCCAGCACTAATATCAGATTTGTCTTGGTGAGACTTTGTGATTTTAAACCCAAAGAAAAAGTTAATATGATGCCAAATATGATTGCAATCCATTCACAATTTCGTTGAATAACGTATGTTGAATTCATTTGCAACGTTTTTTAACATAAAATTTTGACAATACCTGAAGGTATTTCCCTGCCTTTGATCCTTACAAATAGCGAAAGTATAAAATCTTCGGTTACATCTTCCTTACTTGTTCTTAAAAGAGATTATTCAAGTATTTATTAGTGATCTATGAACTATACGTCCTGATACTGCTTTAACTGTTCTACTGTTCTCGGATACTATTATAGAGTTTAATATGTCTCCTATATGTCGTTGTTAAAATTGACTTATTATATATTGACTTATATAACTTATTTTGCGTTAGTTAAGTAAGGCAATATTTTGGTTTCTTTGAAGTTTTAACTGTTCAGGGTCAGTAAAAATTCTAATTAATTCTATTTCTTTAATGTGGCTATTCGTTTATTTTCAGTTGTTGAGCGTATTGATGACTCAATACAAAAACCTCACATTTTCAAGTAAACGGGCAAGGCCTCCAGTCCGACATTGGGTCCCACATTCCTTATACCGCGAATTGCGTGCATAACTGAGTGCACGTTCTAGACCCTTAAGGCATTCGTGGGCTCTCGCCAAATTTAAATAAGTTTCCGCACGCATTGAAGGTGAATCCAAGTCTTCAGATATTCCCAACTGCCGATGCCGAATTCTATCGCTTCACGATATTTATCCCAATTAGTCCCAATCAGCTTCACGATATTTATCCCATTGATCAGTCACTTTCAAAGCGCTTCGCCAAATGCGTACCACAGCATTTTGATTATGTTGTTCATAAAGACGCAAACCCCGTTCAATCTATGAATATAGTAACTTATTATAATAATGCTTTTTGATGATAATGATGAATGATGATAACGATGATAGTGATTTTGGTTTGTACAAATAATATGGCATTGTTTACCTTTCTTCGTGCCATATACTGTTTTAAACTACGTTGACACATCAAAAAGCAATTTATAATTGAATTATGAGAGCAAGATATTCCATGCCTCGCCCAACACGTTGTGCCATCGGGACTGGATGCAAAACCAGCCAGTCGTGAATAACTTTCATCTAATTGACTCAGATCTATAAAGTAGTTTCATTGAATTAGCCAGTATGATGTACTGCCACTATTTACCATTGGAGTTTTCCAATAAGTAACGTGAACCATCCGGCGATGCAAGCAAATGCGCTGCTGATAAATTATAGCTATGTGGAATACTAAACCCAGAGGATTAATTTTATTCCGTTTGAATCGAAAGATATAAGAAACCATAATTATATATGGTTGTTAGACATAATTATTCTTTCGCAGATTCCAGTGGCGAATGTTAAATATTTTTGCAAAGAAAGGAGAACTAGATGCGATAGAAGTGAAACTGCCTGGGAGCGTAGTAAATATTTAAATTAATACGGATTGGGACAATTATTGAAAAAATTTTATGTACATTCAAGATTTCCCAAATACTTTTAACTTGATACCTACATTGTAATATTGCAATATTGAATTTGCTGTAATTTTTCTTAAACCTATATAAATTTCTTTCCTTTGTTGCCCATATTATATTTACTCAATCCCTAATTTTTTAAATATTCTGCTGAATTATAATCTAATATAATAAATAGGTGGCAGACCTCCACAAAAAATTTAGCAGTTGTTTAACGATTTTACTATCAAGCATTAAGAAGTTTCACTTCAAAAATCATAAGGAGTCATGAAAAATTCTAAGAATGCTTACCTGAAAAGATCCTTCGAACATATGCTCTCCCATGACATGACTATATTACGTTTACTCAAAAAAAAAGTAACAACAGATCGTTATATTTTTTTGAAATTTGTGAAATGGCATTAAGAAAAAATAAATAAATATTAAATTATTGAAAGATAAACTTATAAATACTGTCCTCGTCTCTGTGGGCTAATTGCTAATTGACGAAAATTCGTTATCAGTCATAACATATTACTAACAATATTATCTTTCTTCGATTCGCCAAGTGTCAAAGAGCAATAAATCGAACAAACTGTATCTTGCGCTAATGTGTCCTCTCATGGATGGGCAATCTTATTGAGCTTCTTTTATGCTGGGGAATGCTTCTTTACGCACAAAATAACATTTTAGTAATCGCTTGATTTCGTGTAGCATCCATGCCTTTCTTTTTCTATAAGCAATTATATTTTAGTTCAAGGTTTAGGTTTTTAAAATCTATAAAAAAATCTTTAAATCTTAATTTTGATAGTGATTTGTTGTTTAAACCACTCTCAATGGCAAAACTGGTCTAAAATCTGTAAAATAAAATTTGGTAGCATTGAATGTAAATTATATGTAAATGATCAGGGTGAAACGACGAGTTGGAATACTTGAGGAGTTGAAAATTAGTGACTGTCTGTCCGTTCATCCGTCTGTCCGTGCAAGTGGTAACTTGAGTAAAAATTAAGATATTTTGATAAAACTTGGTACACGTGGTCTTTGTCACCTTAAAACGGTTGGTATTGCAGATGGGCGTACTTGGACTTCTGCCACGCCCACAAAATACCATTATTCGAAAACAGATAAGTGTTATGACCAAGCAGTAAATTAAGAAGTCAACGTGTTATTTGGTATAGGGGATCCTAGTAGGACGGAGCATCTTTGGGCATAATTTTTTTGGATAAGTGGGTATGGCCTTGCCCCCCAATAAGATTAATATATATATCTCGAAAACCGTTAAAGCTATATCAATCTAACTTGGCCCGAGTAAGTCTTCCGAGCATCACCTCATATACTTCGAAAACGAGTGATATTCGGTTTATAACCACGCCCAGCTCCCATGCAAAAGTTATGTTGAAAACTCCTAAAAGTGCATTAACTCGTTGAAGAAACACGTCACAAAAATTAAATCTTGCAGCAGATATGATGCGGAAGGGTTGCATAGGAATCTCTGTAAAATTTTGGTGATGTATGCCTCAAGAATGCCTTAACCCCTTTCAACACAATTTGGTATGTGATAATACTTCTCATATAACACAATTTTAAGTTTCATCTGATCTTTTCACTTCAGGGCAGATAAATCGAACATCACCTGATTATTGGAACAAAGCTTTCTACGAATAGTACGCTCAAGCTATGCCATCTCATGCGCAAATAGTTGAGATCGGATTATAGCTTTTCAAGCCCCCCGATACCCAATAAATGGACCTCAATACCTCTATCTGACTTTTTACCGAAAATATCAGTAGATCTATAAGGTATTGTAATGAAATTGGAGTATTATCTTTTCTTGATAATAATATCTTTTGGTATCGAAAATGCATAAAATCGGGTATATACTTCTCCTAGCCCTCATGTAACTAATATAAGGATTTTCAACCTTCCGGTAGACTTTATACCATATATTTCGGTACATATACGAGTTGTGTCTGTATAATTCAGAGAGGGACTTTTTCTGATAACAATGAGTCCGTGTGAGTAAAATGGGGAAATTCGGGTAAATAGCTCCCATATACTACATATAATGAGTTTCGTTATTCTAGGAGACTTTAAGCCGAATATGTCTGTCAGTCTGTGTTTATCTTCATAAAATTGAATGGAAACATATTCTCTAGTTTAGTTGAGTAATGACAAAAGTTAATGCAATCGGTCCAGACCTTCCCCTAGCCCAAATATAATCGATATAAAGATTCCCCATTTTCCAGCTGACTTTAAACCGATTATGTTGGTCAATATGTGTGACATTTTAATGAAATTAAGTGGATATGTTTTCTTAAACTCAATGCGAGTTCGCGGTAAATATGAAAGTAATCGGTCTAGGCCATGGTCTAAACCTCTTATTCCTAATGTAATGATTTGCTTTTCTCTGGTTGACTTTTTCCTGCTATATCTAATATATTCATTAAACTTCTTTGGTTGATTATATCGCATCTATCACTTTTGAGTTAATTTGATAGCAATGAAAGTACACGAGTCTATGACCTGTAATATAAGTTAATAAGATACCAAATATGTTTACAATACATTAACAATTTTTTTGAATAATGAATGTGGAATTCTTTTGCAACATTTTTTAATATATAGTTGTGCCAGCACCTGGAAGCATATCCACGCCTCTGATCCTTGAACATTGCGAGAGTATAAAATGTTCGGTTTCATTCCCTTTCTTACTAGTTACTTCTAAATTTCTAAATCACGGGCCCTTCTGCATGGTGTGTTATTGGCCAATATACCTGGGGTATTATGCGAACATTTTAGTTCAAGTTTTCCTTAATGGTGTCTTTGAAGAGAAACTGGATAATCGAGCGCCCACTTATAAACCGCAGGTCGTAAGTTTTCACCGACAAATTATAGTTGCCTCGTTAATATAACCTGCCTCGTTAAAAGCAACTATTTTCCAGCATATCGCTTTCAACGTATTAGAATTTTCTTTCTTCGCTATTTTTTAAAGTAAAACCATTATGGTGGACCTGTTTAATTTTTCTTTCCAGGGTAGTAATTACCTTTTTAATCGTTGAATGGGAACACGGCATAGCAAAATATAATTGCTCATAGGACATATCTACAGATGGAATATGCATATATTTAAGGAAACTGTCTCAACTATCTCAAAAAATTTGTTGGCAACAATTTATCAAAAAAATTTCTTAAGCTTGATATTTGCAGTTAACCGTCTTATTATGTTTTAGGTTCTGAAGGTCTCACAGGTTCTACAGACTGCAGAATCAGCAACATGTAATGGGACAATTTAGTTGAAACTAATATGCTATCTTTCAGCAAATATATTTTTAATTTCCAACTCTAGTCCTATTCGCGAATGCTCTAATTTCTGCTGGAATTTTTTGCCACAAAACCTATAAGCAAAGGTATTTTAAGAGGCATATTTTGCAATGGAATGAATTCGAAAAATATAAATACTAAGACGAGATAACCAATTGTACATGAAATTAACTAATTCCTTGATATTCAGATAACCTGTAATGATAGGATAACCAAGTAGTTTGCAACTAGAATTTCAGGACTGGAAGAATAAAAAAATGAATTTTATACAAACAAGCAACCAGTAGACCACCTTTGCAGACGAAGCTGCTCAGCACTTGAATAAATTTGTAATGTACATGCTTTGAATTATATCAATATATATACATTTTTTAATGAAACCCTGACAAAAACTTTAAGCAAAATTTTTAAATTAAGAACTATTCAGATCAATGGCGCTGTAATGCCTATTTGCAGCTAGAAAAAAATGCTTTTTTCCCTTCCCTTTAGGAGAAAACTGCTCATAAATAAATGCCTTTGATTGATTTTTGGGAAGAAAAAGTGTATACCTCGTTAGAGGTTTTAACTAAAAACCTTCACGGACACTGAGTACCTCAAACTTAAATGTGCGTAGTCAAATTAAAATTATTGTTTTTAACAACTTACAATTAAATATGTACTAACAAACAACTTGAATGATTGTATACTTTTCAGGCACATGACCGTTGTTCATTTGCTACTTTCCGCAATCCTCATTATATATTTAGATCGCCCTTGAAGCCTTCAAAGCAAGTGGGTTTCGTTTATTACATGCGAAATTACAATGCGAATTTAAATATAATTATGTTTACAAACAATGATTTGAAATAATATTTCATTTTTATTTAATACAAATACTATTTAAATTTTTATGTTGATGTTACATCACACAGATACTTTTCAACTTTTTAAAACCCGCATAAAACAACAGCCATTTGCACGGATGTGTTATAATTCACATTATTACAATTTTTTCTAGAAATAAAATCTCCCGAAACTAGTCGCGTTAGTATTTTAAGAAAACGCAGCAGCAGTAGCATCGCGTATATATGTCAAAAGGGCGTGTATGTAAGCAACGAATAACTTATAACGAATGAACTAACACAAATACAGAAATTTCTTTAAGCTTAAATCGTTCTGTTCACAAACCTCGCTGTCCTTTCGCTCTGCCCTGCTCGACGTGACTCTTCTCAACTCATATTAAATGATTCGTTTGTAATTGCTTATGCTCGAACTGCAATAGTTTTTCCTCGCATCCCAGTTGTCATCACGTATTCAGTTGTCATTATTGACATTCCTTCGATTTCGCCTTTCAATCAAGTTCATTTATTAACCTTTACCATAGTGAATAATTTCGGTCGTTATGCTTTCAATTCCTGTGCCTGTATCCTTGGCCACACACACCCGAATATATAAAATACATAATGACACTATAAGCGACTATTTAGTATTGTTTAGTTTTCTTTTTAGTAGCATATTAAAATGCTGATCAAGTGTATATTGGAATCAATTGTTTAATTAAGACGTGCTTTAGTTGTTATACAATGAACAAGAAAGTTATGTAGCTGCATCGAATCTCTCAAACCTGTGTATTGGATAAAGCATATTAATCATAACGTGTCGCACATGTTTATAAATCAATGCATAATTATTATTACACGTCCTTTGCATGCTGGAGAAATGTTTCCTTCATAGATATGCTTCTTCTATATATTAATCTCCTAGCTATCTCCTCATATCATTATACAAATGAACCTCAGTTCCAAAAGGTTCTGTAAATTGCTTGCTTTTAATTCAACATTTTTGCGAACTTCCCACTCTGCCATATCCGGTTTAATCTTCATCCTTTGAATACGTTATATACATACGCGTCACGTTATATGCATATATATATATGGTATATGTATATACTGAAATTTTTGAATTGAGCCTTTGTGTATTAAGGATGTGTCCTAATCTAATAATCTAATGAAATAGTCTGTCAAGCACTTCTTCGATAAATGGATTTCAATGAGATAAGAATTCAAAAGAAAGGAATGAATAGATAAATTGGATACGAAGTTTACCGGCCGTTAGGAAATATTTCCTTCTTTATCCACCTTTGTGGACGAAAGTTCTCTCTCTGAGGTCATCTACCAGTCGAACAGAAACACTTTCGATTGTACGCGCACCTATTCTACGGTAAGTAACAGTATGGTAACAAAAAAGGTGCGATATAGTAACAGAAAAATCATAGTAATTAAGATTACTTGTATTGCCCTGCTTTAAAGTTGAACAAAAATTTGCCAAGAACATATATCTAAACAAATATATAAAAGGTTTTATGACAAAAATAACCTTAATTTCATCTTTATATTTAAAAATTACGTGGGACGTGAAGACAGTTTATATCTCAATTAATGGTCCCAACATTTTTATATTCTCGCAACATTTTGCACAGTTTAATAGTTTTGTAATTCTATTAGTTATTTGTAACACCTAAAACTAATGGAGATAGATATCGAGTTATATATATATAAATAATAAGGATGAAGAGACGAGTTGAATTCCGTGCAAACGACAGCTTGAGTAAAAATTTAGATATCTTAATAAAACTTGGCACCCATGTTACTTGGCGCTCTGAGGAGGTTGGTATTGCAGATATGATTTTTAGAAAAGTGAGCGTGATCCCGCTCACCAATAGGTGTATATATCACAAACTGCTGAAGTTATGTCAAGAAAAGATCCCTTAAATATTCTCTCAGCACTTAATTATACGCTCATAATGGGTACTCACATAAGTAGGGGAGATGTGTACCTTCTGCGATAAAAGTTGCGATGCCATTTCTTTAGATGGCGCTGTACTCAAATAATTTGTAATATGCAACTTCAACGGCCGCCGTCGCTCGGTGTGTGTGTATGTGAATACCCCGGTTCGATGATTAATTAGTGGGGTGGGTATAACACAAATGGGTGGAAAAGCTGGGCCTAAATCTCGTTAGAGATATACTGCGTGAAATATATGTATACATATATACATATATTATAAATAATTTGTAATATATACGTTCGACGGCCGCCTTCGCCCTCGCCCGGCGTCGTAGCGTATGCGTGGGTGTGGGGTGTAAATTATTGATGGGTTGTGTACTTACACTTATTTTCGCAATGAGAAAAAAGAAATGAAAATTCATGTTTGTTTTTTCATTTATTTTTTCTTAAGTAAACTATATATGTATATACTATATACGTATATTAAAAATTCGCTTATATAAATTGAATATATTTTCAGCGGTTTTATATCGTTGATAGAAAATGCTACATGCACATATGTTTACATCGGTTATGCCATCGTTAGTCGCCCACATACAATCGAGTTTATGTAAACCATGTATTGAATATTTGAAGGGGTAAGCTGTGTCATACGGCTGCAATTGGGAAATCATATCTTCGAAAATTTCAATGTGTCTTTTATCCAACCGATACTGGTATTTATTAACTATATTTTTTAGTTCGATTGCCAGCATTTTATATTACTTTTAAACTGTTTCCTTCAACAAATCTTCGTTTACTAATTGAAAAAATACATATAATACACAATATATTTATTTTCTATATTTCTTTTATTAAATTAAAAATTTTTTTGGAAATTTCCACATCATGATTTCTAATTTCTACTATTCCATACCTAGTTTGAGTAAAACTGGGATTATACATTTTTATGATATCTATAGTAAACATACTTTATATTCGAAATGTGTCATACATTTTCAAATTGAATTCAAAGCATACTCTAGTAATTGATTGATTTTCTATAGTGTAGTCATCTTCTAAGTATTGTGCCAAGTCTGTAGATAGACACTCTTCTATCGAATCGAAAAAAAGAGGATCCGAGTTCCAAGCCTTGCTCCATTCTTTTACGTTTTCATCCCCATCTTCAGTTTTTTCGAATAGATCAATCTTCTTACTGATTGGATTAAATTTCAATAACTTCCTTGTAATATCTTCCTTACATTCCATTTATTCAAACGACTCTTTGCGAAAGTAACTTAATAATTTCTCATTCTACATTTCGGTATTTATACTAATTATCCTAGGTTTTTTACAACGGATATGACTTATATTAACCCCCTTTGATAAAATAATATAAAAGGAAATAGAGAAAAACAAACCTTATCTACATAGTATGTAGTGAAATAAGAAAATGTATATATATAAACCGAATACCGCTGCATTGTGAAGTAAAAAACAATTAGAATTAATTAAATTTATGTTTTTTTATTCATATAATTGATTAAAGAGTTTTGTAATAATATAACACTTTTTCCTGCACATTTACAATAAATTGGTACAACTTTTTTTAACCTATGATAATTACAAATATCAATTAATTATAATTAATTAATTAATTATAAGTTGAATCCATTTAATTTTTCCAATTGCTTTACGTAGATATTAAAGTTTTCTTCTTTCCTCTTAATACATTTGTTGTAAATATTTTTTAACATCTTTCAATGATGATTCACCATCTTTCCACTCTAAACCATGATGATTGTTGCATAGCCAGTTGACAGTGACTCGATCTTTCTGCGTTAAATTCGAATATCCAAAAGGTGATTTAATAATAAAAGCTTTAATTTCTATATCAGATACCACAATGCTCAACTCCTTCCCAATGAATTTATTTTCAACAAAAAATCCTTGAACATCTATAATTATAATTCTACTTTTTGCTCACTACTTTTTCTTAGTTCACTGCACTTATGGTTTTGCATTACATTACGACGTTTATCAACAGCTTTTTCCTTTTATATGTGGGTGGCTTACCTAACGTTTAGGTTTTTTTTTTTCCTTTTTCACCACATTGTAGATAAAGCTAGATTTTTTCTATTAAATAATATATACATACATAGGTTTCCGTTTTATATTATTTATATTATTAGTATAAAAGCGAGTGAGGTATCAACTATTTGTTCACTTCAAAATATTTAACGTTAGAAAGAAAATATAATTAAAGAGAAGTCTCACGAAAATGGATATGGTTTTATTAAAAATTAATACCATTCAATCTAAAAATTCAAATTTTAAACCAATACTATTACTAACAGATTTTCCGGTCGATATACCTGTAGCCATTTTAAAAATGGATAAGAAAAATACCAAATTTGGTAAAAAAATCTGAATGGAACTTGAAGATAACGTTGTTTTTTTACCGGAAAAATATACCGAGCTTGATGTAAAGAATCTTTCCACACTGTCCAACGGAACATACATGGTTACGAAGAAAATGTGCTCTAAATTCAACTTCAGTTTTGTTATCAGTAAAAATACGAAAAACTAAAAAGAAAAATTTAATGTAATTTTGTTTTTACAATAAAAAAAAGAAGAATTAAAAGAAAAATGTATGTTTTATTTTTCAATGGGAAAACAAATGGAAGCAAAAAAAATATAATAATAGTATACGTATGGCGGCCACGAAAGCTTGGTAGGTATAGTGCAAGCACGCTGGGTGTAAGAATTAAAGTTTTGAGATTTATAGAGTCACATTATAAAAGCAATGAGCATTTAAATAATTGCTTTAGATTAAATTAATTTTGCTTTAAATTTTATTTGAAATTCCAATGATAACTACAAACATAATGAATTATTTTTGTGAAATTTGCGAAAAGAGGTTTGGCTCCACCAGAGCTTTGAAAAAAACTTTTGAAAGCACATCAGAATACAACATAATTCTAATTACTTCAAATGTCATTTATGTGATATTAAATTTAACATGGTGGAACAATTAATTAAGCATAAACGATTCGAACATCAATCCAAATCAAACAATGAAAAAATGGAACAGTATACTTATTGTGTTGCTTGTGAAGAATGTGTTTTATTATCGAAATGGAACTTTCATTTAAGTACGAATGTACATAAACAAAAATAAATAAAGGAATCAAATATAAATTCAAATATAAAATGTATAAACTCAGTTTTTGACGGTCGTACGGTCGGACGGTCGTTTTTGACGCAACATATGTATTTGAAAATTTTAATAAAAGCGATTTAATACCTATGAACTTTTTTAATACAATCGTTGATAATTTTATCAAATAATAAAAGAAGCTCTGGAAAAACATAAAAGTAGCAAAATTAACTATGAACTTTTGGGTAAAATGTTGGTAAAAGAAGAAGTACAGTGTTTTCTCGAACTAAAATCACACCAAACAAAAATGGTAATAATACTAAAAAATAGTAAGAAAGAAGATATTTTTAACACTTTTAAAAAAGAATGTGGAATTCTATTAAAAAAATGAGTGAGTTCCAAGAAAGAGATAGTGGTTGGACTTTAATAGAAATTTCTCACCTGGAAGTAAATATAAATGCATATAGCCCTATAGCTGGATCAAAATATATATCGTTACCAAATTGCATTATGAAAAAACATGCTTACGTTAACGTGAAAAATAACGATAACTATTGTTTTAAATGGGCGATTATTTCAGCATTGTATCCAGTTATCAATAACATAAATAACTGTAAATCATATATAATCAACAATATAAATGAAGAAATTATCATTCTAAAAAATGACATTACACTTAATTTTAAAGATTTAAATTTTCCAATGTCGGTAAACGAAATTAAAATCTTCGAAAACAATAATCCACACATAAGTGTAAACGTGTACGGTTTAAATGTAGACAGAGATGTCATCATAGGACCATATTATCATTCTCAAGAAGAAAAATTGCATCATATCAATCTTCTACTATTGGAAGACATTTCAAATTTTCACTATGTCTGGATAAAACAAATTTCAAGGTAACATAAAAAAGAAATTATATAAACAAAAAAGTGTTTTTTGTTTAAATAAAAGATGTTTGTTTTTAATATTTTTTTTTTAAATATAATTATAGATTACTTAAAAGTCAACTAACACAACACCGAAGAAGAGTGTTTATATGAAACATATGTTTATCACATTTCCACAAAGAAGATGCGTTAACACATCATCGAGAGAAGTGCAATCGAATTGTAACCGAACTACCATCAGAAAATGAAAAGATATTAAAATTTAAGAATTATAAAAATCAATTAGAAATACCATTCGTTATATATGCAGACTTTGAATGCATTTTAGAACCTATAGATGTAGATAACAATTGTATAGAAAATACACGATCTATTCAGAAGCGTATTCCATGTGCGTATAGTTATTATATTAAATGCTTTTATGATTCGAGTTTAGATGACTTTCGTATATATAGTGGGGAAGATTGTACAAAAGATTTTTTTAAAAATTTAGTTAATGATGTCCTTAATATTTATAAAAATTACTTAAGTGTAGTAATACCAATGAAAAGCTTAACATCTGTTCAAGAAAAGCAACAGAAAGTAAAAGCAAAAGAAAGAAAGAAACTCAAAAAGTTTGGAAAGAATTTAAGTGTAATACCTTATTAGATTATTTTTTATTATATTTAAAAGTAGATGTGTTATTACTTTGTGGTGTGTTTGAAAATTTTAGAAAAGTATGTAAATCAATTAATAATTTAGATCCATGACAGTATTACACAACCCCAGGTTTATCGTGGGATGCAATGTTGAAATTAACAAACATAAATTTAGAGTTTTTAACCGATCTTAATATGCATAATTTTTTAAAGAAAGGTATTAGAGGTGGTATTGTGAAAGTAAGTAAACGATATTCAATAGCAAGTAATAAATATTTGAGTGATTTTGATTGTAATAGAGAATCAAATTATCTTGTTTATTTAGATGTTAATAATTTATATGGATATGCAATGTCACAATATTTACCTTATTAAAATTTGGAATGGGTTGAGGATATTGGAAATTTCAATTTAAATAATGTACAAGAGGATTCACCAATTGGATATATATTAGAAGTGGATTTAGAATATCCAACAAGCTTACACGATTATCATAATGATTTTCCATTTTGCTCAGAAAATAAAAAAAATGAAAATATGAAACACGCGAAACTAGTAACTGATTATTAGATATATATATATTATATACTGATTAGATATATTCTACATTATAAGTATCTTCAACAGTGTCTGAGTCATGGATTGATTTTAACTAAAATACATAGAGTACTTAAATTTAATCAGTCGCATTGGATGAAAAAATATATTGATTTGGATAATCATCATCGTACTTTGGCGAAAAATGAATATGAACGAAATTTTTTCAAACTCTTAAATAATTCAGCTATGGGAAAACAATGGAAAATGTTGATAAAAGGAAAGATATTAAGATAGTAACCGATTGGAATAATAATGGAAGGAAATAATGTGCACGGGCATTAATAACCAAATTTAATTTCCATAGTTCACTTAAATTCTCACTCTGAAAAGATGATTGCTATTGAAATGAAAAAAGCTCGTGTTGTTTATAACAAACCTATATATATTGGTTTTTCTGTCTTAGAATTATCAAAATGGCAAATGTATCGTTTCCATTATGATTATATTAAAACCAAAATATACTTCAAATGTTTGTCTTAATTATATGGATACAGACTCCTTTATTTATGAGATTAGGACAAAGGATTTTTATGATGATATTCGTGCTGATATTAGTTTATACTTTGAGTAGTTTATTCAAAACCAAATATTTTCAATTTACCATTGTTAAATAAACAGGTTTTGGGTATGATGAACGATGAAGTAAACGGAAAAATCATAAAAGAATTTATTGGTTTAAGGGCAAAAATGTACTCCATTAAAATTGATGGAGAAAATAAGGAAATTAAAAAAGTAAAAGGTGTTAAAAGTTCATGTATAAAAAAGCTTTCTGTTGACGATTATAGATTATGTTTATTAAATAAAAAAATATATGAACATAAACTGTATGTTTTTCGATCAAGATGTCATGAAATTTATACACATCATATGAAAAAGTTAGTATTAAGTAATTTAGATGATAAGCGATATGTAAAAGAAAATGGTATTCATACGTATGCATGGGGTCATTACAAAATAAATAAAAACAATTAAAAAAATGGAAAAGCAAAAAATAAATATGTATTTATTTTAAAGAGTATTTTTGATATAAAAATTTTAAACATAAGTGTCCACAATTGTAAGTATTAAATTTTTGTTTTTGTATATAATTATATTTTATAAGTGATTTTAGGTAATTAACCATTTCAAGTGGTGGTTGTAAATTTCCGAAACTATCAAAATATTCCTTATAATTCTTTATAGTACGCTACCCAATGAGTTCCAATACCATTTACATCATCTAAATTAACGATACCTTATTCTTGATTTAGTGGTTTTTTAGGTAAAGAATTACGCATAAAAACTCCTCTGAAATATTTAAGTTGTTTACCATATTTTGTTAAATCAGTGTCTGTTAATGGTCGATTGGGTAGACGTCTTTAAAGTTTTTTGATAGTGGTGCTTGAGGTTCGTAAAGGAGACCATATCCTCTTTTATATGGTTTAAGGAATAAAGTGTTTCCCATTGCAATTGATTCCATGTATCTATATCCTAGTCTAGACGTTTAGACTCTTCGAAGTCTTCTTTTCCTTGTTTAATATTTCTTATTGTTTTATAAATACTTGATCCGGT
Organism: Bactrocera minax; assembly: GCA_021498325.1. Classification (NCBI taxonomy): domain Eukaryota; kingdom Metazoa; phylum Arthropoda; class Insecta; order Diptera; family Tephritidae; genus Bactrocera; species Bactrocera minax. The sequence continues at coordinate 95,067 of JAKEEE010000130.1, read as the reverse complement.
AGTTCCAAGAGCAGCTAATGCTGTTATTATTGGAACCAATTTCAGAAATCCACCGATTTTTGGTGATGGAATAATTCTTGGGATGGAAATTTTTGATTTTATCCTTTTTTTTAAGATTGGATGTAAGCGTTTTGTGCGATTTTTCAAAACCTTCAATATCTTTAGGGTTTTCGTTTTTCAAAATCTTTTTAGTTTTGTTAATAACTTCTTTAAACAGTTTTTTCCAACATGATGCTCTCTTCTTCTTTCCTTGTTTTTTCTTTTTTAATTTCTTCCTCTTCTTCAATTTACATTTGATTTCAGGTATTCCTAACCCAAATTTAACTTTTGTCTTCATCACGTTTGTTACAAACCAAGCGGCTGCGCGTTCTTTTAAACCACTGTCTTTAGATGTTACTCGTTTCAGCTAAAATTTTATCAGCTTAATGTCTTTTATCCAATTCTTTTGACTGTGAATATGCAATGTCATGTTATCTGCAAGCATCAAGATAACATGACAATCTGCAAGCATCAATCGATTTATTGTCTCCTCCTCCTCCTCCTTTGTCTCCTCTTGCTAAACATTTATCTAATTTTGTTCCTGGTTCACAAAACTGATAGCCTGGTATATGTAGCTCAAGTGGTAATGAATTTATTAAGCTGTTTACAAAACCACAACCAGTTTTATACTGCTTACAAAATTATTATTTTTTATTTTATAGACATTTTTTGGATAAAAACTATTTCTTTAATATTAAACGTTTCAACATTTAAATTCTAAACGATAACCACAATGCTCAACTCCTTCCCAATGAATTTATTTTCAACAAAAAATCCTTGAACATCTATAATTATAATTCTACTTTTTGCTCACTACTTTTTCTTAGTTCACTGCACTTATGGTTTTGCATTACATTACGACGTTTATCAACAGCTTTTTCCTTTTATATGTGGGTGGCTTACCTAACGTTTAGGTTTTTTTTTTTCCTTTTTCACCACATTGTAGATAAAGCTAGATTTTTTCTATTAAATAATATATACATACATAGGTTTCCGTTTTATATTATTTATATTATTAGTATAAAAGCGAGTGAGGTATCAACTATTTGTTCACTTCAAAATATTTAACGTTAGAAAGAAAATATAATTAAAGAGAAGTCTCACGAAAATGGATATGGTTTTATTAAAAATTAATACCATTCAATCTAAAAATTCAAATTTTAAACCAATACTATTACTAACAGATTTTCCGGTCGATATACCTGTAGCCATTTTAAAAATGGATAAGAAAAATACTAAATTTGGTGAAAAAATCTGAATGGAAATTGACGATAACGTTGTTTTTTTACCGGAAAAATATACCGAGCTTGATGTAAAGAATCTTTCCACACTGTCCAACGGAACATACATGGTTACGAAGAAAATGTGCTCTAAATTCAACTTCAGTTTTGTTATCAGTAAAAATACGAAAAACTAAAAAGAAAAATTTAATGTAATTTTGTTTTTACAATAAAAAAAAGAAGAATTAAAAGAAAAATGTATGTTTTATTTTTCAATGAGAAAACAAATGGAAGCAAAAAAAATATAATAATAGTATACGTATGGCGGCCACGAAAGCTTGGTAGGAATAGTGCAAGCACGCTGGGTGTAAGAGTTAAAGTTTTGAGATTTATAGAATCACATTATAAAAGCAATGAGCATTTAAATAATTGCTTTAGATTAAATTAATTTTGCTTTAAATTTTATTTGAAATTCCAATGATAACTACAAACATAATGAATTATTTTTGTGAAATTTGCGAAAAGAGGTTTGGCTCTACCAGAGCTTTGAAAAAATCTTTTGAAAGCACATCAGAATACAACATAATTCTAATTACTTCAAATGTCATTTATGTGATATTAAATTTAACATGGTGGAACAATTAATTAAGCATAAGCGATTCGAACATCAATCCAAATCAAACAATGAAAAAATGGAACAGTATACTTATTGTGTTGCTTGTGAAGAATGTGTTTTATTATCGAAATGGAACTTTCATTTAAGTACGAATGTACATAAACAAAAATAAATAAAGGAATCAAATATAAATTCAAATATAAAATGTATAAACTCAGTTTTTGACGGTCGTACGGTCGGACGGTCGTTTTTGACGCAACATATGTATTTGAAAATTTAAATAAAAGCGATTTAATACCTATAAACTTTTTTAATACAATCGTTGATCAATTTTATCAAATAATAAAAGAAGCTCTGGAAAAACATAGAAGTAGCAAAATTGACTATGAACTTTTGGGTAAAATGTTGGTAAAAGAAGAAGTACAGTGTTTTCTCGAACTAAAATCACACCAAACAAAAATGGTAATAATACTACAAAATAGTAAGAAAGAAGATATTTTTAACACTTTTAAAGAAGAATGTGGAATTCTATTAAAAAAATGAGTGAGTTCAAAGAAAGAGATAGTGGTTGGACTTTAATAGAAATTTCTCACCTGGAAGTAAATATAAATGCATATAGCCCTATAGCTGGATCAAAATATATATCGTTACCAAATTGCATTGTGAAAAAACATGCTTACGTTAGCGTGAAAAATAACGATAACTATTGTTTTAAATGGGCGATTATTTCAGCATTGTATCCAGTTATCAATAACATAAATAACTGTAAATCATATATAATCAACAATATAAATGAAGAAATTATCATTCTAAAAAATGACATTACACTTAATTTTAAAGATTTAAATTTTCCAATGTCGGTAAACGAAATTAAAATCTTCGAAAACAATAATCCACACATAAGTGTAAACGTGTACGGTTTAAATGTAGACAGAGATGTCATCATAGGACCATATTATCATTCTCAAGAAGAAAAATTGCATCATATCAATCTTCTACTATTGGAAGACATTTCAAATTTTCACTATGTCTGGATAAAACAAATTTCAAGGTAACATAAAAAAGAAATTATATAAACAAAAAAGTGTTTTTTGTTTAAATAAAAGATGTTTGTTTTTAATATTTTTTTTTTAAATATAATTATAGATTACTTAAAAGTCAACTAACACAACACCGAAGAAGAGTGTTTATATGAAACATATGTTTATCACATTTCCACAAAGAAGATGCGTTAACACATCATCGAGAGAAGTGCAATCGAATTGTAACCGAACTACCATCAGAAAATGAAAAGATATTAAAATTTAAGAATTATAAAAATCAATTAGAAATACCATTCGTTATATATGCAGACTTTGAATGCATTTTAGAACCTATAGATGTAGATAACAATTGTATAGAAAATACACGATCTATTCAGAAGCGTATTCCATGTGCGTATAGTTATTATATTAAATGCTTTTATGATTCGAGTTTAGATGACTTTCGTATATATAGTGGGGAAGATTGTACAAAAGATTTTTTTAAAAATTTAGTTAATGATGTCCTTAATATTTATAAAAATTACTTAAGTGTAGTAATACCAATGAAAAGCTTAACATCTGTTCAAGAAAAGCAACAGAAAGTAAAAGCAAAAGAAAGAAAGAAACTCAAAAAGTTTGGAAAGAATTTAAGTGTAATACCTTATTAGATTATTTTTTATTATATTTAAAAGTAGATGTGTTATTACTTTGTGGTGTGTTTGAAAATTTTAGAAAAGTATGTAAATCAATTAATAATTTAGATCCATGACAGTATTACACAACCCCAGGTTTATCGTGGGATGCAATGTTGAAATTAACAAACATAAATTTAGAGTTTTTAACCGATCTTAATATGCATAATTTTTTAAAGAAAGGTATTAGAGGTGGTATTGTGAAAGTAAGTAAACGATATTCAATAGCAAGTAATAAATATTTGAGTGATTTTGATTGTAATAGAGAATCAAATTATCTTGTTTATTTAGATGTTAATAATTTATATGGATATGCAATGTCACAATATTTACCTTATTAAAATTTGGAATGGGTTGAGGATATTGGAAATTTCAATTTAAATAATGTACAAGAGGATTCACCAATTGGATATATATTAGAAGTGGATTTAGAATATCCAACAAGCTTACACGATTATCATAATGATTTTCCATTTTGCTCAGAAAATAAAAAAAATGAAAATATGAAACACGCGAAACTAGTAACTGATTTAACACATAAAGGAAAATATATTCTACATTATAAGTATCTTCAACAGTGTCTGAGTCATGGATTGATTTTAACTAAAATACATAGAGTACTTAAATTTAATCAGTCGCATTGGATGAAAAAATATATTGATTTGGATAATCATCATCGTACTTTGGCGAAAAATGAATATGAACGAAATTTTTTCAAACTCTTAAATAATTCAGCTATGGGAAAACAATGGAAAATGTTGATAAAAGGAAAGATATTAAGATAGGAACCGACTGGAATAATAATGGAAGGAAATAATGTGCACGGGCATTAATAACCAAATTTAATTTCCATAGTTCACTTAAATTCTCACTCTGAAAAGATGATTGCTATTGAAATGAAAAAAGCTCGTGTTGTTTATAACAAACCTATATATATTGGTTTTTCTGTCTTAGAATTATCAAAATGGCAAATGTATCGTTTCCATTATGATTATATTAAAACCAAAATATACTTCAAATGTTTGTCTTAATTATATGGATACAGACTCCTTTATTTATGAGATTAGGACAAAGGATTTTTATGATGATATTCGTGCTGATATTAGTTTATACTTTGAGTAGTTTATTCAAAACCAAATATTTTCAATTTACCATTGTTAAATAAACAGGTTTTGGGTATGATGAACGATGAAGTAAACGGAAAAATCATAAAAGAATTTATTGGTTTAAGGGCAAAAATGTACTCCATTAAAATTGATGGAGAAAATAAGGAAATTAAAAAAGTAAAAGGTGTTAAAAGTTCATGTATAAAAAAGCTTTCTGTTGACGATTTTAGATTATGTTTATTAAATAAAAAAATATATGAACATAAACTGTATGTTTTTCGATCAAGATGTCATGAAATTTATACACATCATATGAAAAAGTTAGTATTAAGTAATTTAGATGATAAGCGATATGTAAAAGAAAATGGTATTCATACGTATGCATGGGGTCATTACAAAATAAATAAAAACAATTAAAAAAATGGAAAAGCAAAAAATAAATATGTATTTATTTTAAAGAGTATTTTTGATATAAAAATTTTAAACATAAGTGTCCACAATTGTAAGTATTAAATTTTTGTTTTTGTATATAATTATATTTTATAAGTGATTTTAGGTAATTAACCATTTCAAGTGGTGGTTGTAAATTTCCGAAACTATCAAAATATTCCTTATAATTCTTTATAGTACGCTACCCAATGAGTTCCAATACCATTTACATCATCTAAATTAACGATACCTTATTCTTGATTTAGTGGTTTTTTAGGTAAAGAATTACGCATGAAAACTCCTCTGAAATATTTAAGTTGTTTACCATATTTTGTTAAATCAGTGTCTGTTAATGGTCGATTGGGTAGACGTCTTTAAAGTTTTTTGATAGTGATGCTTGAGGTTCGTAAAGGAGACCATATCCTCTTTTATATGGTTTAAGGAATAAAGCGTTTCCCATTGCAATTGATTCCATGTATCTATATCCTAGTCTAGACGTTTAGACTCTTCGAAGTCTTCTTTTCCTTGTTTAATATTTCTTATTGTTTTATAAATACTTGATCCGGTAGTTCCAAGAGCAGCTAATGCTGTTATTATTGGAACCAATTTCAGAAATCCACCGATTTTTGGTGATGGAATAATTCTTGGGATGGAAATTTTTGATTTTATCCTTTTTTTTAAGATTGGATGTAAGCGTTTTGTGCGATTTTTCAAAACCTTCAATATCTTTAGGGTTTTCGTTTTTCAAAATCTTTTTAGTTTTGTTAATAACTTCTTTAAACAGTTTTTTCCAACATGATGCTCTCTTCTTCTTTCCTTGTTTTTTCTTTTTTAATTTCTTCCTCTTCTTCAATTTACATTTGATTTCAGGTATTCCTAACCCAAATTTAACTTTTGTCTTCATCACGTTTGTTACAAACCAAGCGGCTGCGCGTTCTTTTAAACCACTGTCTTTAGATGTTACTCGTTTCAGCTAAAATTTTATCAGCTTAATGTCTTTTATCCAATTCTTTTGACTGTGAATATGCAATGTCATGTTATCTGCAAGCATCAAGATAACATGACAATCTGCAAGCATCAATCGATTTATTGTCTCCTCCTCCTCCTCCTTTGTCTCCTCTTGCTAAACATTTATCTAATTTTGTTCCTGGTTCACAAAACTGATAGCCTGGTATATGTAGCTCAATTGGTAATGAATTTATTAAGCTGTTTACAAAACCACAACCAGTTTTATACTGCTTACAAAATTTTTTTTTTTTATTTTATAGACATTTTTTGGATAAAAACTATTTCTTTAATATTAAACGTTTCAACATTTAAATTCTAAATGATAACCACAATGCTCAACTCCTTCCCAATGAATTTATTTTCAACAAAAAATCCTTGAACATCTATAATTATAATTCTACTTTTTGCTCACTACTTTTTCTTAGTTCATTGCACTTATGGTTTTGCATTACATTACGACGTTTATCAACAGCTTTTTCCTTTTATATGTGGGTGGCTTACCTAACGTTTAGGTTTTTTTTTTTCCTTTTTCACCACATTGTAGATAAAGCTAGATTTTTTCTATTAAATAATATATACATACATAGGTTTCCGTTTTATATTATTTATATTATTAGTATAAAAGCGAGTGAGGTATCAACTATTTGTTCACTTCAAAATATTTAACGTTAGAAAGAAAATATAATTAAAGAGAAGTCTCACGAAAATGGATATGGTTTTATTAAAAATTAATACCATTCAATCTAAAAATTCAAATTTTAAACCAATACTATTACTAACAGATTTTCCGGTCGATATACCTGTAGCCATTTTAAAAATGGATAAGAAAAATACTAAATTTGGTGAAAAAATCTGAATGGAAATTGACGATAACGTTGTTTTTTTACCGGAAAAATATACCGAGCTTGATGTAAAGAATCTTTCCACACTGTCCAACGGAACATACATGGTTACGAAGAAAATGTGCTCTAAATTCAACTTCAGTTTTGTTATCAGTAAAAATACGAAAAACTAAAAAGAAAAATTTAATGTAATTTGGCTTTTACAATAAAAAAAAGAAGAATTAAAAGAAAAATGTATGTTTTATTTTTCAATGAGAAAACAAATGGAAGCAAAAAAAATATAATAATAGTATACGTATGGCGGCCACGAAAGCTTGGTAGGTATAGTGCAAGCACGCTGGGTGTAAGAGTTAAAGTTTTGAGATTTATAGAATCACATTATAAAAGCAATGAGCATTTAAATAATTGCTTTAGATTAAATTAATTTTGCTTTAAATTTTATTTGAAATTCCAATGATAACTACAAACATAATGAATTATTTTTGTGAAATTTGCGAAAAGAGGTTTGGATCTACCAGAGCTTTGAAAAAATCTTTTGAAAGCACATCAGAATACAACATAATTCTAATTACTTCAAATGTCATTTATGTGATATTAAATTTAACATGGTGGAACAATTAATTAAGCATTAGCGATTCGAACATCAATCCAAATCAAACAATGAAAAAATGGAACAGTATACTTATTGTGTTGCTTGTGAAGAATGTGTTTTATTATCGAAATGGAACTTTCATTTAAGTACGAATGTACATAAACAAAAATAAATAAAGGAATCAAATATAAATTCAAATATAAAATGTATAAACTCAGTTTTTGACGGTCGTACGGTCGGACGGTCGTTTTTGACGCATCATATGTATTTGAAAATTTTAATAAAAGCGATTTAATACCTATGAACTTTTTTAATACAATCGTTGATCAATTTTATCAAATAATAAAAGAAGCTCTGGAAAAACATAAAAGTAGCAAAATTAACTATGAACTTTTGGGTAAAATGTTGGTAAAAGAAGAAGTACAGTGTTTTCTCGAACTAAAATCACACCAAACAAAAATGGTAATAATACTACAAAATAGTAAGAAAGAAGATATTTTTAACACTTTTAAAAAAGAATGTGGAATTCTATTAAAAAAATGAGTGAGTTCCAAGAAAGAGATAGTGGTTGGACTTTAATAGAAATTTCTCACCTGGAAGTAAATATAAATGCATATAGCCCTATAGCTGGATCAAAATATATATCGTTACCAAATTGCATTATGAAAAAACATGCTTACGTTAACGTGAAAAATAACGATAACTATTGTTTTAAATGGGCGATTATTTCAGCATTGTATCCAGTTATCAATAACATAAATAACTGTAAATCATATATAATCAACAATATAAATGAAGAAATTATCATTCTAAAAAATGACATTACACTTAATTTTAAAGATTTAAATTTTCCAATGTCGGTAAACGAAATTAAAATCTTCGAAAACAATAATCCACACATAAGTGTAAACGTGTACGGTTTAAATGTAGACAGAGATGTCATCATAGGACCATATTATCATTCTCAAGTAGAAAAATTGCATCATATCAATCTTCTACTATTGGAAGACATTTCAAATTTTCACTATGTCTGGATAAAACAAATTTCAAGGTAACATAAAAAAGAAATTATATAAACAAAAAAGTGTTTTTTGTTTAAATAAAAGATGTTTGTTTTTAATATTTTTTTTTTAAATATAATTATAGATTACTTAAAAGTCAACTAACACAACACCGAAGAAGAGTGTTTATATGAAACATATGTTTATCACATTTCCACAAAGAAGATGCGTTAACACATCATCGAGAGAAGTGCAATCGAATTGTAACCGAACTACCTTCAGAAAATGAAAAGATATTAAAATTTAAGAATTATAAAAATCAATTAGAAATACCATTCGTTATATATGCAGACTTTGAATGCATTTTAGAACCTATAGATGTAGATAATAATTGTATAGAAAATACACGATCTATTCAGAAGCGTATTCCATGTGCGTATAGTTATTATATTAAATGCTTTTATGATTCGAGTTTAGATGACTTTCGTATATATAGTGGGGAAGATTGTACAAAAGATTTTTTTAAAAATTTAGTTAATGATGTCCTTAATATTTATAAAAATTACTTAAGTGTAGTAATACCAATGAAAAGCTTAACATCTGTTCAAGAAAAGCAACAGAAAGTAAAAGCAAAAGAAAGAAAGAAACTCAAAAAGTTTGGAAAGAATTTAAGTGTAATACCTTATTAGATTATTTTTTATTATATTTAAAAGTAGATGTGTTATTACTTTGTGGTGTGTTTGAAAATTTTAGAAAAGTATGTGAATCAATTAATAATTTAGATCCATGACAGTATTACACAACCCCAGGTTTATCGTGGGATGCAATGTTGAAATTAACAAACATAAATTTAGAGTTTTTAACCGATCTTAATATGCATAATTTTATAAAGAAAGGTATTAGAGGTGGTATTGTGAAAGTAAGTAAACGATATTCAATAGCAAATAATAAATATTTGAGTGATTTTGATTGTAATAGAGAATCAAATTATCTTGTTTATTTAGATGTTAATAATTTATATGGATATGCAATGTCACAATATTTACCTTATTAAAATTTGGAATGGGTTGAGGATATTGGAAATTTCAATTTAAATAATGTACAAGAGGATTCACCAATTGGATATATATTAGAAGTGGATTTAGAATATCCAACAAGCTTACACGATTATCATAATGATTTTCCATTTTGCTCAGAAAATAAAAAAAATGAAAATATGAAACACGCGAAACTAGTAACTGATTTAACACATAAAGGAAAATATATTCTACATTATAAGTATCTTCAACAGTGTCTGAGTCATGGATTGATTTTAACTAAAATACATAGAGTACTTAAATTTAATCAGTCGCATTGGATGAAAAAATATATTGATTTGGATAATCATCATCGTACTTTGGCGAAAAATGAATATGAACGAAATTTTTTCAAACTCTTAAATAATTCAGCTATGGGAAAACAATGGAAAATGTTGATAAAAGGAAAGATATTAAGATAGTAACCGATTGGAATAATAATGGAAGGAAATAATGTGCACGGGCATTAATAACCAAATTTAATTTCCATAGTTCACTTAAATTCTCACTCTGAAAAGATGATTGCTATTGAAATGAAAAAAGCTCGTGTTGTTTATAACAAACCTATATATATTGGTTTTTCTGTCTTAGAATTATCAAAATGGCAAATGTATCGTTTCCATTATGATTATATTAAAACCAAAATATACTTCAAATGTTTGTCTTAATCATATGGATACAGACTCCTTTATTTATGAGATTAGGACAAAGGATTTTTATGATGATATTCGTGCTGATATTAGTTTATACTTTGAGTAGTTTATTCAAAACCAAATATTTTCAATTTACCATTGTTAAATAAACAGGTTTTGGGTATGATGAACGATGAAGTAAACGGAAAAATCATAAAAGAATTTATTGGTTTAAGGGCAAAAATGTACTCCATTAAAATTGATGGAGAAGATAAGGAAATTAAAAAAGTAAAAGGTGTTAAAAGTTCATGTATAAAAAAGCTTTCTGTTGACGATTTTAGATTATGTTTATTAAATAAAAAAATATATGAACATAAACTGTATGTTTTTCGATCAAAATGTCATGAAATTTATACACATCATATGAAAAAGTTAGTATTAAGTAATTTAGATGATAAGCGATATGTAAAAGAAAATGGTATTCATACGTATGCATGGGGTCATTACAAAATAAATAAAAACAATTAAAAAAATGGAAAAGCAAAAAATAAATATGTATTTATTTTAAAGAGTATTTTTGATATCAAAATTTTAAACATAAGTGTCCACAATTGTAAGTATTAAATTTTTGTTTTTGTATATAATTATATTCTATAAGTGATTTTAGGTAATTAACCATTTCAAGTGGTGGTTGTAAATTTCCGAAACTATCAAAATATTCCTTATAATTCTTTATAGTACGCTACCCAATGAGTTCCAATACCATTTACATCATCTAAATAAACGATACCTTATTCTTGATTTAGTGGTTTTTTAGGTAAAGAATTACGCATAAAAACTCCTCTGAAATATTTAAGTTGTTTACCATATTTTGTTAAATCAATGTCTGTTAATGGTCGATTGGGTAGACGTCTTTAAAGTTTTTTGATAGTGATGCTTGAGGTTCGTAAAGGAGACCATATTCTCTTTTATATGGTTTAAGGAATAAAACGTTTCCCATTGCAATTGATTCCATGTATCTATATCCTAGTCTAGACGTTTAGACTCTTCGAAGTCTTCTTTTCCTTGTTTAATATTTCTTATTGTTTTATAAATACTTGATCCGGTAGTTCCAAGAGCAGCTAATGCTGTTATTATTGGAACCAATTTCAGAAATCCACCGATTTTTGGTGATGGAATAATTCTTGGGATGGAAATTTTTGATTTTATCCTTTTTTTTAAGATTGGATGTAAGCGTTTTGTGCGATTTTTCAAAACCTTCAATATCTTTAGGGTTTTCGTTTTTCAAAATCTTTTTAGTTTTGTTAATAACTTCTTTAAACAGTTTTTTCCAACATGATGCTCTCTTCTTCTTTCCTTGTTTTTTCTTTTTTAATTTCTTCCTCTTCTTCAATTTACATTTGATTTCAGGTATTCCTAACCCAAATTTAACTTTTGTCTTCATCACGTTTGTTACAAACCAAGCGGCTGCGCGTTCTTTTAAACCACTGTCTTTAGATGTTACTCGTTTCAGCTAAAATTTTATCAGCTTAATGTCTTTTATCCAATTCTTTTGACTGTGAATATGCAATGTCATGTTATCTGCAAGCATCAAGATAACATGACAATCTGCAAGCATCAATCGATTTATTGTCTCCTCCTCCTCCTCCTTTGTCTCCTCTTGCTAAACATTTATCTAATTTTGTTCCTGGTTCACAAAACTGATAGCCTGGTATATGTAGCTCAATTGGTAATGAATTTATTAAGCTGTTTACAAAACCACAACCAGTTTTATACTGCTTACAAAATTATTATTTTTTATTTTATAGACATTTTTTGGATAAAAACTATTTCTTTAACATTAAACGTTTCAACATTTAAATTCTAAATGATAAATTTTGTTATAAATGATTGATTATATATTGAAAATCTTTTAGTTAGAAAAATGCGTTTGATAAAGCAACCAATAACAATTGACGTGAAAAATGTTGATAAATTATATATGAGAGGTGAAAAACGTACATCTAAACATAGTCCTCTTTTACCAAATTCTATACGTGCTTTAATCGTAGGATCAAATTGTGGTAAAACTAACGTACTGTTCAGTTTAATAGAAAGTCCGAATGGACTTTCATTTAGAAATATTTATATTTACTCAAAATCATTATATCAACCGAAATATTGTTTTCTAAAGAAGTTGATTGAACTCGTTAAGGGAATAAATTTATATATGTTTAGAGAAAATTAAAAAGTTTTAAGCCCAGACAAAGCGGAGGGAAATTCCATTATAATATTTGATGATGTTATATGCGATAAGCAAAATAATATACGAGATTATTTTTGTATGGGAAGACATAAAAACAATAATTGTTTTTATTTATGCCAAACATATACTATCATATAAATTATAAGTTATATAGATTATGTAAACATATAATCATGTTTAAACAGGATGAATTGAATATAAGGCATATATACAATGATCATGTAATTGTGGATATTTCATTTACGAAATTTCTCAAATTATGTAACGAATGTTGGAAAGATAAATATGGTTTTCTTGTTATAAGTAAAGAAGATGAAATCAACAAGGGTCGTTAACGAAAAGGATTCAACAATTTTATACATTTATAACAGAACAGATATATAGCATATATGTATATACCAGATGCATAGCAGATATATACCAGATGCATGGCAGATATATATCAGATGTATATCAGATACACGCATACACACATAAATAGGCAATTTAATAAATGGATAATAAGTTATTAAAAAATATTGTAGATATACGTCAAGTGTTACGAAATAAATTAAAATCTATGAAGTTAAATACTGAAGATCGTTTAAGAATGTTGGAGGATACATTTCAACAATAACAAAACCTTTGAATGATATTGTGGATGAAATAAAACAAACAAACAAAAATTAAAACAATATATTCTATGAATAACACCAACCTAAATTATTAAAAAAGGAAAGGTTGAAGATTATGATGCTAATTATGATACTAAGCTTTCATCCAGTAAAAATATTAAGACTTTCAAGCCACATAACTCAATAAAACCTAAAAACAAGCTAATTAAAAGCAGAAACGTAATGCGAAATCTTTCAACCACAAAAAATAATGACCCCATGCATACGTATGAATACCATTTTCTTTTACATATCGCTTATCATCTAAATTACTTAATACTAGCTTTTTCATATGATGTGTATAAATTTCATGACATTTTGATCGAAAAACATACAGTTTATGTTCATATATTTTTTTATTTAATAAACATAATCTAAAATCGTCAACAGAAAGCTTTTTTATACATGAACTTTTAACACCTTTTACTTTTTTAATTTCCTTATCTTCTCCATCAATTTTAATGGAGTACATTTTTGCCCTTAAACCAATAAATTCTTTTATGATTTTTCCGTTTACTTCATCGTTCATCATACCCAAAACCTGTTTATTTAACAATGGTAAATTGAAAATATTTGGTTTTGAATAAACTACTCAAAGTATAAACTAATATCAGCACGAATATCATCATAAAAATCCTTTGTCCTAATCTCATAAATAAAGGAGTCTGTATCCATATGATTAAGACAAACATTTGAAGTATATTTTGGTTTTAATATAATCATAATGGAAACGATACATTTGCCATTTTGATAATTCTAAGACAGAAAAACCAATATATATAGGTTTGTTATAAACAACACGAGCTTTTTTCATTTCAATAGCAATCATCTTTTCAGAGTGAGAATTTAAGTGAACTATGGAAATTAAATTTGGTTATTAATGCCCGTGCACATTATTTCCTTCCATTATTATTCCAATCGGTTACTATCTTAATATCTTTCCTTTTATCAACATTTTCCATTGTTTTCCCATAGCTGAATTATTTAAGAGTTTGAAAAAATTTCGTTCATATTCATTTTTCGCCAAAGTACGATGATGATTATCCAAATCAATATATTTTTTCATCCAATGCGACTGATTAAATTTAAGTACTCTATGTATTTTAGTTAAAATCAATCCATGACTCAGACACTGTTGAAGATACTTATAATGTAGAATATATTTTCCTTTATGTGTTAAATCAGTTACTAGTTTCGCGTGTTTCATATTTTCATTTTTTTTATTTTCTGAGCAAAATGGAAAATCATTATGATAATCGTGTAAGCTTGTTGGATATTCTAAATCCACTTCTAATATATATCCAATTGGTGAATCCTCTTGTACATTATTTAAATTGAAATTTTCAATATCCTCAACCCATTCCAAATTTTAATAAGGTAAATATTGTGACATTGCATATCCATATAAATTATTAACATCTAAATAAACAAGATAATTTGATTCTCTATTACAATCAAAATCGCTCAAATATTTATTATTTGCTATTGAATATCGTTTACTTACTTTCACAATACCACCTCTAATACCTTTCTTTATAAAATTATGCATATTAAGATCGGTTAACAACTCTAAATTTATGTTTATTAATTTCAACATTGCATCCCACGATAAACCTGGGGTTGTGTAGTACTGTCATGGATCTAAATTATTAATTGATTTACATACTTTTTTAAAATTTTCAAACACACCACAAAGTAATAACACATCTACTTTTAAATATAATAAAAGATAATCTAATAAGGTATTACACTTAAATTCTTTCCAAAATTTTTGCGCATTTTCATAATCAGCATGTTTGCATGCTTCATCAGTTAATTTGTTATGGAAAAATGAGATATCTAGTAAATGTGTTTCTTTGAGACGATCTACTGAGCTAAGATAATCATTTGGAAAGACACCTTTACGTCTCATCAAATTGAATTCTCTAATATTGGTAAAAAACGATTTTATAGCAAACAAATTTATTTCACATAAATTTTCTGCTAGACTTTGTAAACTCGATGGCATAAACCTAAACGAATCTAAAAAACGAAGTTCAATTTTCTCTTCATTATTAACATAAATTTTATTTGATATGGAAATGTATAGCCCTTTATTTAACGGAATGACATTTATATCAACATCAATAGATGAAAGTTCTTTTATAAACAAATGACAATAGTATGGGGAAAGATTATGAAAGGATATTGGTATAAATTTTGTGATTTGAAATTTTAAATTACACTCATTATGTGCTGGTCCTCTATATTCACCAGTTAAATGAAAATGATCTACTCTATCATCAAAACTTAAAAATTCTTTACAAATATGCCAACATACGCTTTCTTTCTGTTGATTTTCTTGAACAGATGTTAAGCTTTTCATTGGTATTACTACACTTAAGTGATTTTTATAAATATTAAGGACATCATTAACTAAATTTTTAAAAAAATCTTTTGTACAATCTTCTCCACTATATATACGAAAGTCATCTAAACTTGAATCATAAAAGCATTTAATATAATAACTATACGCACATGGAATACGCTTCTGAATAGATCGTGTATTTTCTATACAATTATTATCTACATCTATAGGTTCTAAAATGCATTCAAAGTCTGCATATATAACGAATGGTATATCTAATTGATTTTTATAATTCTTAAATTTTAATATCTTTTCATTTTCTGATGGTAGTTCGGTTACAATTCGATTGCACTTCTCTCGATGATGTGTTAACGCATCTTCTTTGTGGAAATGTGATAAACATATGTTTCATATAAACACTCTTCTTCGGTGTTGTGTTAGTTGACTTTTAAGTAATCTATAATTATATTTAAAAAAAAAATATTAAAAACAAACATCTTTTATTTAAACAAAAAACACTTTTTTGTTTATATAATTTCTTTTTTATGTTACCTTGAAATTTGTTTGATCCAGACATAGTGAAAATTTGAAATGTCTTCCAATAGTAGAAGATTGATATGATGCAATTTTTCTTCTTGGGAATGATAATATGGTCCTATGATGACATCTCTGTCTACATTTAAACCGTACGCGTTTACACTTATGTGTGGATTATTGTTTTCGAAGATTTTAATTTCGTTTACCGACTTTGGAAAATTTAAATCTTTAAAATTAAGTGTAATGTCATTTTTTAGAATGATAATTTCTTCATTTATATTGTTGATTATATATGATTTACAGTTATTTATGTTATTGATAACTGGATACAATGCTGAAATAATCGCCCATTTAAAACAATAGTTATCGTTATTTTTCACGTTAACGTAAGCATGTTTTTTCATAATGCAATTTGGTAACGATATATATTTTGATCCAGCTATAGGGCTATATGCATTTATATTTACTTCCAGGTGAGAAATTTCTATTAAAGTCCAACCACTATCTCTTTCTTGGAACTCACTCATTTTTTTAATAGAATTCCACATTCTTCTTTAAAAGTGTTAAAAATATCTTCTTTCTTACTATTTTGTAGTATTATTACCATTTTTGTTTGGTGTGATTTTAGTTCGAGAAAACACTGTACTTCTTCTTTTACCAACATTTTACCCAAAAGTTCATAGTTAATTTTGCTACTTTTATGTTTTTCCAGAGCTTCTTTTATTATTTGATAAAACTGATCAACGATTGTATTAAAAAAGTTCATAGGTATTAAATCGCTTTTATTAAAATTTTCAAATACATATGTTGCAATACGACCGTCAAAAACTGAGTTTATACATTTTATATTTGAATTTATATTTGATCCCTTTATTTATTTTTGTTTATGTACATTCGTACTTAAATGAAAGTTCCATTTCGATAATAAAACACATTCTTCACAAGCAACACAATAAGTATACTGTTCCATTTTTTCATTGTTTGATTTGGATTGATGTTCGAATCGCTTATGCTTAATTAATTGTTCCACCATGTTAAATTTAATATCACATAAATGACATTGGAAGTAATTAGAATTATGTTGTATTCTGATGTGCTTTCAAAAGCTTTTTTCAAAGCTCTGGTAGAGCCAAACCTCTTTTCGCAAATTTCACAAAAATAATTCATTATGTTTGTAGTTATCATTGGAATTTCAAATAAAATTTAAAGCAAAATTAATTTAATCTAAAGCAATTATTTAAATGCTCATTGCTTTTA
The DNA here is from genome assembly GCA_021498325.1 of Bactrocera minax. Taxonomy (NCBI): domain Eukaryota; kingdom Metazoa; phylum Arthropoda; class Insecta; order Diptera; family Tephritidae; genus Bactrocera; species Bactrocera minax. The sequence goes on along the minus strand of JAKEEE010000130.1, from coordinate 77,753 downwards.
TAATGTGATTCTATAAATCTCAAAACTTTAACTCTTACACCCAGCGTGCTTGCACTATACCTACCAAGCTTTCGTGGCCGCCATACGTATACTATTATTATATTTTTTTTGCTTCCATTTGTTTTCTCATTGAAAAATAAAACATACATTTTTCTTTTAATTCTTCTTTTTTTTTATTGTAAAAACAAAATTACATAAATTTTTTCTTTTTAGTTTTTCGTATTTTTACTGATAACAAAACTGAAGTTGAATTTAGAGCACATTTTCTTCGTAACCATGTATGTTCCGTTGGACAGTGTGGAAAGATTCTTTACATCAAGCTCGGTATATTTTTCCGGTAAAAAAACAACGTTATCTTCAAGTTCCATTCAGATTTTTTCACCAAATTTGGTATTTTTCTTATCCATTTTTAAAATGGCTACAGGTATATCGACCGGAAAATCTGTTGGTAATAGTATTGGTTTAAAATTTGAATTTTTAGATTGAATGGTATTAATTTTTAATAAAACCATATCCATTTTCGTGAGACTTCTCTTTAATTATATTTTCTTTCTAACGTTAAATATTTTGAAGTGAACAAATAGTTGATACCTCACTCGCTTTTATACTAAATAATATAAATAATATAAAACGGAAACCTATGTATGTATATATTATTTAATAGAAAAAATCTAGCTTTATCTACAATGTGGTGAAAAAGGAAAAAAAAAAAACCTAAACGTTAGGTAAGCCACCCACATATAAAAGGAAAAAGCTGTTGATAAACGTCGTAATGTAATGCAAAACCATAAGTGCAGTGAACTAAGAAAAAGTAGTGAGCAAAAAGTAGAATTATAATTATAGATGTTCAAGGATTTTTTGTTGAAAATAAATTCATTGGGAAGGAGTTGAGCATTGTGGTATCTGATATAGAAATTAAAGCTTTTATTATCAAATCACCTTTTGGATATTCGAATTTAACGCAGAAAGATCGAATCACTGTCAACTGGCTATGCAACAATCATCATGGTTTAGAGTGGAAAGATGGTGAATCATCATTGAAAGATGTTAAAAAATATTTACAACAATGTATTAAAAGGAAAGAAGAAATCTTTAATATCTACGTAAAGCAATTGGAAAAAATTAAATGGATTCAACTTATAATTAATTAATTAATTATAATTAATTGATATTTGTAATTATCATAGGTTGAAAAAAGTTGTACCAATTTATTGTAAATGTGCAGGAAAAAGTGTTATATTATTACAAAACTCTTTAATCAATTATATGAATAAAAAAACATAAATTTAATTAATTCTAATTGTTTTTTACTTCACAATGCAGCGGTATTCGGTTTATATATATACATTTTCTTATTTCACTACATACTATGTAGATAAGGTTTGTTTTTCTCTATTTCCTTTTATATTATTTTATCAAAGGGGGTTAATATAAGTCATATCCGTTGTAAAAAACCTAGGATAATTAGTATAAATACCGAAATGTAGAATGAGAAATTATTAAGTTACTTTCGCAAAGAGTCGTTTGAATAAATGGAATGTAAGGAAGATATTACAATGAAGTTATTGAAATTTAATCCAATCAGTAAGAAGATTGATCTATTCGAAAAAACTGAAGATGGGGATGAAAACGTAAAAGAATGGAGCAAGGCTTGGAACTCGGATCCTCTTTTTTCGATTCGATAGAAGAGTGTCTATCTACAGACTTGGCACAATACTTAGAAGATGACTACACTATAGAAAATCAATCAATTACTAGAGTATGCTTTGAATTCAATGTGAAAATGTATGACACATTTCGAATATAAAGTATGTTTACTATAGATGTCATAAAAATGTATAATCCCAGTTTTACTCAAACTAGGTATGGAATAGTAGAAATTAGAAATCATGATGTGGAAATTTCCAAAAAAATTTTTAATTTAATAAAAGAAATATAGAAAATAAATATATTGTGTATTATATGTATTTTTTCAATTAGTAAACGAAGATTTGTTGAAGGAAACAGTTTAAAAGTAATATAAAATGCTGGCAATCGAACTAAAAAATATAGTTAATAAATACCAGTATCGGTTGGATAAAAGACACATTGAAATTTTCGAAGATATGATTTCCCAATTGCAGCCGTATGACACAGCTTACCCCTTCAAATATTCAATACATGGTTTACATAAACTCGATTGTATGTGGGCGACTAACGATGGCATAACCGATGTAAACATATGTGCATGTAGCATTTTCTATCAACGATATAAAACCGCTGAAAATATATTCAATTTATATAAACGAATTTTTAATATACGTATATAGTATATACATATATAGTTTACTTAAGAAAAAATAAATGAAAAAACAAACATGAATTTTCATTTCTTTTTTCTCATTGCGAAAATAAGTGTAAGTACACAACCCATCAATAATTTACACCCCACACCCACGCATACGCTACGACGCCGGGCGAGGGCGAAGGCGGCCGTCGAACGTATATATTACAAATTATTTATAATATATGTATATATGTATACATATATTTCACGCAGTATATCTCTAACGAGATTTAGGCCCAGCTTTTCCACCCATTTGTGTTATACCCACCCCACTAATTAATCATCGAACCGGGGTATTCACATACACACACACCGAGCGACGGCGGCCGTTGAAGTTGCATATTACAAATTATTTGAGTACAGCGCCATCTAAAGAAATGGCATCGCAACTTTTATCGCAGAAGGTACACATCTCCCCTACTTATGTGAGTACCCATTATGAGCGTATAATTAAGTGCTGAGAGAATATTTAAGGGATCTTTTCTTGACATAACTTTAGCAGTTTGTGATATATACACCTATTGGTGAGCGGGATCACGCTCACTTTTCTAAAAATCATATCTGCAATACCAACCTCCTCAGAGCGCCAAGTAACATGGGTGCCAAGTTTTATTAAGATATCTAAATTTTTACTCAAGCTGTCGTTTGCACGGAATTCAACTCGTCTCTTCATCCTTATTATTTATATATATATAACTCGATATCTATCTCCATTAGTTTTAGGTGTTACAAATAACTAATAGAATTACAAAACTATTAAACTGTGCAAAATGTTGCGAGAATATAAAAATGTTGGGACCATTAATTGAGATATAAACTGTCTTCACGTCCCACGTAATTTTTAAATATAAAGATGAAATTAAGGTTATTTTTGTGATAAAACCTTTTACATATTTGTTTAGATATATGTTCTTGGCAAATTGACCTTTTGTTCAACTTTAAAGCAGGACAATACAAGTAATCTTAATTACTATGATTTTTCTGTTACTATATCGCACCTTTTTTGTTACCATACTGTTACTTACCGTAGAATAGGTGCGCGTACAATCGAAAGTGTTTCTGTTCGACTGGTAGATGACCTCAGAGAGAGAACTTTCGTCCACAAAGGTGGATAAAGAAGGAAATATTTCCTAACGGCCGGTAAACTTCGTATCCAATTTATCTATTCATTCCTTTCTTTTGAATTCTTATCTCATTGAAATCCATTTATCGAAGAAGTGCTTGACAGACTATTTCATTAGATTATTAGATTAGGACACATCCTCAATACACAAAGGCTCAATTCAAAAATTTCAGTATATACATATACCATATATATATATGCATATAACGTGACGCGTATGTATATAACGTATTCAAAGGATGAAGATTAAACCGGATATGGCAGAGTGGGAAGTTCGCAAAAATGTTGAATTAAAAGCAAGCAATTTACAGAACCTTTTGGAACTGAGGTTCATTTGTATAATGATATGAGGAGATAGCTAGGAGATTAATATATAGAAGAAGCATATCTATGAAGGAAACATTTCTCCAGCATGCAAAGGACGTGTAATAATAATTATGCATTGATTTATAAACATGTGCGACACGTTATGATTAATATGCTTTATCCAATACACAGGTTTGAGAGATTCGATGCAGCTACATAACTTTCTTGTTCATTGTATAACAACTAAAGCACGTCTTAATTAAACAATTGATTCCAATATACACTTGATCAGCATTTTAATATGCTACTAAAAAGAAAACTAAACAATACTAAATAGTCGCTTATAGTGTCATTATGTATTTTATATATTTGGGTGTGTGTGGCCAAGGATACAGGCACAGGAATTGAAAGCATAACGACCGAAATTATTCACTATGGTAAAGGTTAATAAATGAACTTGATTGAAAGGCGAAATCGAAGGAATGTCAATAATGACAACTGAATACGTGATGACAACTGGGATGCGAGGAAAAACTATTGCAGTTCGAGCATAAGCAATTACAAACGAATCATTTAATATGAGTTGAGAAGAGTCACGTCGAGCAGGGCAGAGCGAAAGGACAGCGAGGTTTGTGAACAGAACGATTTAAGCTTAAAGAAATTTCTGTATTTGTGTTAGTTCATTCGTTATAAGTTATTCGTTGCTTACATACACGCCCTTTTGACATATATACGCGATGCTACTGCTGCTGCGTTTTCTTAAAATACTAACGCGACTAGTTTCGGGAGATTTTATTTCTAGAAAAAATTGTAATAATGTGAATTATAACACATCCGTGCAAATGGCTGTTGTTTTATGCGGGTTTTAAAAAGTTGAAAAGTATTCATAATACAAAATCTGTGTGATGTAACATCAACATAAAAATTTAAATAGTATTTGTATTAAATAAAAATGAAATATTATTTCAAATCATTGTTTGTAAACATAATTATATTTAAATTCGCATTGTAATTTCGCATGTAATAAACGAAACCCACTTGCTTTGAAGGCTTCAAGGGCGATCTAAATATATAATGAGGATTGCGGAAAGTAGCAAATGAACAACGGTCATGTGCCTAAAAAGTATACAATCATTCAAGTTGTTTGTTAGTACATATTTAATTGTAAGTTGTTAAAAACAATAATTTTAATTTGACTACGCACATTTAAGTTTGAGGTACTCAGTGTCCGTGAAGGTTTTTAGTTAAAACCTCTAACGAGGTATACACTTTTTCTTCCCAAAAATCAATCAAAGGCATTTATTTATGAGCAGTTTTCTCCTAAAGGGAAGGGAAAAAAGCATTTTTTTCTAGCTGCAAATAGGCATTGCAGCGCCATTGATCTGAATAATTCTTAATTTAAAAATGTTGCTTATAGTTTTTGGCAGATTCATTAAAAAATGTATATATTGATATAATTCACAGTATGTACACTAAAAATTTATTCATGTGGTGAGCACCTTCGTCTGCAAATCATTGGTTGCTTGCTTGTATAAAATTTATTTTTTTATTCTTCCAGTCCTGGAATTCTAGTTGCAAACTAGTTGGCTATCCTATCATTACAGGTTATCTGAATATCAAGGAATTAGTTAATTTCATGTACAATTGGTTATCCCGTATTAGTATTTATATTTTTTGAAATCATTCCATTACAAAAATCCTTCCTAAAATATCTTTGCTTAGAGGTTTTGTGGAAAAAAATTCAAGTCTGTGCACGTTACAATCTTAAATAATTCTTAAAAGTGTATAAGAATCTAGCTGTGTATTTACGATGGCTTTCGTACTTGACGAGTGTTATGATCTGTCATTCTTATATGTTTTGTAAGAGACGCAATATCAAAGCTTTCTCAATCCGAATTAATAGTAAATAAAACAAGTAAGGAAGGCCTAAGTTCGGGTGTAACTGAACATTTTATACTTTCCCAATGTGCAAGTATCAAAGGCGGGGCAATGATTTCAGGTACTGGTATAACTTTATATTAAAAAATGTTGCGGAAGATTTCAACATTCATTATCCGACGAAACCGCGAATGGATTGCAATCACATTTGGTATCTTATTAACTTAAATTACAGGTCATAGATTCACGTACTTTCATTGCCATATTTTGCTTCGTTTCCGAGATATTTATATTAAAATTTACCAAATTAATTCATACAAGATATACGCGGTAAAAACTAACCAAAGTGGTTTAATTGAATATATTAGATACATGAGGAACAAGTCAACCAGAGAAAAGGCATTTATTATATTAGGAATAATGGGCTTAGACCACAGTCTAGACCGATTTCTTTCATATTTAGCATGAAACCACATTCTGTTTAAGAAAACATATCCACTTAATTAATTTCAATTTCATTAAAATATCACACATATTGACCAAAATTTAAAGTCATATGGAAAATCGATAATTCTTATATCGGACATTTTTGGGATAGAGGAAAATCTGCATTGATCACATTAACTCTTTTCATTACTCAGGTATATTAGGGAACATGTTTCCACCCAATTTTGTGAAGGTGACTCGCACAGTGACCGACATATTCGGCATAAAGTCTACTAGAATAACGAAAATTATTATATGTATTCTATTTTAGCTGGGATAATTCTTTGCCCGGTTTCACACATTTTCGGCATTAAACTATGGTATATCCAATATTACACGTTCATTTAATTTAGCTAAGATATCTTACCCATTGACAGAATTATATGGTATAAGGTCTACCCGTAGGTTGAAAAAACTTATATTAGGTAGTGCTTACCAGATTTCAACCCGATTTTTAGCACATGGGCACACTGTTATCAGAAAGAGACGCTCTCTGAATTTCACAGAGAGAACTGATATATTGACCGTGATATATGGTATAAAGTCTACAGGAATGTTTAAAATCCTTATATTAGATGTATGGAGTCTAGGGGAAGTATTTACCCGATTTTCCTCATTTTTGGCACCAGATCACATTATTATCATGGGAAGATAACCCTTCTATTTCATTACGATATCTTGCACATTTACCGTTATATATGGTATAAAGTCTACCGGAAGATTGAAAATCTGTATATTAGGTATATAGGGCTATGGGAAGTATTTATCCGATTTTCCCAATTTTTGATACCATATCACGCTATTATTACGGAAAGATAATCTTCCAATTTCATTACAATATCTTACAGATTTGCCGATATTTTCAGGAAAAAGACAGATAGAGGCACTGAGGTCCATATATTAGATATTGGGTGGCTTGAAAAGTTATAATGTGATTTCAAGTATTTTTACGCATGAGATGGCATAACTTGAACGTACAATACTATTCGTGAAAAGATTTATTCCAATATCTTAATGTATGCTCGGTTTATCTACTTTAAAGTGAAGGGATCAGATGAAAATTAAAATTGTGTTATATGATAAGTACGTGTGGTTTTCCTCCGGTTTCGTCTATTTTCACAACGTAACATGAAAATGTAAATATAATGTGACGTGGAAAATTTTGTTGAAATGGGTTAAGGCATTCTTGAGATATGGTATTTCATCTAAAAGTGGGGGGTGCCACACCCATTACCAGATTTTTACACGGATTTCTATGCAGCCCTTCCGTGGCATATTTTCTGTAAGATTTAATGTTTGTGATTTGTTCCTTCAGCGAAGTAACGCACTTAGTAGTTTTCAACATAACTTTCCTACGGGAGGTCGATGCGGTTATTGTTCGATTTCACTAGTTTTCTCAGTATATGAGGAGGTGCTATAAAAACTTACTCGGAGCAAGTTTGATTGGTATAGTTGCAACGGTTTCTGAGATATGTATATTAAACCTATTTGCGGCGGGGCCATTCCCCCTTTTACAAAAAATTTTGTCCAAAGATGCCCCGCCCTACTAGGATACTCTGTACCAAATAACATGTTTATATCTTAATTTGCTGCTCAGTTATATCACTTTATCTGTTTTCGATTAATGGCATTTTTTGGGCGTGGCAGATGTCCAATTACGCCCATCTGCAATACCAACCATCCTACGGTGACAAAGAGCACGTGTACCAAGTTTTATCAAAATATCTTAATTTTTAATCAAGTTATCACTTGCACGAACAGACGGATGGACGGACAGACAGTCACTAATTTTCAACTCGTCAAGTATGTCAACTCGTGGTTTCACCCTGATCATTTACATATAATTTACATTCAATGCTACCAAGTTTTATTTTACAGATTTTAGACCAATTTTGCCATTGAGACTGGTTTAAACAACAAATCACTATCAAAATTAAGATTTAAAGATTTTTTTTATTGATTTTAAAAACCTAAACCTTGAACTAAAATATAATTGCTTATATAAAATGAAAGGCATGGATGCTACACGAAATCAAGCGACTACTAAAATGTTATTTTGTGCGTAAAGAAGCATTCCCCAGCATAAAAGAAGCTCAATAAGATTGCTCATCCATGAGAGGACACATTAGCGCAAGATACAGTTTGTTCGATTTATTGCTCTCTGACACTTGGCGAATCGAAGAAAGATAATATTGTTAGTAATATGTTATGACTGATAAAGAATTTTCGCCAATTAGCAATTAGTCCACAGAGACGAGGACAGTATTAATAAGTTTATCTTTTAATAATTTAATATTTATTTATTTTTTCTTAATGCCATTTCACAAATTTAAAAAAATATAACGATCTGTTGTTACTTTTTTTTTGAGTAAACGCAATATAGTCATGTCATGGGAGAGCATATGTTCGAAGGATCTTTTCAGGTAAGCATTCTTAGAATTTTTCATGACTCCTTATGATTTTTGAAGTGAAACTTCTTAATGCTTGATAGTAAAATCGTTAAACAACTGCTAAATTTTTTGTGGAGGTCTGCCACCTATTTATTATATTAGATTATAATTCAGCATAATATTTAAAAAATTAGGGATTGAGTAAATATAATATGGGCAACAAAGAAAAGAAATTTATATAGGTTTAAGGTAAATTACACCTAATTCAATATTGCAATATTACAATGTAGGTATCAAATTAAAAGTATTTGGGAAATCTTGAATGTACATAGAAATATTTTCAATAATTATCCCAATCCGTATTAATTTAAATATTTACTACGCTCCCAGGCGGTTTCACTTCTATCGCACCTAGTTCTCCTTTTTTTGTAAACGTATTTAACATTCGCCACTGAAATCTGCAAAAGAATAATTATGTCTGACAACCATATATAATTATGGTTTCTTATATCTTTCGATTCAAACGGAATAAAATTAATCCTCTGGATTTAGTATACCGCATAGCCATAATTTATCAGCAACACATTTGCTTGCATCGCCGGATGGTTCACGTTACTTATTGGAAAACTCTAATGGTAAGTAGTGGCAGTAGATCACACCGGCTAATTCAATGAAACTACTTTATAGATCTGAGTCAATTAGATGAAAGTTATTCACGACTGGCTGGTTGTGCATCCAGTCCTAATGGCACATCGCTTTGGGCGAGGCATGGAATATCTGCCTCTCATAATTCAATTATAAATTGCTTTTTGGTTTGTCAACGTAGTTTAAAACAGTATATGGCACGAAGAAAGGTAAACAATGACATATTGTTTGTACAAACAAAAATAATGCATTATTATAATAAGTTACAATATTCATAGATTGAACGGGGTTTGCGTCTTTATGAACAACATAATCAAAATGCTGCGGTACGCATTTGGCGAAGCGCTTTGAAAGCGGCTGATCGCCGTGAAGATTGCTTTCAATTACTAGGTTATCTTTACCAGGCGCACATGGATTGGGGTGAATATCGTGAAGCGATAGAATTCGGACATCGGCAGTTGGGAATATCTGAAGAGTTGGATTCACCTTCAATGCGTGCGGAAACGTATCTAAATTTGGCGAGAGCCCACGAGCACCTTGGGGGTCTAGAACGTGCACTCAGTTATGCACGCCATTCGCTGTATAACGAATGTGGGACCCAATGTCGGACTAGAGGTCTTGTGCATTTGACAGTGGCACGCGTTTACTTGGAGATGGGAGGTTTTTCGCGTTCACTTGAGGGCTTGCAAGGAGCACATAAGATAGCCACTTCTATAGGTGATCCATCGCTTGAGTTACAGGTATATGTGGCGCTCTCTGAGCTGTTCGGACGCCTACAGGATAATAATAAGAGTGCAAGTTATGCATCTAAGGCCTATGACATATCGCGCTCATTACAGCTGGGCGATCTAAATTCGTCACATCATCGCGCTGCATTGTTGCGAATGGCGGCTGCTCTCCGCAAACAAGGCGATCTGGGTGACGCGCATGACTACTGTATGGTGTGTATATTTTTTGCATGCATTGCTAGTTAATTTGTAATGGTTACTACAATTTACTTTACTTTACTTCAGGAAGCTACACGACTTGCATTGATTTCGGGAGATCAAGCAACGTATACACGCAGCTTACGAGTAATGGGGGATATATATCGCAAGAAAGTGGACATGGATGTGGGTTTATATTAAGTTATATGTAGTTTATAATTTATATTTCTATAAACTTTCATCTTCAAGCGTGCTTTTCGGCAATACGAACAAGCTATGGGAACTTCTGCTGCACTTGGAGATCGCATGGCACAAATGGAAGCAATGGATGGGGCAGCGCGCTGTTTAGAATCATTGCGGGTACAGCAGAAAATTTGTAATTGTCGGCCACTTGAATTCAATACTCGTTTGCTTGAGGTTGCAAGCTCCATTGGCTCTAAGGTACTTTTCAGTTTTCTGATGTTAATCTCATGTTATACGAGTACACTTACGTAGTTTACCTACATCTATCTATTTCTTCTTTATTACAATTCTATGGATATTGATAGCTTTTGGTGCGTAGAATACGAAGTCGTCTAGCTCTTATCTATCGGGCATTAGGCGATGAGGAGCAGTACAACATACATTTGCGATTAGCCGGTCAAACAGATGCAGCGCTTGGGCTGTTTTGCGGTGCATGCGGTGATACTTTTGGGTTAGAGCCGGATTCAGTAGAGGCATTACCATGTGCTCATATTTTACATGCACGGTTAGTAATTAATTCACGTATCTTTATATTATATCCTAATCCTAATCCTAATCGACTTTCAAAAGTATTATTCTGGAAAATATTACTAAGAGCATCCAAGAGCTTTATTCAAATTTAATTCTTACTTTGAAGAGAGCAAGCCTTTTCAAACAAGTTTTGCTGCTGATACTCCATACAAACTCTGAAAGCAGTTCACTTATCGCATTATTTTTACGAGGAGCTTTCAAAAAGTACGGACGTGTTTTTAATCCATGAATTTTACTCAAAACTAAAAGCAAAACAAGTAAGGAAGGACTAAGTTCCGATGTAAACGAACATTTTATACTCTCGCAATGTGCAAGTATCAAAGACGGATCAATGTTTCAGGTGCTGGCATAACTTTATATTAAAATCTTATTTGGCATCTTATTAACTTATATTACAGGCCATAGACTCGTTTACTTTCATTACTATATTTTGCTTCGTTTCCGAAATATTTATATTCAAATCTACCAAATTAACACAAATAAGATATATGCAATATAAACTCAACCAAAGTGGCTTAATTAAATATATTAGATAAATGAGGAAAAAGTCAACCAGCGAAAAGGAAATCATTATACACAGTGACCGACATATTCGGCATAAAGTCTGCTAGAATAATGAAAATCATTAAATGTAGTATATGGGAGCTGGGATATTTCCTTGCCCGATTTCACACATTTTCAACATTAAACTTCAAATATTACATCTTCATCTAAATGCTGAGATATCGTACATATTAACCGAAATATATGTTATAAAGTCTACTTATATTCCTTAATTTCCTATAAATCCTTATATTAGGTACATGAGGGGTAGGGGAAGTGCTTATCCGATTTCAACCATTTTAAGCATGTGGACACACTGTTATCAGAATGAGACGCTCTCTGAATTTCACAGAGATAACTCACATTTTGACCGTTATATATGATATAAAGTCTATAGGAATGTTGAAAATGATTATATTAGGTGAATGTAGGCTAGGAGAAGTTTTTTCCGATCTTCCCCATTTTTGACACCAGATCACATTATTAGCATGGGAAAATAATCCTCCAATTTCATTACGTTATCATGGATTTACCGTTATATATGGTTATATTCACCGTTTATATACCGTTATATAAAGTGTACGGGAAGGGTGAAAATCCTTATATTATTTAGTTATATGGCGGCTAGGGAAGTATGTACATGATTTTTCCCATTTTTGACACCAGATCACGTTGTTATCTTGACTTGTTCTTTTAGTTTATTTGCTTTATATATATATATTGCAGTTGTGCTCATGATATTTTGCGACGGCGAGAAAAGGGTGCCTCTCGTGCTTGTCCAGCATGTAGTAAACTATTGAGTTCACGACTTCATCTTTGCGGTAACGAAAGCAGTTGTGGTCCCGGTGGCGGCAGTGGACCCGCATGTAATGCAGCCAGCACCCTAAATATCCATGACAATGCGGCTGATGGTTTACTGCCAATCAATACGGCCGATATTTTGCCGTCACTTTGTACAGCGAAGGGTAAAGTCTTAGGTAATTTCAATGAAAATACGATCATCTGTAACGGTGTGGCGCCAAATATTGACAGCACAGCTTTGCTATTCACAACAAATTTATCATCAAAACAGCCATACCAGAGTAATTTATCTTTAGCATCCCTGAGTTTGCGTGCTTCGAGTTTAACTATTGACAATCCACGAAATGCAACGTCGTCGGTTTAGATACTATTGCGAGATCGTTATAACCAACAATAACAAGAAATAACGAAATAATAAAGTAGCAATACCTAAATAATAATTACTAAAGATACCATATACATATACATACTCAAATAAACCTATGTTGCTTACATTTGTTATTTTAAAAAGGGTTCACACGATAAATAGGCTGGAAATTAGTGTAAAATAGAAAAAGTGAATATTCAAAACAATGTACCTACTATTAATCATAGAAAATGAAAGATTGAAGAAGAAAGTGAGGAAGAGAGTTATATTTTTTGTAGGATTGTAGGATTTATTTTGCACATCATACAACATAAGACTCAACGTCTCTTTGTATGTCCGCACTTGCATGTCATACAAACACGGCACATTCTATGCCTGTATAGGAGTTGGTTGATCACACCATTTGTCTAATTTCTAATAATGCAGATATATCATATTCTTTTATTTGAAATACGAATAGATTACACCATAAGGCTATTTTTTTGGGTCCCGAAGCCATCTTATATATAAAATATAGAAAAGTCCTTAACGTATATATTTTGGAATATAATTCCCCTACTTTGGAAGCCCTTATGGGCACTTCCAACTACTTATTCTGCGCTTCTTGAGAGAATCCATTGCCAAATAATTGTCAGCCGTTTGATGGGAGAAAAAGAATATTAGACAAAAAGTAAAATACAAACATGGAAAATTTTATTACATATATAAGTGATCCTCTAGCAGGAACTAGAAGAAGGTATATTTAAATATAGGAAACAATGAGTCAAGAGAGTACATGCTACGTATGGAATTGAAGTGGAGAAACATTATTAAATAATGGAGTGGTGGAATTTCAATTCTCGTGCCATTTAAATTCAACTACGTTTCAACCACTACTTTGTTAAATAAATTGATATTCCCTCTGTGAGTATTTATTATTCACACTATTACCAATTCTTTCCCTTTGTTGAAATTGGTCGAGTTAATTATATATATATATATATAAGTAAAATTTTTTTCTTAAATTAACTTTTGCTATCTCCCTTTCTTTTGCAATTCAGATTTTGTGTGCTTCCTTTAATGTCTGTCTAAGGCAAACTACTCAAACAAAATTAGTAAACTGTACATTAATTGTAATTCTATGAATAGTTTAATGTTTTAAATCTAAATATATATTAACTAATGTTAAGCGATTAATACCTTAAAATAATGTTAACAGTATATTAAGAAAGTACCTAAATGTAAAACTTAAGAAACAAACAAAATCACCAACCTAATTAGCCTAAAGCAATCCAATCAACAAATTTATATGCTACATATCAATGATTTGCCTAAAAAATTTTGGTTTTATTTAATAATTATTCATCGACAAAGATATTGTATCAAAATTCCAAAAATTAATTCCAAATATAATTTAAAGTTCAAGGCGAATAGTTGTTAAACCCACAAATGTCCAAACTGTTTGAGCTCAAATTATTATGCAATATACAATCAGCTCCAAGCAAAACAGTATCAAAAAGGGGCCTGAATTAATTTTATAATAATATTAATTTCTTTGTTGCAGGATATTGATGTTTATTTGGAATTTAACTTTTGAAAAAAGAGTATGGACATTCCACATAACCGTTATTTCTAACACCTTAAACTAATCGCGATAGATATAGAGTTATGTATACCAAAATTATATGGATGAAATGAGTTCCGGATATTAATCCATCCCTCTTCCTTTCGGTGCAAGCGATAGCTTGCGTAAAATTGGTAAAAGTATTCTCTAGCACTCTGAAGAGATTCGTATTGCAGATAAAAAAGTCGGGCTATTGCCACGCCCATAAAATGTCGTAAATCGAAAAATTATAAAGTGCTAAAGTCACAAATTCAACAACGAAACTTCAATTAGGGAGTAATTGTCCCGTTTAAATCTCAGATGCCTTACTGAATTACCGAGCTGAATTACCGGTACGGAGGATCACAGTAAGGCATCTGAGATTTAAAATTAAAAAGTGAGCGTGGCCCGCCCATACATAAAAGTACTTCAACCAAACTTCCTTTGAACAAGTCTTTCTTGTACCTCCGCATACAATGTGAAAATTCGAGAAACCGAATCCGGACCCATCCCCAAATAACGGTTATGTTGAAAACTAAACAAAAGTGTGTTAACTCGCTGAAGAAAAGCGTCAGAAGCATTACATTTCACAATAAGGATGGCACGGAGGGTCTGCATGGAAACTGATGTGAAATTGGTACAGTGGGCTTCGTCTGCCTTTACTATTACGAATTATTACGAATTGCGAGAGTATATAAGGTTCGGTACTACCCGAACTTAGGCTTATGGCAATATTTGTATAATGTGATTGAAACTCTGTAGGAGCAAACTTTAGTATTATGTTAAATTTCTTAGCACTGTACGCCTGTACGATTCATTCGATTTGGTTACATCATCAATGGCAATGTTATAGAACAGCTTTGCTCAACGTCAATCATACAATTTTGGCTATATATTGGGTGTATATTATAAAGTACAATATTTTATATTATTTACGAGGAAAGAGTTAGTTCATTTATATATTATGCATATATTCCTCGAATGCGAAGATAACAGTAGAATGCAAATAAAAATTCTTCGTCAGTTCTGTATTCCTTTAATGATTTTTATTTAAAAACCAATTTAAAAAAAAAATAGATTTCCCATTGTTAAACATACGCGTACAGCAGCGTACTGTATGTGCGGATTCAGACACGCAGACTTTTGTCGCCGCTACTTGTAGTTTGTGGACGAGAGGCTTTGTTCACCTACCTGTTGTTTGTAACACCTAAGACTAATCGAGATAGATATAGAGTTATATATATATAAATAATCAGGATGAAACGACGAGTTGAAATCCGAGTAACTGTCTGTCCGTCCGTCCGCCCGTGCAAGCGATAACTTGAGTAAAAATTAAGATGTATTGATGAAACTTGGTACACGTGTTCTTTGTCACCGTAAAAGGGTTTTTATTGCAGTTAGACGTAATCGGACATCTTACACGCCCACAAAATGCCATTAATCGGAAACCGATAAAATGATATAACTAAGCAACAACTTAAGTTATAAATGTGGTATTTGGTATAGAGGATCCTAGCAGCGCTGGACATCTGCCAATAAGAAAATTTTGTTAAGATGGGCATGGCCCCGTTCACAATAGGTTTAATGTACATATCTTACAAACCGTTACAGCTATATAAATCAAACTTGCTCATAGTAAGTTTTCCTATTATGTCCTCATATACTAGGAAAATTAGAGAAATCGGATAGTAACCACGCAGACCTCAAATACAAAGGTTATGTTGAAAACTGCTAAAAGTGCGTTAACTCGCTGAATGGTACGGAAGGGCTACATAGGAATCCGTGTAAAATTTGAGAGATGTGTGTTACCGCCCACTTTTAGGCGAAATACTATATCTCAAGAACTCCTTAACCAATTTAAACAAAATTTGGTACATAAAGTTATATTTGCATTCTTATGTCACGTTGTCAAAATAGTCAAAATCGGATAATAACCCTACCTACTTCTAATATAACACAATTTCAAGTTTCATCTGATCATTTCACTTTAAAGTATATAAATCAAGCATCAACTGAGATATTGGAATGAAACTTTTCATGAATAGTACGTTCAAGATATGCAATCTCGTGCGGAAAAGTAGCCGAAATCGGATTATAACTTTTCAAGCCACCGGTTACCCAATATATGGACCTCAGTGCCTCTATCTGACTTTTTACTGAAAGTATCGGCAAGTCTGTAAGATATTGTAATGAAATTTGAGAATTATCTTTTTGTGATAATAATATGTTTTGGTATCGAAAATGAATAAAATCGGGTATATACTTCTCCTAGCCCTCATGTAACTATAATAAGGATTTTCAACCTTCCGGTAAACTTTATACCATATATTTCGGTACATATACGAGTTGTGTCTGTATAATTCAGAGAGGGACTTTTTCTGATAACAATGAGTCCGTGTGAGTAAAATGGGGAAATTCGGGTAAATAGCTCCCATATACTACATATAATGAGTTTCGTTATTCTAGGAGACTTTAAGCCGAATATGTCTGTCAGTCTGTGTTTATCTTCATAAAATTGAATGGAAGCATATTCTCTAGTTTAGTTGAGTAATGACAAAAGTTAATGCAATCGGTCCAGACCTTCCCCTAGCCCAAATATAATCGATATAAAGATTCCCCATTTTCCAGCTGACCTTAAACCGATTATGTTGGTCAATATATGATATTTTAATGAGAGTAAGTGGATATGTTTTCTTAAACATAATGTGGTTTTGCGCTCAATATGAATGAAATCGGTAAAGACCTTGATCTAAGCCCCTTATTCCTAATATATGTTTTTTGACAGTTAGCCAGCACCCGAAAGTGTTTCCCATCCTTTGATCCTTGCGTATTGCGAGAGTATAAAATGTTCTGTTACATCCGAACTTAGCCCTTCCTAACTTGTTTTAATCTCATTTTGCTTAATTTTACGAATTCTTCTAAACATTTGAACAATGCTGGTCTGCGTATACTAGTTGTGATACATAATAGGAGCATATGTTTTTTACCAGGTATGTATGTAAATCTGAAAATGATTTTCACATCTTCGGTATGCGGAAATCACACTGTAACTCGTTCAAGATATCTTTAACAAGAACAGTCTGGAGTAGGGAGGAAACTCCTAATGACAAGCATCTATTTACTAGCCTTTAACAACAAAGGTTCTCCATCTCAGATGTGATAGATGACCAGTTGAACCAGTTCCAATCCTTATTATTTCCTATATACTAACTTTGCAATGCATGTTCTTCAATAAGACTTTAGGAGTTGGGATGTTGGATTCGGAAGAAATTTGGTTTTAGGTAAGTTAACGCTCAATATATAAAGATGTAAATATCTTTTTACCTTCGCGCGATTGGATTTTTAGAAAAAGTTTCAGAAAATGTTTCCCTTCTAAACCTGAACAGAGGAAAGGTGCTATGTACGAAGTAGTATAGCACTATATGAATTTATATCGAAACACAAAATCTTCTTTATGTCCGTTAACCAAAGTGGGTAAGCAAAAGTTCAAAAAGTAAGGAGACACAAAAGTCAGTAACATTTATGATGTTTAAAAATCTCAGCCCCTTTATTAATGGCGCTGACGAAGTAATGGAAACATTTCTTTGTAATATTACAAAAAAAAATTAAATATCTACTCGCTGTGTTATGTGTTGTTATTTATTTTTCGCTCTATATTAATTTATTTACTTTCTTATATATTGGTAACACTATGCCATTTAATTAAATTATACATTAATATAAGAAAACGACATAAAATATATAAGATACGGTCTATTATTTATTTTTATATATAGAAATATATATTTATATTTATATAATAGATTATCTATAATCTACTCATTATGGCCTGGTTATATGTTGGTAACACTATGACATTTAATTAAATTATATATTAATATCAGAAAACGATGTAAAATATATAAGATACGGTCTGAAAAATTGGAAAACACGCTGGGGAAGCACGGAATAATGTTTTTTTGTTTTATATTATGTGAGCGTGTGTGAGCTTCTCTTCAGCAAGTACCCTTCTTTTTCTACATTTTCTTTGCAGAAGAGATTAAGAAATTCCAATCGGTGCAGGAATTTTGTAAATTAAAGCAATTCAACTTCAAAACGACAATTTTTATACTCTTGCAACATGTTGCAACCGAGTATAATATTTTTTTTCACCCAGCGGATGACTGTCCATCCGTCTGTCCATGCAAGCAATAACTTAAGTAAAAATTGAGGTATCTTGATAATACTACATACTCATGTTCCTTGGCCTTCTGAGGATGTCGGTATTACACATGGGCGGAATTGGACAATTGCCACGCCCACAAAATGAAGTTGAAGGAAAACACGTCCGTCCGTTTGTCCGTGCAAGCGATATCTTGACTAAACATTGAGATATATTGATAAAACTTGGTTCCTGGGCGCTCTAAGGAGGTTGATATCGCAGATGGGCAGAGCGGACCATTGCCACACCCATAAAATGATTTAAATGACAACTTATAAAATGATATACCTAAGTTAAAAATTAGTCTAGGCAACTGAATTTGGGTGCTTGAGATAACAGTAGTGAGGGACATCTGTGTTTGAAAAAGTTTTGGAAAGTGATCGTTAGCTCGCCCATAATAGGTTTTATATATATGTCGGAATGTGTGAATGGAGTGTATTTAATTAGAACACTGCGGCGCTGAGCTAGGAACATGGGGAACGGACTAGTATGACAAGAATGTAGGCTGATAAATCAAAGTCACAGACCACTACGAAGATATATATTCTAAGCGGTTTGATATTTGAAATACATAATTTATTAATTATTATTTATTTTATTAATTAATTATTTAAAATTAAGTAAATTTCTGTTGGAATATAAGCGTCATCCTACAATTGGTGTAAAAAGTGAGATTGAATTCAAAGTTTTAAGTGACATGATTTGAATTTGTGCAAAATTAAAAAGCAAAAGTAATGTAATTCAAACGTTGAAGCGAAATAAGTTAACAAGTGTAAAATTTTTTAATAACGCAGCGTAACAGCATCGTATTACGTTATTTTGTATCTCCAGAAATGCGAAAATATAAATATTGTAAATCTTTCTTACGTATAAAACTTCATGTTTGTTGTTACATAAAAATCTTCTGAAACCAATATTTTAATAAAAAGTTATCTTGTGAAATAACTTAAAAGCAAAATCTTCTTGAAAGACTTTTTATTTTATCGCAGAGTATAGTAGTTCTGTTCCCTAACGGTTGCTTGTAACACATAAAACTATTCGAAATAGATAAGGAGTCATATAAAATTAATAAAAATGATAAGGATGATAAGGTCCTTATGTCCTCCCGTGCAAGCGATGTAATTGAGATGTAATCAAAATTGTAATCAAATATGTATATTAATGAAAAATTTAATCAAAAAATGTAATCAAAGCTTGAGATGTGATCAAGATATCTTAATGAAAATGGATACACGTATTCTCTGATATTTGGTACAGGGAATCGCAGAAGTCAGGTGTATCTGTAGGTTAAACACCTCCCCTAATAGGTATAATGTATAAGTCTCACAAACCACTGAAGCTATATCGACCAAAATTGCTCAGAATAAGTCCTTTTAACACCTCCTCATACAATGGGAAATTTCGTGAAATCATGTTGTAACCGTGCCCACTTCCCATACAATGGTTATGTTGAAACTACTGAAAGTGTGTTTACTCGCTGAAGGAACATGTCAGAAGCAATAAATCCTACAGTATAGATGGTGCGGAAGGGTTGCATAGGAATCCGTGTAAAAATTCGACAATGTTTATGGCACCGCTCACTTTTCGGTGAAATCCTATATCTCAGGAACGACTTAACAGATTTCGTCCAAATTTGGTGATCAACATTATTTCCATATCCTTATTTTACAGTGCGAAATCGGATCATAACCGCGTCTACTTTTCATAACATAACAGGATTTTAAATTCTATGTGATTCTTTGACTTTACTGTATAAAACTTAATCACTTAATCAGATATCGGAATAAAAGTTTGCATAAATAGTGCCCTCAAGATATGCTATTTCCAATTCAAAAGCGGCGGAGATCGGAAAGTACTTTTCAAGCCCCCAGATACCGAATATGTGGACCTCAGTGCTTACATCTGACTTTTTACCAAAAATATCGGTCAGTCTGTGATATATTATTGATATATATATTAGTGATATGTTATTGAATTTCAGAGCATCTTTCTCTAGCAATGACGTGTCAGAAATTGGTAAAATCGGGTAGATACTTCTCTTAGCTTCCTTACACTTAATATAAAAAAATATAATTACCGTATATAAGTTAATCTGTGAGATATCTTAGTGAAATTCAGACAACGACTTTTCCTGGCAATGAGGTGTCCTAATGCCAAAAATTTATTAAATCGGGTCAATACTTGCACTAGATCCCATATACTTAATATGAAACTTTTCAAAATTCCAGTTCGCTTTAAATTTTGAGTTATCTTAATAAATTTGAGTGGAAATATGTTTTCGACCCTACTTTAGTTTGTTTGCTTACCCTTCCTCTGGCCTCAATATAATGATTTCCGACTTTCTAGCTGACTTTAAATCGTTTATATTGACCGATATGATAGGCGGGATATTTTAATAATATTAAGTATTATCTTAACCACAATGTGGTTTAGCTCTGAATATGAATGAAATCGGTTTAGACCTTAATCTAAACTTCATACTTCCAATATATAGATTTACATCCCTCTGATTGACTTTTTCTTCATACTCACAGTATACTAAATTTCGTCCATTTATTTGAGTTTATATCGAATACGAATATAGCGCCATAGAAGATGTCTCAAGAAAATTAAATGAGAATATTTGAAGTAGTATTACGTCATTCGGGAAAAAAAATTGTGACTGATGTAGTTTCCCACTACACTGATGTCATGAATATAGATGATTTGTTTTAGTTATACTGACTTTATGAGTATTTGTCCTAAACTAAAAGTTAATATGATCCCAAATATGATTGCAGTATGTGACATTTCGTGACATCTTGCAATAGAGTATAACAGTTTTGTTCACCTGACGATTTATTGTAACACCTAAAACTAATCGGGATAGGTATAGAGTTATATAAAAAAGGGAGCGATATCTTGAGTAAAAATAGAGATATCTTGAAAAACTTCGTAGACATATACCCTGGTACTCGGAGGAAATTGGTGTCGCAGATGAGCGGAATCGGTGTATTGCCACCCCCATAAAATACCGTTAAACGAAAATTTATGAGGCGCGGTAACTAAGCAACCATTTAGGAGGGGCACCAGCGGATTGAAAATTTTAAAGCGGATGTTGCAATAATTTACCTAATAAATAAGTGTAAAGCATTAAATTTCACAACCCAAATGGTACATAAGAGCCTCAAAGGAATAGAAGTAAAAATTAGATAACGGCTCAGGAACTACTGTACCAAATTTGGAGTGTAGCATTATATTTGCATCTTTATTTTGCAGCCTGAAAATAGACGAAATTGGAATCCAACCTCGCCTAATTCCTTTATATCAAAATTTTAAATTCCTTATGATTATTTCATTATACAATGAAGACGATATAGACCTTGATCTAAATCCTATATCGCTAACATAATAATTTCCGACTCTCTGGTTGACCTTTTTCTAATATACCCAATATACTAAGTTTAGCCCTATTGGTTGAGTTGAGTTTATATCACATACATCCTTCGAGTTAATTGGGTTGGTTTTAATATAAATATTTTGGACACGAAGTGTCTACAATTTCGTCGAATAATGAATGTTGAATTCTTGCGCAACATTTTTTAATAAAAAGTTTTGTCAACACCTAACAATATCCCTCCGGGTTTGATCATTAAAAATTGCGAGAGTATAAAATGTTCAGTTACAGCTGAACTTAGCTTAAATTTCACGCGTAACTTGAAATTTTGATTTGAATAATAAAAGGTTGCTATGGAACTGGTAAGTTAAGATTGTAACTACTCTTAAATTGGAACATAGCATCGTTAACTCCATGGCGAATGAGAACAAGTTGTTAAATACCAGAAATAGGGTAGATTGATTTTTAAGAATATAAACTTCAATGGAAGATGTAAATGGGAGCTGTTAGGAATCATCGCGAGCAAATACTAAGAAAGCTTCAGGAGAAAAGAGGGCTTTAAAAGTAGTACGCAATGGGCGTTGTTTGTAGCTAAGGAGCTGAGAATGTACAGGGCGTTCTAAGCGATTAGGAAGTTGGACCATGAAATTGCGAGCATAGCACTGCCGCTTGTAAGTACCCAGTTAGTGAAGATGAGAACAGGATCTTTTACACTTCAATAGAGAACAAGCAGTTATAGTAAGAAGCATTATAGCGAAATATAAGCCAGCAAGCAAGTCAAAGTGCCAGTTGAGATGAAGATTTTATTGTCGGATGATACACTAATATATGAAAATCCGAGATGATGCCATACTTTGACAAACAGGAAGAAATCTGATCCAGTTACTTCACAATCAAGCATCAAGATATATATATATATATATATAATAATAATAATATATATATATTGGAATGAAACTTTGCACAAAGAGTGTCTTCAAATTATACCATTTCATTTCTAGAATTAAAGTCAGATTTAACGTCGGAATTTTCTAAATCTGATATATTAAGGCTGGCGAAGATCTAGACTGATTGCAGCAACTTTTGGCATTACCCAAGTGTACTCGAGAATGTGTTTCCCCAAAATTTTGTACAGATAACTTACACACTGACCGACATTTTCGGCATAAAGTCTGTTTTAATAACGAATCTCTTATATATAGTATATAGGAGCTGATGTAATTCGTTTAGAGATTTCACACCTTTTCGGAATTGAACTATAGCTTAACCAATATTATGCGTTCACTTAATTTTGCTCAGATATCATACATATTGACCGATATATAATCTGTAAAGCCAATAGAAAGTTTGATATTCTTATATTAGGTATTCGGTTGCAAGGGGTAGAACTTATCCGATTTTATTAATTTTTGGGGTTACGACATATTATTATAAGGAAATGTTGTTGTCCGACTTTCACTAAGATACCTAATAGGTTAAGAGATATATAGCGTATAAACTTAACCGGAAGTTCGAAAATCTTTATTTGAGGTTATTATATTAGATATAAGGACGATAGGGGAGATCTATCCGATTATACCCATTTTTGACATCAGGGCATAATATTACCTGGGAAAGGATTTATTCTGAATTTCAGAAACTTGCCCTGAGTGAGTTTCGTTGATATCACTTTAGTGATTTGGGGAATATGTATATTAAATCTATTACGAGGCGGGGCCACTCCCACATTTTAAACATTTTTAACGTACAGATGCCTCTCCCTAGGGTAATTTCCTTTTCTTAGGACTTAATTGGGAGCATAGCCATAGCATTTTATAAGCTTTCCTTCCACGATCAATATATGAGTTATCTTAATGAAATTCAGAGAGCGTCTCGTGCTGAAAACAGTGTATTCTTGTGCCTAAAATGGATAAAATTGGTTAAATACTTCCCCTCGTTCCCATATACCTAATATAAGAATTTCGAACTTCCGGCTTCATATTGTTTATATATATAGTTGAATCTGCTAGGTCTCTTAATGAAAGTCATACAGGAAGTTTTCCTGGTACTGATATGTCCTGAGGACAAAAATGAATAAATTTGGGTAAATACTTCAAATAGCCCCATAAAACTAATATAAGAACTTCAAATTGTTGGTTGGTTTTGTACGGTATATACCGGTCAGTATGTAAGATATCTTAGCAAAATTAAGCGAACGTATAATATTGCATTTACCATAGCCTAATGCCGAAAATATGGGAAATTGGTCAAAGAATTACCACAGCACCCATATACTACACATAATGATGATATGTCGGTCAGAATGTGAGTTTCCTTCATAAATTTGTAGGGTAGCATGTTCCCCAGTGTACTTGAGTAAACACAAAAGTTAATGCAATCAGTCCAGACTTTCCCCTAGCCCAAATATACTCGATAAGAGGATGCACGTCTTCTGACTTACCTTTAAGCCGTTTATGGTGGTCATATGTGGGATATTTTAATGAAAGTAAGTGGATATGTGATAATGTGATAATGACTCCGTTTCTCTGGTTGACTTTTTCCTCATATACCTAACATATTAAATTGAGCCACTTTGGTTGAGTTTATATCGCATGTATCTCATTTGATGTAATTTGGTTGAGCTTGGATAAATATCTCGGACACGAAGCCAAATATGGTATTGAAAGTAAGTGAGTCTCACGTACGGTTTCATCGAATACTGAATGTTGAATTCTTACGTAATATTTTTATACTCTAGCAACATGTTGCTACAGAGTGTATTATTTTTGCTCACCTAACGGTTGTTTGTAACACCTAGAACTAAACGAGCTAGATATAGACATAAATGTATATAAATCATCAGGATGAAAAGACGAGCTGAAATCCGGGTGACTGTCCGTACGTCCGGCCGTGCAAGCGATAACTTGAATAAAAATTAAGATATTTTGATGAAACTTGGTACTCGTATTCTTTGTCACTGTCAGACGGTCGGTGTTGCAGATGGGCGTAATTGTACATCTGCCACGCCCACAAAATGCCATTAAGAGAACAGATAAAGTGTTATAACTAAGTATCAAATTGAGACATAAACGAGTTAGTTGGTGTAGAGAATCCTAGGAGAGTGGGGCATCCGTGCGCCAAAATTTTTGTAAAAGTGGGTATGGCCCCACCCCCCAATAAGATTAATATATATATCTCGGAAACCGTTAAAGCTATATCAATAAAACTAACTCCGACCAAGTTTTTCCAGGATCTCTTCAAACGTTAAGAAAATTAGTAAAATCGGATAATAACCACGCCCACCTCCCATACGAAAGTTTTATTGAAAACTACTAAAAGAGCGATAACTCGCTGAAGGAGCACGTTAGAAATATTAAATCTTGCAGGAAATATGACTCGAAAGAGCTGCACAGGAATCCGTGTAGAGTTTTTTTGATGGATCATATCTCAAGAATGCCTCAACCGATTTCAACAAGATTTGGTACGTGACGTTATCTTTGCATTATTATCTCACATTGTGAAAATGGATTAAATCTGATAAAAACCATGCCTACTTTTCATATAACATAATTTTAAGTTTCCTCTGGTCCTTTCACTTTAAAGTAGATAAATCGAGCAGCAACTAAGATATGAAAATTAAACTTTGTACAAATAGTGCTTTCAGGACGTGCCATCTCATGCGTGGAAATAGACGGAATCGGATTATAGCTTTTCAAGCCACCAGATACCCAATATTAGGACCGCAGCGCCTCTGTCCGATTTATTATCGAAAATATCAGGAAGTCTGTAATATATTGTAATGAAATTGACGGATTATCTTTCCATGATAATAACGAGCTCTGTTATCGTAATCTCTGCTCTGGTATAATGGGGAAATTTTGATAAATACTTCCCCTAGCCCCCATATACCTAATATACAGATTTTCAACCTTCCTGTAGACTTTATACCATATATAACGGTCAATATATGAGTTATCTCTTTGAAATTCACAGAGCGTCTCTTTCTGATAAGTGTTTCCACGTGCTTAAAATGCCCTAAATTGGGTAAGCACTTCCCCTAGCCCTCATGTACCTAATATATTGATTTTAAACCACTGGGTAGACTGCATACCATATATTTCGGTCAATTTGTAAGATATCTTAGCAAAATTAAATGAACGTCTAATATTGGATATACCATAGATTACTGCCGAAAATGTGTGAAATCAGTCTACGAATTATCCCTACTCTCATATACTACATATAATGATTTTCGTTAATCTTGCAGTCTTTGTGTGTAATATGTTGGGCAATGTGTGAGTTACCTTCACAAAATTGCGTGGAAACATGTTCCCTAATATACTTGAATAATGATAAGAGTTAATGGGATCAGCGCAGATTTTCCTCTATCTCAAAAATGCCCGATATGAGAATTCCCGACTTTCCATCTGACTTTAAACCGCTAATGTTGGGTAGAGTTCAAGGTGAATGATTAATTTAGGAAATCCGTTACAATTGGTGGCAGAATTGGGATTGTCAAATAAAGTTCCATAAGAGATAATTAAGAAAATGGCTAAGTTTAATTAACCGAAGATTCAACAACTAAAAAAGGAGCTGGAGCAACGTGGTTTGCCAACAAATGGAATAAAATCTGAATTGCAATCTCGGTTGCGAGAGGCCATGGTAATAGATCACATTAATGTTGACGAACACGTCTTTCAGTCGGAATTAGAAGAATCGAAAATGAAGAAAGAAGAAAGGGAACAGACTTAATGTTCATCAAAGGTTATGGCCATGAACATGATTTTGGCTGCAATATCGCAGGTGTCCTCGCAGATGAAAGAGCAGGAGACACACGTGTCATCGCAGATTTTGGCACAACAATCCCAACTGACCCCGCAGTTAAAAGAGCAGATACTCTCACAAATAGCAGAGGGGTCATCGCAATTGAAAGAGCAGGAGGCACGTGTATCAACGCAGATTTCGGAACAGCAGGGTAAAATTAAGGCTGAAGTGGATGAGTTGAAAAATAGTCTCCGCGAGCTACAAGTAAATCGCCCAATTATGTCAACAAGCTCTGCCAAAGTAAAAACTCCATCCAACGGCGGCACAATTGCGTTCCTGTTTATAAAGCTTCCGTTTCGTCAAGAGTTTAGTCGAAAGACCGCAGCTGCAAATAATTGGACGGCTGACGATAAAGTCACTTAATTATTAGTTGCACTAAAAGGGTCTCCAGCAAAAACCTTACTAACCATTCCCAATTGCAAATCGAGTAATTATGAAACTTTGGTGGGCGCAGTAGAAAGACGTTATGGTAGTGAGCACAGGAAGCAGATCTTCCATATCGAGTTACAAAATCGCTACCAGAAAACCAATGAGTCTCTACAGGAATTTGCTACAGAGATTGAGAGATTAGCTCATTTGGCTCATGCACACATCTGTAGAGTGCATCGAGGACATAAAACTACAGAGCTTCGCTAATGGAGTACGTTAACATGTCCAAAATTGACATTTGCAAAAACATTCTCGCATGCTCTAACGCACGAAACTGCATCTCTGTTCAGTAATCGAACATTTAAAGCTCATCAAGTGGAAATAGAAAGCACAGCTGAATGAGTCAAAATTACTTGAAAAGATGGATAACATACGGGATAAATTTACCGAAACGCGTAAGAAAAATTATAACGTGGTTAAATGCTTCAACTGCGGAAAAAGCGGTCATATTGCGCGCAACTGTAATACTGAATCTAACCGGTCCAATAATCCAACTGGACGCAAACGCAAAGCTGAGGAAGATCATGCAGCTTTCATATGGATTCTACAATGTAGGAAGCATTGCAACTACGAATGGAGGGGTAGTTGGCACGTTGGATCAAGAGACTCCAAAGTTACGACTTCTCTATAGAGCATCGCAAAGGTAGTAGTCATGGAAATGAGGATGCGTGTCCCGCCGTTTCTGTAATTTGGAATGCAGACATTACTCAAAAGCTTAGGCCAAAGAAGACATTATCGATGTCCGATTAATGGCAATAACATCGACAGAGGACTGAGATCCGAAGGAACGAGCAAAATGTCAGCAAGATGATTCGGATTTGAAACATGTAATGCGTGGAGTGAAAGTGAACAAACGTCCAACGAGGGAATAGTTGTCGAAAGCTAAGTCGCAAAGATATATTGAACACAGCGAAACATTTTAAAGTTGGTGTCCGGCTGCTTGCATCGAGTATGGGAAAGCAAAGATGGGCAAAGCTCTCGAGCTCTTATGGTTATTCCAAAAGTAAGAATTCCCGAAATTCTCAACGAGCTGCACAACGGTCCATGTGGAGGGCATATGATTTTATTCGGGTGGCTGTTGTCAATCAGTTACGGAGTGGATTGCCAATTGTACTGTGTACATTGCAGCGAAAGGGCCGAGGCCCAGGAGTCATGGCCAGATGAAGCAGTATAATTCAGGAGCGCCACTCGAGCGAATTGCCATGAATGTAGCTGGTCCATTTCCCACCAGTAAATTAGGAAACAAATATGTTTTGGTAGTCATGGACTATTTCAGTAAATGGCCAGAAGCATACCCGATTCCTAATCAAGAGGCTAAAACAGTAGCGGACATATTCATCAAAAACTGGATAACGAGATATATTGTTCTAAAAGAATTACATTCTGACCAAGAAAGGAATTTCAAATCAGCGCTATTTCAAAGGACGTGCCAAAAACTGGGTATCAGAAAAACACGTACAAATGCGTTACATCTGCAGTCCGATGGCATGGTAGAACAATTCAATGGAATCTTAGAAGAACATTTGAGGAAAATGTTAGACAAGTTTAAAAAGATTCCGATACTCATATATCCTTATTCCTGATGGCTTTCGGTATACTGTATAAGAAACAACGGAGCAGACTCTAGCAAGGGTAATTTTTGATAATGATCTTCGGTTACCGATTGATTTGGAGTTTGGAATTAACCTCAATGAGGGAAAGAATGCTAAAGAAGCCAACAATATCCTACAAGACGATATAAGAGAAATTCTTGCTATGGTGAGACAGCGCACTCAAATTGTCAGTGATAAAATGAAGGCAAAATATGACAAGAAAATGAACTCTGAGGGCTTTGCTAAAGAAGATTGGAGATTGGAGACTGTTATATACACACAACGAGTACCAAGTTATGTAAAGACTCAACGATATACAGGGATATATCGAATACAGACCATTGGAAGACTTAGGAATAAAATGAAGGTAGTTCATTAGAACTGTTTGCAGCACATTGTACCACAA
This sequence comes from Bactrocera minax, assembly GCA_021498325.1. Taxonomy (NCBI): domain Eukaryota; kingdom Metazoa; phylum Arthropoda; class Insecta; order Diptera; family Tephritidae; genus Bactrocera; species Bactrocera minax. The sequence continues at coordinate 48,799 of JAKEEE010000130.1, read as the reverse complement.
ATATGTCTAATTGGGCCGATCTGACTTAGGTGGAGTGCATTGTGGCGAACACAAATGCCAGAATCGACGAAAACTTGCCAGAATCAGCCAGCCAACGAAACTCGTACCTACCAGAACGTACGGGAAACGATCTGTGTAATGATCTACTATATAAGGACTGCCGGAGTGGCAGCAAGACAGTTCCAATTAGAGTGTTGCCAAGTAAAGTGCAAGGAAATATAAGTAAACTCAAATAACCAGTAACAAACTGTTAAGTTATTGAATTGGAAATAAAGAAAAGAGATAGCCATTGAATTGTGACATTAATTGAACAATCCAGTGAACGAACTCAGGGTAGAGTTTCAACGTTAACGATTAAATTAGTGAACCCGTTACAATATTATATTAGTTTCATTGCTGGTGATGTGATATCACCATGTAATATTATTTATTCAGAGTTTCCTGAGTATAGCCAATTAACTTTCATTCACAATGTGTGCCAATCGCTAACTTGTTTCGCTAAGTTTTAAAAGGAATGCAGAATTATTGCAATCGACATTCAAAAGAAACGGTAATTCGGTGTTAACATTTTAGTCTTCTTATTTAAATATCAGGTGTGTTCGTAAATTACACATATCTTAAAAAAAAAAATATATATATATATATATGCGTATGTATTTCCCGGTAAGATTACTGGAGCTCGAAAATATTATCAACTCAATGATAAAAAATTAGATTAAACAAGAAATGAAGATGCTGGCTAAACTTTCTATTGAAAAATGTTGAAAAAACGAAACCGTAAATGGATTACAATCACATTGGTTACCTTATTAACTTATATTACAGGTCATAGACCTTTGTACTTTCTTACTATATTTTACTTCGTGTCCGATATATTTACATTAAAATCTGCCAAATTAACTCAAATGAGACATGTGCGACGTAAACTCAACCAAAGTGGCTTAAAAATATATTAGGTATATGATATAAAGTCAGCCAGAGAAACAGAAATCATTATAATAGCCTATGAGCTAAATAGAGCTTAGCCCACGGTCTGGACCGATTTCATTCATATTTAGCGCTAAACCACATTATGTTTAAGAAAACATATCCACCTACTCTCATTAAAATATCATATATTGACCAACATAAACGGTTTAAAGTCAGCAGGAAAGTCACGAATTTTTACATCTGGTATATTTGGGCTGGTTGAAGATCTGGACTGATTGCATTAACTTTTTCCATTACTCAACTACACTAGAGAACATGTCTCCATGCAATTTTAGGAAGATAACTCACCAATGAACGACATATTCAGCATGAACTCTGCTAGAATAACGAAAATCATTATATCTAGTATATGCGCGCTGAGGTAATCCTTTGATTGATCTCAGACATTTTGTGCACTAAACTATAGTATTTCCGGTATTATGCGTTCACTTCATTTTGTTAAGACATCTTAAATGTCGACCGATATATATGGTATAAAGCAACCGGATGGTTGAAAGTCTTATACTAGGTACTTAACAGGTACTCTTTGTGCAAAGTTTTGTTCCGACATCTTTCTTGGTAATTGATTTATATACTGTAGAGTGAAAGAATCATTAGAATTTAAAATTGTAATATATGGGAAGTAGGCGTGGTTGTAATCCGATTCCGCCCAATTTTAGACTGTTATATAAAACTGCAAATATACCGGTACGGGCGAAATATGGTTGAATTTGGTAAAGCAGATCTTGAGATGTAGGATTTCACTTCAAAGAGGGCGGTACCACACCCATTTTCCAATTTTTGCTCCAATTCTTTCTAAGTTCCTAAGTACTAAATATCTCGGTTGTGAAACTTAGTCCTTCTGGCATATTTAAATAGTGAGTTATCGTACTTTTACTAGTTTTCAACGTAACCAAATTAAGAGTTCAAATTAAGTTTGCAGTGGGCATAGTTTTAATCAGATTTCACTGTTCGAGGAAGTGCCGGAAGGATTTGGCCTCAGTAAGTTTAGCGATTGTAGCTTTAGAGGTTTGTGAGATATGTACATTAAACCTATTAGGGGGCAGGCCCATGCCCGTTTTTTGAAAATTATCAACCGACAGATGCCCGTCCCTATCGTAATTTTCAGTTCCAGTTCCAGTTTTATATCCTAATTGGGAGCTTCGTCATCCTAATCATTTATATATATATAACTCTATATCTGCCTCGATTAATTGTAGGTGTTACAAACAACCGTAAGGTGAACTAACCTATTATACTCAGTTGTAGCATGTTGCGATAGTATAAAGATTTATTCAACTTTCTAGACGTCAGGTATACTTGCATTCGAACTACATACATACATACTTATGTCTTTGTCTAATCTTTCGAGGATATTATTTATTTACACTTGAGAGTTATGCCTTGGGATGTGAATGACATTATATCCGGTGACAGAACAATACTCCAACGCATTTGAGGATCTCTTCCCTGTTATTCTTTGTTGAGTGCACAGCGGTTCTTTCAACATACATATCAATACTATCTATGTATATATATATATATATATATATATGTATATATATACTATACTTCATGCATACATATCTGTATAGTAGATTTAGTATAGTATTTAGTATATAGCATAGTAAATTTTTTAGATTCGTATTCACCACAAAAAATGTTAAAATCACTCTCATCTCTCAAATTTTGCTATTTTCCTCCGATTGGTACACAATCTCGATAACAAAATTTGTGATTTTTTCAGTCCTTGGAAATATACATAATTATGCCCCGGTGTCAAATAATTTTGAATTTTGAATATTGAAGTGTGAACAGTGAAAATGAACTTTCGTCAAACGGCTGTGTAAAAAACTTTTCAAAATTAAAAGCTACTTGCCAAGGATGATTGCTCTTACAACCACTTTTCGAAGTTCTTAAACTTGACGGTCGAGTATATATATAGTTGGGAGATAAGAATAAACCCGCAGTAAGGCGTGCCTGTCGTAAGAAGCGACTAAAATTTACAAAATGCACTGCATTCAAAAAAGACAATACTTTAAAAATAGGCTTAGTCGCGTCAGAAAATAGTGCTTATCTGGAACTGAGTTTATAACACTTTAAATGTATTATGCACATACTTAAAGAAATTTGAGTTTAAGCTACAAATGTCACCAGTCTGAGTTGAATGGGTGGCTCAACTGGAAACAGTTTCGGCTACGAGGTCTTACCGGAGACTTAAATCTGGTACCACGGGGAGCAGGAGCAGGGAGTTCGGTACAACCTGCTCATTGCGGTAGGGCCTTCAGGAACTATCGCGGTGGCTGTGGTTTAATACCTGAACGCGTGTAGAGCTGAAAATGTGTCAGCTCAATGTGGTGTTGCACTGCAACCGAGTGCCGGACCCAAAGTCCAGCATATGTTTTAGATGGGCCTCGAACCCTGCCAACGTTGTCAGTGTGTCCATTCTACAATGCCAATCGGTACCGATTGGTGTTTAGCAAAGGCTAATCAACGCATTGTATTGATCCGCTGTGTTTTTGAAAACCATGGGGTTAAGCTGTTTCATACGGCAGGTACCCACGTAAAACACAACGTGCTTTGTCGAGTATTATTTATAATAATAATAATAATAATAATAATAAGGCATCGCATAAAGATCTTTATCTCAGGGATAATAAAATTCCTCTTTCGAGAATATTAATTGTGTCATATTTTAAACAATCGTATACATAAGTGGTTTTGTAGTTTATAGGAAACATGAAAGTTAACATACATCCCTATTTGCATTTCATTCTTTACATTAACACTACCATTGCCATTTGCGTACTCAAATTTCGTTTTATCACGTCTTTCTACTATATATACGTATACATATACATATACATAACTATTGCGATGTGCTTTAATTTGTAATCATGTAGATCGGTCTCATTTGTGATATGATTGCCAGACTTGGGGACGTCTGGGTTAAATGCGCCATTGTTAGCAACAGAAGTTCCTATACGATTTCATACTTCAACAAGAATTTAATACTTTTCGTTTCGGTTATAACAATACGAAGCTTATCTATACGAAGAGAAATTCTTCGAGCCGTTTTTGTGCCTTGGGAAGAAGGAAGGGGCTATAACACTATATTTACATAATATACGAAATGTTTACTAACCCACGAATAAATTTGACGGTTTAACATTGGTGTACTATACACTCGGTTTTAACGTTAACGCTTCTTTTATTGCAAAACTTATATTTTTCTTTCGCCTGGTATTATGCTACACTGTCACATACACACCCAGTTCCATTTCAAACAATTGACGCTCCTCATTCCATTTTCTGCGAGTAACCATACGTACCTATACGTCAACGAATGTAGATAACCCTGCAGCTAAATTAACTAGTTATAAAATACAATACAATTAGTGTGAATCAGAAGCCCAACTAGTCAGCCGACTGTTCTTTCCATACAAGCAATTGGTATTTTTATATCTTGATATCAGTTCCAGAAATATTCCAGTCTTTGCAGTTCCAATATCATGTAACAAATAACTGTCCTTGAATTGAAAAAAGCGAGTTGGCTGACTAGTTGGGCTTGTTGAACACACTAGCCCTAAAGCAGCTTACAACTAGTGGATTCGACTTCAGGGTGGATATAAGCATACAACATGCGTACAAATCTGAATGCTTTTGTATGTTCGTCTTCCGCCTGTGCTTGTCTAACGTGCCCGTATCAACACTCCCCGTATCAAATCCGCTGTTCGTGCTGAGGTTGCGCACATATCATAGGGTAGTTGGAGGGTAGTAACTAGCAATGGGTATGATTAAGGGTTGGTGTGCTTCTTCATATAGGCTGATAATGTTTTAGTACTTAATATTTTGTTTTTCAAATTGTGCTCTACGACCCCATCAGAGCACACGCCAAGCTGCGCGTGCTTTCGAAACTCAGTTGGATTTAGACTCACTTCCAAAAATTACTACAGAAACGGGAAGTTTTACTTGTAGCGGTCAGTGGCAAAAAATGTGAATTGTTTCGTAGAATATACACATTGCTACAACACGAAAAAAATAGTTTAGAAAATCAATTTAAAAAGCTATTTTTAATTTTCATTTGGCGCTTATATGTAGAAACCCCCGTGAATATGCGCATACATTTCTACTTAGAAGGAAGTCCAAACATTATTTAAACAAAAATAATAGAAGGAATATGGGCTAGTATATGCAAATTTCATTGTTGAGTAAATATATATATACATATATGTACACATGTATGTACATACAGGCATATAATATATGATATAGAAATTCGTATGTGTATTTTTTTGTTTGATGTGCTGCCTTTTCTTATTGTCATAGAGGACGAAATATGCGGCTGAAACGGTAACCATATTTCATATTTCATACGATATTTCAACTGACCTTTTTTCTTGGGCAAATATAAATTCAATATAAACATTAGCCCCTATTTTACGCTGCTTACGTTCGTATATTGTTATAGTTTGCGTGTGTATATGTGTGTTTATTTCGATACATGTCCTGCATAGCAGTCAAAACGCTGTCATTGCCTGCTTTGTCGTTGTCGTCACGATTACGATTGCCACAACGGTTTGGTGTGTTGTGTGCACTGTTACCAATCGTTAGAGTCAGCAGTAACAGCCGCATTGCTAACTTTCGTCGATTAGTTCGCCTGTTTATCAACTCGTTCATACTCGGTAATATTCAGTACAAAAACACACAAAAATATGGCAATACATGCGCGTTTGAATAAATAAAGTTGAGGGCTTGTGTTGAAGGAACAGCAGCAGCAATCGCAAAAGTATGAAAAACAGTGTTCTGACACGAAATAAGCGGCAGAAAGTGTTCCAAATTAAAAGCATAAAATGCACTTTGATCTTTGCACAAGTAACAAATTTCGAAAACATAATACAAATCGTTGAAAAAGTAGCTAAATTAATAACGAAAAAATAAACTAAAGCACTTGTAATTACATAGTAAAAAAAAATCGTCCTGGTTTAAAGACTACCACTTAAAGTTGTGAAAATATATGTAAATCCCACGGTACATTATTAATGTCTAACTAAATTGTGCTTGTGTGCATGCATAGATACATACGTACACATATGGTTGGAACGTTTTTGTTATGCCTAAAATACTGCCAGCTATGACTTAATTTAGTTGCTGGGCTTTGCGTATATTTAAAAATTGCATGCATGCAAGTGTGTGTAGCCAGAAATGTACAAAATTCATAACTACGCAAACCAACGCGCGACCTACGTAAAGGCTCTAAGCCAAATACTTAGAAATGTGTGAAGTTCAGTTAGCACATATCATAGGTACATAAGTGTGAGTGTATGTATCTGTTTGTATTCAAATGCAAACACTATGTATGTGTTTGATTCATACACATACGGAAACGTGAAGTAAGCACCAAAAAACGAAAATTAAAATATAAACAAATACAAAACTAAAAAAAAAGACAATTTACGTTACTAAAAAAGCCAGTTCCACCGTCAGCGCATTAGCTGGTATGTATTTACGCACGGAATAACAGTAACAATCAATGTAAAGCAGTAAGCTAGCAAAGTCAACCATTGTTAACACAGATGTAAACGATGTAACCAACCAACAACAAACTTTACTTTGGGTACGTTCTTCATTAAGAAGCATTACAAGACCACAAATGCGGAAAATATCTTTTTCAAAGCACTTACAGGTAAAATAGCAAGTGCAATTAACATTTAGTTGATTGACACTTTGTAATCGATGAAAATACTGAATAAAACACAACAAAGTCCGCATTGAAATGCTACGGGAGTTCATAAATCGTGCGTTTTGGTGTATTTCCATAGACCTGGTATTCCAAATATACTTTAGTAAATCCTTATTTTTGTTTTAAATTTTGCATATGCGTCCGCGCACTAAATAAATATTACTTTGCTATTTTAATAATTATGACTGAAGTAGTAAGCAAAAACCTCAATTTATCTATTGTAGTATTGTATGGAGAGTTTCGAATCCATGGTAGGACTGATAGGATAGACTGATGTAGGTAGGACTGATTCAAAAGCTTTCCGATTTGTCCTGGTAATTGCAGAGTTAAAATATTGCCAAAAATCTCCAATACCCCATAGCGCAAGAATATAAAAATCATATTTGTGCCCAGAATCGGCACAAACACAACCTGTTATTTCTGTTATTGTTATGTTAAAAAATTATTTATTTTGTTTGAAGTAGTTAGCAGATATTCGGCCCTATAATGAGTTGTATTCGATGTTCGTTTTTGGTCATGAATTTTACATAGAATGTCCTATTCAATTATATTTTATTATTCGAAACTTTCTATATTCAATCAAAACTAATATTTTTTAACTCAGAAGTGACATAACATCAAATGAAGATTTATTCCACCAACACTTCTATCCTTTCAAAAATAAGGTGCAACTCATAATAGAAGGCAATTTTATGTATACTTCAGAATATTTTATGAGTTTTATAAAATTTCCTTTCGAATGTAAACAACTGATATGTGTACTAATTTAACATGTTGGGCTTTTATGCCCAGGTGAATTTTTGGGCAACCAAGTGCACGTAAAATAAAAACATTTAATTTTTGCTTCTTATGACCTAGACCGGCACAAACCGCCTATAACCATTAGCAAAAAGAATAGCAACAAGGATAGATGTTGAAATCACACCATAATTCGATACTTATGTGTTGCCAGTGAATGATGAAACGATAACTTGTGGGAACAAGTACGGAAGAGCTAAGTTCGGGTGTAACCAAATATTTTATACTCTCGTATTGTGCAAGGATCAAAGAAGGGGAAATACTTTCAGGTGCTGAAAAATGTATAAATACAATAAATATATAAGTAAATAATAAATAAATATATATAAATATATACAATAAATATAAATAAAAAAATTTGCGCAAGAAGAATGGATTACAGTCATATCTGGTACCTTATATTACTGGTCATAGACTCAATTACTTTTATTACTATATTTTGCTTCGTGTCCGAGATACTTATAGCAAAATCTATCAAATTAACTCAAATGACCACATTATGTTTAAGAAAACATAACCACTTAATTTCGTTGAAATATCACATTTATTGACCAACATAAACGGTTTAAAATCAGTTGGAAAGTAAGAATTCAATATGTCGGGTATATTTGGGATAGGGGAAGATCCGAACTGCTTGCATTAACTTCTGGCATTACTAAAGTACACTAAAGAATATGTTTACACGCAATGCTATGAAGAAAAATCACACACTGACGACATATACGTCATAAAGTCTGTGGTTCTGAGATATGGAAGTTCATCTAAACGTGGGCGGTGCCACACCCAATGCTTGTTAACGCACTCTTTGTTGTTTTCAACGTGACCTTTGCATGGGAGCTGGAGGAGGTATCATCCGATTTCACTATGTGTCCATGGTATGAGGACATACTCGAAAGATTTACTCTGAGCAAGTTTGAATGCTATAACTTTAGTGGTTTGTGAGATATATACATTAAACCTGTAAATATATCAAGATATCTTAATTTTTACTCAAGTTATCGCTTGCGCGGACGGACTGTTGGACAGATAGTCACTCTAAATTCAATTCATCTCGTCAACCTGATCATTGTATATATATATATATATAGTATATATAAGAAGATAACTTTATATCCATCTCGGTTGGTTTTAGGTGTTACAAAAAACCGTTAGGTGAACAAAACTTTGTTGCAACATGTTGCGAGAGTATAAAAATGCTCCGCAAGAATTTAACATTCATTATTCGACGAATTCGCGAGTGGGCTACAATCATATTTGGTATCTTATTAACTTATATTACGGGTCACAGACTCACGTACTTTCATTACTATATTTTACTCCACGTCCGAGATATTTATAATAAAATCTACCAAATTTACCAAAATGAGGCATTTGCGATACAAACTGAGGCAAAGTAGCAAAATTTAATATATTAGCATATGAGGAAGAGAAACGAAAATCATTATATTAGAAATAAGAGGTTTAAGCCACGGTCTAGACCCATTTTATTCTTATCCAGTGCTAAACCACATTATGTTTAAGCAAACATGTCCATTAAGTCTCTAAAATTTCATAAATATTGGCCAACATAAACAGTTGAAAGTCAGGAAAATCAGGATTCATTTTAAAGGGTATATTGGGGCTATGGAAAGGTCTGAACTGATTCCGTTAGTCAAGTATACTCGAGAACATGTTTCCACGCAATTTCATGAAGATAACTTACACACTGACCGACATATTCGGCATAAAGTATGTTTGAATAACAAAAATCCTTATGCGTATGTAATGAGAGGGAAGCTTAGGGACGCTGGGGTAAATCGTAGACTGATTTTTCACATTTTCGGCATTAAGCTACGGTATCTCCAATGTTACACGATCACTTAGTTTTGCTAAGCTATTATATATATTACGATATATACGGCATAAAGACCAATAGAAGTTTGAGAATCCTTATTTTAGGTATATGGGAGCTAGGAGAAGTATTTAACCGATTTCATCTTCCATTCTCTGAATTTCACAGAGATAATTTACATATTGACCAATATATATGCTGCAAAGTCTACCGGAAATTTAAAACTCCTCATATTAAGTATATGAGGACTAGGGGTAGTATTAAGCCAATTTGATAAATTTTTGGCATCACGACATATTATTACCGGAGAAATATGCTCTGTGGCTTTCATTCAGATACCTCACACATTGACAGATATAAATGGTTAAAGTCAACCGGATGTTTGAAAATCCTTATATGAGGTATGTTGGGGCTAGGAGAAGTACTGACCCTATTTGGTCTATTTTTGACCCAAAGGAATATATTTATAATTCAAAGATTTTCTCATATCTTACAGATTTGTCGGTATCTTCGGTAAAAGTCATACCCTAAGAGCAAATTTTGTGCAAAATCTTGCTCCGTTTATTTAATGAGTTATCGCACATAGTTTTCAATTATATAGCAGTATAGTTTTCAACAGTTATATACGGAGTGGGTGAGATTATCATCCATTTTGACACTGTCTGAGGAGGTGCTGAGAGGATTCGCCCTCAGCAAGTTTGGTTGATACAGCTTTAGTGGTTCAAAGGTATGTAAATTAAACCTATTAGAAGGCAGGGCCACACCCACATTTGAAAACCTACAGAAGTCCCTCTCTGTTGCGATCCCTGTACCAAATTACAGTTTTGTGTCTTCATTTAGATTTTAGTGGGAGCACTTTATAGGATCTCCATCGTTCATCGTCCATCTGCAATACCATCCTCCTTAGAGTGCGGAGGAACACGTGTAGCAAGTTTTATTCGTTTATTAAGTTGAGATCGTTTGTACAGACGATCGGATTGACGGACAAAGAGTCACCCGGATCAATCTAACTTTTCTCGTCATCTTGATGATTTATACAACATATATATAAATCTATATCTCTCATGATTAGTTTTAGGTGTTACAAACTGTCTCTGATACTAATATACTCCGTTGCAATATGATACGAGAGTATAAAAACGAAAAGATCTCATTCAGTGGTCGGTATTTCATACCACAATTGTGCTTGCCTACGTACACCAACGCGCTAACGTTCAGTCCAGAAATAAAGAGATGTCCAACTTTCATGTCATTAAAATTTGTGAGTTTGAATAACCTACCCGAGTTTGACAGTTCACTGGATTGGGTAAATTTGATACTCCCGCAACTGCAAAAACTGTAATGGCCAGATTGAAATCCTGCCAGGATCACAAATGAACATTTGAACAATAAAAATAAAAGGAAACTAGAAATTTAAATGAATTTGAACAAATGTTTTATGATCTGCAGCTTTGATGTATTAATATTCAATTGAAAATTATGAAACACTTTTATTAAATGACAGTTGCATGTTGAATTCACTTTATTTATTACTGAACTTTTAAAAACCGGTTGTTAATATGCCATAAATGCAAAAAAAAAGATTTAAATAGTTAATCCATATATTAAAGGTTTATTAAAGAATATAATTTTCAATCGTAATAAATATTGGTGTTTTTATTTAAATGCGGATAAATAAGTATTTTGTCTGATCCGACAGGCGATTTCACACTGGAATAAGTTGGATATGCCTTTATCACTGCCAGTAATTCATTGGTTTAGTCATTTTCCATACCATTGATAATGAAAAATTTTTGATTCGAGAAAGTGTTGGCAAAATGCCCATTTTTTAATACCTTTGACAGAATTGACATGAACTATGACAAAAATTAATTTGTAAGACTTTTATTGTATTTCTTCCATCCCCATTCCAACGTTAAGATATATATAATCAAAATTAGTATTGGAAGATTGGTACAATGTTTTACTATAAATAACAAATTCTTAAGTAACACTTATATCAAATCTCTTAAGATAAAAGTTAGTAACACACTAAAAAATCTGATCTCACAAATAACGAAGTGATTTTGTCATTTCCTTCTGCGAGATTCTTAGTGGTAACGTTCAATGAAAGTTGAAGGAATTTCACCGAAAAGTGAGCGGTGCAAAACCAATTCTTCAGTTTTTACACGGTTTCCTATGCATCTTTTCTATACCACTTTCACTGTAAGATTTAATGTTTGTAACGTATTTCTTCAGCTAGTTAACGCACTTCTAGTAGTTTTCAATATAACCATTATATGGGAGGCGAGCATGGTTATAATCTGATATCACAAATTTTTCCAGTGTACAAGAAAGAGGTAGAAGCACTTTCTCTGAGCAAGTTTGGTCGATATAGCTTGAATGGTTTATGAAATACGTGGATTAAACTTATTAGAAGGCGGAGCTACACCCATTTTTTGAAAAGTATTAAATAACTAATGCCCCTCCCTACTGCAATTCCCAGTACCAAATTATAGGTTTGTATCTTACTTTGGTGCTTAGTTATAGCACAACGCAAGTTTTCGTTTAACATGACTTTGTGGGCGTGGCAATATTCCGATCACGTCCTTTTGCAAAACTGAACTCCTCGGAGTGTTTAGGAGCACGTGTACTAAGTTTCATCAAGATATGTAAATTTTCACTCAAGTTATCGCTTGTACGGACAGGCAGACAGTCACCCGGAATTCAACTCGTCTCGTCATCTTGATCATATATATATATGATGTGTATATATAACTCTATATCTATCTCGATTAGTTTTAGGTGTTACAAACAACCGTTATGTGAACAAACTACAACACTTTGTTGCATCATGTTGCGAGAGTATAAAAATTTTGCGAATAATTCAAAATTCTTTATTCGACGAAATTGTAGGTGTCCGTTTATGTCTTCATGTCCGACATATTTACAATATATTAAAATCATTCTAATTAACACTTATCAATACATTCATCACATTAGTGCCATAATTTTTACTACCGAATGGCATAACACTTTTCGAAATATTCTCCCTTAATTTTGATAAGAGATTTTCCATTGAAAATTTAATATATTGGGTGTATGAGGAAAAGTCAAAAATATACGTAAATAATTATATTAGACATATGAGGCTTTGACCAAGGTTTAGAGTGGTTTCATTCATATTCAGCGTTGAACGATATTATGGTTGAGAAAACACTTAATTTCGTTAAAATAGTCAGGTTTAAAGTCAGGTGAAAAAATCGGAGTTACTATATTGGGTATATTGGGGCTGGAAAAGGTCGAAGTAGATAACATTTACTTTTGGCATCAAATTAAATTATGGTTGAGACTATATTTCCACATTTGATCGATATATTCGGCGTAAAGTCCCCTAGATTTACGAAAATCCTTAATCGTGAATTATCAATTCGTAAACAAATTTCACTCATTTTCGCCACCAATTCAAGATATATCCAGATTATATCCGAGATTATACGCTCACTTAATTTGGCTAAAATTTCTTGCAGATTGCGATATATGCGGTATAAAGCCAAGTGGAAGAATCTTTTATTAGGTATATTGGGACATGGGGAAGTATTAGCCCGATTTACCCTCTTACATTATTATTATTAGGAAAATATGTTCTCCGAATTTCATTAAGATACCTTTAAGATATCTTCCGCGTAAAGTCTGCTAGAATAACGAAAATCCTTATATGTAGTATATGTGTGCTGGGAAAATTCAGTGACCGATTTCACATATTTTAACAATTAATAAGGATTAAACTATGGTATATCCGTATATCTATATGGTATATCCTTATGTTAGGTATGTGGGGGCCTTGGGAAACACAAGGCACATTATTATCAGAGAGAGATGTTCTCTGAATATAAAGTTTAAAATGTAAAGTAAAGTTTCAATATCCTAATGCTTGATTTATATACTATAAAGTGAAAGAATGAGATGAAATTTATAATTGCGTTATACGAGAAATAGGCGTGGTTGGATTCCGATTTCGGCTATTGTTTTCTTCCACAATACATCATAAGGATATCAGGATAATCTTATACACCAAATTTGTTCGAAATTGATAACGTCGTTTCTAAGATATGCGATTTCTCCGAAAAAATGGTTCCAAGCCCTTTGCCTAAATTTTACTACGATTCCTATACTAGCTATTCTATATATATATATATAGCTATTCTATATATACTAGACTATACTACATATACTTTACTATATGTAGTATACTATAACACTATAGCCCTTCCATACCATACTTGCTGTAAGATTTAATACTTTCGAGGTATTTCTTTATTCGATTTAACGCACTCTTAGTACTTTTCAACATAACTTTTGTTTGGGAGGTGGGCGCGATTATCATCCGATTTTGACATTATATGAGGCGGTGCCAGAAAGTCTTGTTCTGTGCAAGTTTAATCGATATAGCTTTAGTTTGCTGTTAGAGCCGTAAACCTATTAGGGGGCGGGATCATATCCACCTTTTAAAACTTTTAAAGCCACAGATGCTTCTCCCTACTGGGGTTCCCTGTACTGAATTACAAATTTTTATCTAAATTTGTTGCTTAATTATAGCAACTTTATATGTTTTCGCTTAAAGGCATTTTGTGTGCATAGAATTAAGCCGAATTTCGACCATTTGCAATACCAACCTCATTGCCAAGGAACACGTGTACAAAATTTTATCAAGATATCCAATTTTTTACCAAGGTTATCGCTTGAACGGCAGACCTACGGACGGACATATGATCACTCGAAATTCAACTCGTCTCGCCATCCTGATCATTATTATATATTGTATATAACTTTATATCTAACTCGATTAATTATAGCTGTTATAAACAACCGTTAGATGAACAGAACTATTATACTTTGTTGCAACATTTTGCGAGAGTATAAAAATGGTGCATATTAATTCAATATTTGTTATTCGACAAATTTTTAGTTTCACTAATTTATGATATAGATATTATTATTTATAATTATTTATAATATATCACTATATTCATCATATTAGTGTTGTGGAAAGTACATATCGGCATCATTACTTTTTACTACCGAATAACAAAAAGCTAATCAAAATATTCTCGCTTAGATTTATTGAGACAATGCCGAGTTATACGATATAAACAACACCAAAGGTACGGAATATATTCTTGGTTGTTGTGGAATGTACAATCTGACAGTTGTAATCAAATCAGAATCAGATTTCAAACCGATAGAAAGCTTTAGTAGATGTCTCTAGTTCTTATATTACTGGCTCGATAAGAATCCTTGGTTTCGTTGTGATGGAAACCAATTTTATCGGTTTGCTTTTAGAAAAACCAAAAACCCAACGCTGACAGATTTGAAAAGTTACGTTTTAATTTGTTTAATTTGTCTTTAAAACGCTTTGAAAAATAATTATTTAATTTAAAGGAAAACATCAAGTATTCCACGAGGGTTCAAGAAACTCGGTAAGTCAAATTTGATCATGTAACTATTATATGTACATATTTACATATAACTAAGCAACACTTTTGATTTCTCTTGGACATTAAATGGATTACTATGACTCCCGGAAAACATTATATTAGTGTTATGAGGCTAGACCAATGTTTGAACCCATTTCATTCATATTGACCGATATATGCGGCATAAAGTTAACCGCAAGTTCGAAAATCATAATATTTAGTACATGGGGGTTAGAGAAGTATTGAACCGAATTGATCTATTTTAGCCACGGACTGAATGTATTACTATCCGGAACTTGACCTCATTAAAATATACTGAAAATTTACTGATTTTCTCAGTGTAATGTCAGTAAAATCCCAAAGGTTCTCATATTAGCTATTTATTTCAACTATTTTTAGATGAGAGGTGCAGACGGTGAAGGAAATATTTATACAAAGTTAATCCCGTTGTCTGAAAATTTTTTAAACTTCAGATGCCCCTTTCGACTTTGGTCCTCCGTACCAAACTCAAGTTTTGTAGCTTAATTTGTAACTTAGTTATAGCACTTATTTATTATAGCACTATATTTTCGACTAGCGGTATTTATTGCACGCGACACTGGTCCGGTTTTCACATCTGCAATTCGAAGCTTCTCAGAGTGCCAAGAATACATGTACCAAGTTTTATCCAGTTATTTAAATTTTTACTCAATTTACCCTACGCAGGCAGACGGACAGACAGATATCGGCAAATTACTTTGCTCCGTTGTCGTGATCAGTTTGATGTCTATAACTCTATATATACTAAGAATAGTTTTAGCTGTTACAAACAACCGTAAAAAGAACAAAACGATTATACTCTGTGCAATATGAATGCTGCGTGAGCAGAGGATCCTCTTAAAAAGGATAAACAAATATATAGTGAACATAACGGCTGCAGGAAATAGTGTAATACGTATTTTCAGTTTAAGTTTTGATTTACGAAATCTGTTTTAAAATATATATATTCGTGCGATTTTCCAAGAGGTGGCGTAACTTGATTATTATTCCATTGTTCGAATATTCCGAACATCCGTTGGGAAGCTACTGTCCTTGTGCGCCTTTTTCAATATATGCAATTAATTTGGAGCTTAAACAACAAAAAATTTTCTTACGCAAATATGTCGAGCATTGTGCCTGAAAAAGTGTTTCTACGGGGAGTTCTTCTTCATTACTTTAATATGAAGAAAATCTCAGCCGAAAGTCGTCTTATTTTTCTGGAATTTTATGGTGAACATTCTCTAGTTGAGCGAAAGTGTCAAGGTGGTTTGCACAATTTAAAAGTGGTGATTTTGGCTTGGAAGACGAAGAACGTCCTGGGCGGCCAAAAAATTTTGAAAATGAGGAGCTGAAAGCATTACTCAATGAAGATTGTTGTCAAACACAAGAAGAGATCGCAGAATCTTTGGGAGTCACTCAAGCAGCCATCTCAAAACGTTTAAAAGCAGCCGGATACATTCAAAAGAAATGAAATCGGGTGCCTTATGAATTGAAGCCAAAAGATTTTGTGAGACGATTTTACATACCAAAAATGCTGCTTGAACGCTACAAAAAGAAGTAATTTTTGGATCGGGTTGTGGCTGGTGATGAAAAATGTATCCATTACGACAACCCTAAACGCAAAATATCATATGTGATTGGCCAACCAGCCAAACCGACTGCAAGGCATCGAATATCCTTGACGCAACGGTATTGCTCTGCATTTATTGGGATCAGAAGGGCGTGCAGTATTATGAGCTTTTAAAACCGGATAAAACCATTAATGGGGAACGCTACCAACAACTCATTACAACCACTCGCTGCAACCAACTCATTAAATTTAAGCTTGTTGAATTGAATTGTAACGCCAAGAATTCGCGACTAGACACGAGGCAATAATTTTCCACCATGACAACGCTCTGCCTCATGTGGGAAGATCAGTTGAAAACTAATGAGTGGAAACTGGAAAACAGCGACTGGGAAGTTCTGCACCACCCGCCTAATAGCCCAGACTTTATATCTTCTGACTACCATTTGTTCCGGTCGATTCAGAACGCCCTCAATGGAAAACGGTTCATATCAGAACAGGGTATCAAAAATTGGATTGATTCATTCTTGGCCACCAAGCCGGCGCTCTTCTTTTGGGATGGAATCCACAAATTGCGAGAAAGATGAGAAAATGTTATTGCTTCAGACGGGCAACACTTTGAATGATACTATAATACATGTTTTCCTTAAAGAAACATTCAAATATTGAAAAAGAACACACGAATATATTAGATTTTATCAGTTTTCTTTCATGAGGTTACTTTCCGTCAAACACAAATTAGAACAAGTAAGAAAGTGCTAAGTTCGGGTGTAACCGAACATTTTATACTCTCGCAATGTAAATGGATCAGATACAGGGAAATGTTTTCAGGTACTGGCATAATTTTATATTAAAATTGTTGCGGAAGAATTCAACATTCATTATTCGAAGAATTTGTCAATGGACTGCACTCATATTTGCTACCTTATTAACTTATATTACAGGCCATATACTCATGTACTTTGGTTGCTAAATTTTGTGACCAAAGTGGTCTAATAAATATATTAGATACATGAGGAAAAAGTCAACCAGGCCATATACTCATGTACTTTGGTTGCTAAATTTTGTGACCAAAGTGGTCTAATAAATATATTAGATACATGAGGAAAAAGTCAACCAGAGAAAAGGAAATCATTATATTAGGAGTAAGCGGCTTAGACCATGATGTACACCGATTTCTTTCATATTTACTGCGAAATCACATTATTTTTAAGGAAACATATCCACTTAATTTCATTAAAATATCACACACATTGACCAAGATAAACGGTTTAAAGTCAGGTGGAAATTTGGGAATTCTTATAGCGGGTATTTTTGGGGTAGAGGAAGATCGGTACTGATCACATTAACTATTTTCATTATTCAAGTATAATAGGGAACATGTTTTCACGCTATTTTATGAAGTTAACTCACACAGTGACCGACATATTCGGCATAAAGTCTGCTAGAATAGCGAAAATTATTATATGTAGTATACGGGAGCTGGGATAATTCGTTCGCTGATTAGTGGACAGTGAACAGTGGAACTCACAGATAGCAGCAGAGGTGTCATCACAGTTTAAAGAGCAGAAGGCACGTTTATCGACGCAGGTGATTACAGCGCAGATTTCGGAAGAGCGGGATAAAATTAAGGCTGAAGTGGATGAGAAAAATTGTATTCGCGAACTACAATTAGATCGGTGAATAATGTCAACAGGCTCTGCCAAAACAAAAAATCCATCCTCTAACGGCGCGATTCCAAACCAGGTTTTTAAGCTTCAGTTTAAAAAGACCGCAGCTGCAAATAATTGGAGCGCTGAAGATAACGTCGCTGCATTATTCGTTGCATTAAGAGGGTCTGCAGTAGAAATCTTTCAAACCATTCACAATTGCGATTCGACTAGTTAGGAAACGTGAATGGGCGCAGTAGAAACACAGTATGGTAGTGAGCACAGGAAGCAGATCTTCTACACAGAGTTGCTAAATCACCACCAGAAAGCAAATGAGTCTCTGCAGGAATTTGCTGCGGAGATTAAGAGGTTAGCTCATTTGGCTCATGCACACAAACCTGTGGAGTACATGGAGGACATAAAAATACAGAGCTTCGCTAATGGATTACGTTAACATGTCCAAAATTGACATTTGCAAAAACATTCTCGCATGCTCTAACGCACGAAACTGCATCTCTGTTCAGTAATCGAACATTTAAAGCTCATCAAGTGGAAATAGAATAGAAACTTGAGTGAGTCAATTATTTGAAAAGATGGATAAAATACTGGAGAACTTTACCGAAACCCGTAAGAAAAATTATAGCGTGGTTAAATGCTTCAACTGCGGAAAAAGCGGTCATATTGCACGCAACTGTAATACTGAATCTAACCGGTCCAATAATTCAACTGGACGCAAACGCAAAGCTGAGGAAGACCATGAAACTTTCAAATGGCTTCTGCAATGCAGAAACTTAGAGATTTAGTTTGCACGGTGGATTGAAAGACTCCAAAGTTTTGACTTCTCTATAGAGCACCGCAAAGGTTGCAACCATGGCCGTTTCTTTAATTTGGAATGCAGAGATTATTCAAAAGCTGGGGCATAAGAAGGGATTATAGATGTCCGATTAATGAGAATAACATCTACAGAAGGCTGGGATGCGAAGGAACTACGAAAATTTCAACAGGAAGATCCCGATTTGTAACTTGTAATTCGTTGAGTGGAACTGAACAAACGTTCAAAAAGAGAATAGATATATGCAGAAAGCTCAGTCGCAAAAGCATATTGGACGCAGTGCAACAGTTTGAAGTTGGTGTCTGGGCGCTTGCATCGAGAATGGACAAGCGAAGATGGACAAAACTCAAGAGTCGATCTCTTATGATTACTCCGAAAGTAAAACTTCCCGAACTTCTCAAAGAGCTGCCCAACGGTCCATGTGGATGACACATGGGAATCACGAAAACCTTGGAGAAATTAAAGCAAAGGTTTTATCGAATTGGTTGTTGTCAACTAGTTGCGGAGTGGATTGCCAATTATGCTGAGTGCATTGCCGCTAAAGCGTTAAAGTCCAGAATTCGGGGCAAGATGAAGCAGCACAATTCGGGTGCGCCATTTGGGGGAATTGCTATGGATGTAATTGGTCCATTTCCACCAGTAAATTATATAAGAAATGTTTTGGTACTCATGGACTATTTCAGTGATTGGCCATAGGTACACCCGATTCCTTATCAAAAAGCTGAAACAGTACCGGACATATTTATCAACAATTCGGTATCGAAATATGGTACTCCAATAAAATTACATTCTGACCAATGGAGGAATTTCGAATTAGCTCTAATTCAGAAAATGCGCCAAAAACTGGGTATCCAGAAAACACGTACAACTGCATTACATCCGCAGTCCGATGGCATGGTCAGGAAAGTAGTAGAGAAGTATCAAAAAAATTGCGATACTCATATTCCCTGTTCCTGATGGCTTATCGGCCTGCTGTATATGAAACAACGGGGCAGACTCCAACAGGGGTAGGTTTTGATAATGATCTTCGGTTACCGATTGATTTGAAGTTCGGGATTAACCAAAATGATGGAGGTTTGTTAAAAGAGGCTGGGTGTTGTTATACAACCCACAACGGAAAAGTTATATCACATAGAGACCATTGGAAAGCCTAGGAATAAAATGAAGGTAGCTCTTTTAGAATGGCTTGCTGCGTTATGTACCGCAAATGTGTCTAATCGGGACGATCAGACTTAAATGGAACGCAGTGTGGCCAACACGAATGACAAAACAAAACAGAATCGACGAAAACTTGCCAGAATCAACCAGAGATCAAAATTCTTAGTTTCCAGAAAGTTCAAATTGCGATGTGTTGGTAACGATATACTATATACGAGCTGCCGGAGTGGCAGCAGAGACAGTTCTAATTAGGATGTTGCCGAGTAAAGCACAAGTGAATTATAAGTACAATAAGAAGTTGCAAACTCGAATAATGAGTAATAAGGTGTTAAATTGTTTGAATTAGAAGTAAAGACAACTGAACAGCCATTTAATTGGAACTTTATTTAACAATCCAGTGATCGAACTCAGAGTAGAGTTTGAACGTAGGGGACTAATCTATGCTACTAATCTATACATGAAAGTATTCCCCCTCCTTTGATCCTTGGAAATTGCGGTAGTATAAAATCTTCCGTTATACCCGAACTTGGTGCTTCTTTACTAGTCAAATGTAGTGCTTTGCAGACAGTCTCAAATTTCCGGTATCAGAACGTAATATGGTATTATATAGATCTCGATTGTCTCTACATATTTAAAGTTGAGTTGAATTATGGTCCATAACACTAATTTGCAACTTACAAATAAATCAACTTAAAAATTGTGTTCATAATAGAAGTATATGTCTTGATTATCGTGGCACTGCCTATGTTGACTTCCAGTTTTCGTGATGAATTTTCCGTTTATCCGTAAGAAATTAATAAGCTAATGAATGGAAACATTTTCTACTATATTGCTATTATTTTAGTCTCAAAAATGAATGCAAGTTGTGTGATTTAACGTAATCGTTTTCAGTGCCCATGCGACCAATATGACGTGTTGAGATTTTAATTAGTTTATAATTATATATTGCCTTTTATAAATTAAATTTAAATTATAAATAAAAAAAAAATTATAAATATATATATACAATGCAACCTATATGATTTATTTTGACAATTAAAACCAGATTTTGGTCAGATATCTGACAATGGATGACTCGTAGTGTAATGTAGTTTGTAACTAATTGATTTCACTGCAAGAATATATATAAATATAGTTTATGTACATTGGTAAGTTTTATAAGTTTTATTATTGTTATACTATAATATGTTTGAAGCTTAATTCTATTGAAATATTTGTTTTAATTTTATCTTTTAGAAGTGGCTAAAACTATGCAATGCTTTATTCAATGTTGAATGCAGCTGAAAGCATACCGGATCTTTGCCCAATAAACAGTTTTATTAAACGTTGCTAATGAGAGTCACCGATGAAAAATTTACGCAATTCGATCATCAAGATGAGCATGGCGTCGATAAGCGAGATTATCGATCAGCAGTCACTCACTAGTCAACTAGTCGATGACAGCGGTTTGACAACAACCGCTACTTCATCAGCGTCAGCTCGACGTGAGTCCGAGGTTGACGTGAGCGTCGATCACACGTCATTGGTGCATAATTCAGCACTAGTAGTTGGGCATTGCACACCGTCTACGTCACCGCCTCCAGCTCTCTCCGCACACAATGTCATCATAGACGATCATAATGTGGTTGCACATACAGTGGTAACAACCAGTGATGGAACCATAACTGACGTAGAGGGTGCCGGCCCGGTCGTAATGGTACGCACAATCATTGATGGCCTTAGTCATAGTCCGGTTCATTCGACATTTCAAACGCCAGCAGCTGTTTCTTCTCAAAGTCCGCATGATCAACAATTGATTAGGCAACAGCTACATAATCACCATAATCGTTTACATCAGCACCAACTGCAACATCAGCTTGTGACATCAGATCATCAACAGTTGCTGCAAATTGCAAATAGACATCAAAATCCCCAAGATCATCATCACACCCAGCAACATCAAAAAGATCGTTTACGTGATGGCAGCCCTGTGGAATTTGTCGGCTCCGATGTTACTCTCGAAGAATTGTCAGTGTGTTCTTCGCCAAACCCAGGCACTGTAACAAATATTATTGATATCAAACAGGAGGATAAACTGGTTGTAATAAAGGAGCGCGACGTGGAAATTAAGAAGATTTGTAAGCGAAGAGATCAAAATCATTGTAGTGATCTTAGAACCTTAAATGCATCCCACATTGATGTTGACGTCGGTGTAGGTGGGATCGATGATATTTCAGCGGACGCAGTGGAGGTAACGTTAAATCAACATCACCATCAACACGTGCAATTACGGACACAGCAATTGCTGCACCATCGCTATGTGAGCGGTGGAGGAATTAGAAATGGCAGTAATTCGATATCACAGCATTCTCATGACAGTTTACATGAACGGCAGCAGTCATGTCGTGGTCATCAGATTGGCGGATCGAATAGCCACCATAGAAATACACAACATTCTACACCACAGACAAGCGGCCATGATCGCCATCAAACATCGCATCATGAAGCTTTGTCAGTAATTGTGCAGCAACATGAAGATTCCCGTGACTCCGCTTCTCATATGCTTAGTCCAGAGCTAGGGGTTGTGAGTGTTGGTGTTGTAGGTGAAAACTCGCTGGAACCAACTTCTTATCAAACTTTGACATCGGTAAATGAGCGCATTTCTCCACCTAGCTTTAGCCCAACATCTTCATATGCGACATTGACACCGCTGCAACCATTACCGCCCATATCAACAATGTCCGATAAGTTTGCCTACGGCGGGCATATAAATGGCGGCGGTGTGAGCGTCGGTGGTAATTGTGTTGGCGGTGGCGCTAGTAGTAATAGCAATTCCTCATCGGGCGTCGTCGGCCCATTCGCAATAATGCAACATCAGGGCAGTCTGGGCGGAATTAGTTTAAGCAGCCTTAGCGGCGTACAATCGCCATATTCATCTTATGATAAGCTGCCATCGATAGGTATGTCAATGTCACCACCACACAATTATGGTACCTC
This sequence comes from Bactrocera minax, assembly GCA_021498325.1. Taxonomy (NCBI): domain Eukaryota; kingdom Metazoa; phylum Arthropoda; class Insecta; order Diptera; family Tephritidae; genus Bactrocera; species Bactrocera minax. Next base: position 25,802 of record JAKEEE010000130.1, on the reverse strand, counting down.
ACCATCCCATGCATTATCAGGCATGGTGGTAGCGTGTGAACTACATACTGCATCGCCAAGTCCATGTGGTGCCCTCTCTCCACAATCTGCATATAGTCATTCTACAGAATTGCACTCTCCTACGCTGTCGTCTACCTGTAAAACAACTAACGGGGGTATTATCACTAGCAACGTCTGCAGTAACAACAGTCTTAGCGCCGGAGCAACACCTCTTCATATTAACCAGGCCGATTCACAAAAACAGGTTATATGCCTTTCCCAACCTGTCGCTATTGGTAATAAAACGGTAGTTGGGGAAAATGTTGTGACAGATTACGAATCACCATACAGTTTACATCAACGGGATCTTTTGGTAACTACAACGCCATCGTCCTCATCCACATCCGGTGGACGAAGTTCTCACTTGCAATTACAAAACAGCCCTATTTTGAGTCCACACTCCATATCAGCTGGTTCAGTATCGTTAAATTCTCCTGGGAGCAGCAGTATGGTCAATCAGACAGTGGTAACATTGCCGCCCATAAATGGAGCAATAGCGCCTTCACCAGCTGTCTCTATTGGCAGTAGGGGTATCGCTGGCATTTCACGGCTGGAACAAGATGCTGTGGTAGTATCTCTTACTCCATCGCCTCCGCCAAACGATATGATGGGAACAGCTACAACTCTCTTAACCATCCATCAACCTATGAGTCATTCGCATCACCAACAGCAGCAAAATTTAGTCACTGTATCATCAAAACAGCACCACATTGGCAAACATTCACATCCTGTCACCAGCGACTGCAACTTAAATGTTAGCAATAGCAGCAGCTTACGTCTCTCTAATGTAACAGGTGGAGAAAATTTGCTCAGCAACAGCAATATTTTGTGCAATATGGGACAACCCCAACGCCGTTCTCAAAGTGATCAACAACAACAGCAATTACAGCTTAATATCCAACATATTACAAATATTAATAATGGCAGTAACAGTTCGAGTGGATCTAGTGCATGCAATACAGCAAGTGGTGGTGGAAGTACCTGTAGTAGCAGCGGGGGAGCAAGTGGCGGTATTGGTACTAGAAGTGGAGGGGGTGGTAGTCTCACCGGTGGTGGCGATGTAGAGGAAATCAATACTAAAGAGCTAGCTCAGCGCATATCTGCAGAATTAAAACGATATAGTATTCCACAGGCAATATTTGCACAGCGGGTGCTTTGTCGTTCGCAAGGTACACTCTCTGATCTCCTGCGTAACCCTAAGCCCTGGTCAAAGCTCAAGTCCGGCCGCGAGACCTTTCGGCGTATGTTCAAATGGTTACAAGAACCAGAGTTTCAACGAATGTCAGCCCTACGGATGGCTGCAGCACAGATACCCCAACGCAATAGCATCAACAATAATAGCGGCTCGGTAAACAGTTCAGCTAGTGTCGGTATCGTTAATACTAACAGTGCTGTCGTTTTAAATGACTCCAATGGTGGTAAGTACAAATAAGCTATCCCTTTGTGCCAATTTACTGAGCAACTTTGCCTTTAACACTACAGGTAGCGTAAGCGGAAATGGGGTGTGCCGTCGCAAAGAAGAGCCTCATATCGAGCATATGCCGCAACCGAAGAAACCGCGCCTGGTCTTCACTGATCTGCAGAGACGAACACTTCAAGCAATATTTAAAGTGAGTTTTCAGTTATAAAATGGGAATTATTGTGCTTTTAATTTTGAATATACAATTGTTTCATGCTGTTGTGGATTTATTCCAGGAAACAAAGAGGCCTTCGAAAGAGATGCAAGTAACAATTGCTCGTCAGTTGGGATTAGAACCGACCACAGTTGGGAATTTCTTCATGAATGCACGTCGTCGTTCTATGGATAAATGGCGCGATGATGATTCGAAGAGTTTAGGGTTGCATCGTCATAGTAACGGCAGCAACGGTGTTAACAATCGATTAAGTAATAATAATAGCAATAATAACACTAGTCATTACCGCAACTATCATCGCCAACAACATCAGCATTCACAGCAACACCCTCAGTCGTTTTCGCCGAGCAATAAGCATTCACTCGATCTCGACGACGATGCCGATATGGACTTGGACTTGGGTCATGATGATTTCGACCTAGAAGCTGAACACAATAACGATCCCGATAATGACGACATGTTGTGACACCATACAGAACAGAAAATCAAAGAAGAACAACAAAAATATCATCGACAGCAAGAACTCCATGAGAAGAAAAGTCAGTCACTACAGAAGGGACAGCGAGGCGGAACACAAAAGCAGCTGAACAAATTTAAAGACAGACAACATCACTCAAATTTCACCAACAGAAACACGATCACATGTGATATCCCTTCACTGCAGCATATACACGACTTGCGCCACAAGCGTTATGAACGCATGCATTCAGTTCCGCCCTCCAATTCTGGGGTATCAGTAGCACGTTGCGGTGAAATCCTTTCGAGCAATAAAAATCTGACTAAGGTTAAAAATCAAATCCAACCTTCTACAACAGCTGCAACTATAACACCAATGGTTGCCGCAGATATGTGCGGCACTGAATTGGAAAGCAAAACTGCGGTTTTACAGATCAATTTGAGCAATGATCAAGTACGTAACGATACGCGAAATGAATGTCTGCCAAATTTGAATTCGATGCGCCAAGCAAGCGAAGATAAGATTATAGGCTTTAAACCTAAATGCACTTACAGAGAACGCAACAACAATATGCGAAACTGTCAAATTTTAGCAAGTGAAACTCACAATAGTTTTAATAAAACCTGTGCTTACGATACCAAAGGTTTCGGTAAGGAGAGATTGAGCTCAAAATTTGACAATTTCTTAAGGCATGTTGATACCGAAAATAATTACTCCGAGAGAAATGACAATATTGTGCGAAGTAATGTCATCGATGACGACGTTGATTTTCGGCATGCAACGCAGTTCGTGGGATCTGACCTAGTCGAGCATTCAATAAATAATAGTAGTATGGATCAGTTTTTTTTATCATCGGGTGGCGATTCAGATTGCAGTAATCGGGAAAAGCACCTTGCTATTAGGGGTTGTGATGATAGCAGACAAGAAGGAATTTGTGACAACTTCAGAATCAGCGCTGCCGAAATTAGCATCACTAACGAGGTAGACCGGAGTGGGAATAAAAGCGTAAATGGTAATGCACACGTTCATAGCATTACAAATAAGGTACTAACCGAATTTGTCCTAAAAAACAATGGTTCAGGCGATATACTCATGAGTAGTTGTAACTCAAAGTTAGCTGAGCATAATGAAAGATGTTGGGCTGTTGGGCGCTGTGTTCCTGACACCAATGACAAAAGACAAAATTTGGTAAGGAAAACTGTAACATCTTACGAACACAATTCATATATGGACACTGATTATAGTCAAAGGCTGTTGACTAACTCGGTAACATGCAAACAAGAGAGTGATTATTCGCCAATGGCCCAGCGTAACATGCGCGTCGTTGATGGTGGAAAAAGTGTATTTGTACATAGAGTGCTTGGATCTGCCGACCAAGAAACGATCGCAATCCCGGATATACCGAGTAGTAAGGACATTCGTTATAAATTTATGCCCAAATATATGCTGCATATGGAGTCGAAGCAGACACTAAGTCAAAATCAAAACCAGCAGGATCAAACGTCATCGTCCTCACTCATAGTTAAGACAAATGCTGAAAATGGCGGCAATGCTTTGGTTAATGTTGTAAACTATAGCGTTGATGTTAAGCAAGTGCAGAAATTCGAATGTATTACTGACTTCGATGATTCATTGACACAGGAAATTGTGCAACGCGGCCAACTACAGCCGCTACGAAGCCGCAAGTTAGGGGATAATGAAAATAGCGTGGGAGTAGGTATGCCGATTTGTGTGAGCAACACAAGTATGGGCGATTGTGTGGATTATTTTAATGAAGAATTGGAGGATCTAAAGGTCATGTTAGTGTGTTAGCTGAAGTGTAGTTAACGGCGGCAATCATAGCAGATGCTTTCACTTCAAAAACTCATACAGAGTATTAATAGTTTTTAATCGGACGATTCCGCATATATGCAAAAGTCAAATAATTGTTCAAAATGAGAATTAGTTTTTCCATTTAATTCAAACAATTGAATATACATATAAGCCGTTAATCACACTTTTGAAGCTTCACTTATATGGAGCAACGCATTTTTCAGCTTTAGTTAAATACTGTAACGTATATAAGTACAAAAGTGCTATCTGCGAAAGACTCATAATCCTTAAAGTGTCTACAAGGTTTTGAACCCCCACTGCTGTAGAGAAAAACTTGTCACGAAGAATTCTTCCTCCAACATTTACTGGTGCTTCTTAACGTGAATCTATATCGTTGTCATAGGGCTTGACTTTCCCGTACGCCACAGTCAACAATTTAATAGAGCATTTTATGCCAAGCTAACTTCTCTTGCGCTTCAGTATCATAGAGCTATTGCAGCCAAATATAGACAGCCATCCGCTAGTACCATTTACAAGCTTTTGCCTGCCAAGAGCTTAACTTACCGTGTATGTCATACTTAGCGCCCGACATCTAAAACGAACGATAACAGCAGTATTCTCATAGTTTTTGTTTAAAGTCATATATCGCTATAGACATTCAATATGCATCTTGCTACGTTTATTTTCAACCAAGTAGAACTAAGGTCCCATAATAGTTCCACACCTTTTGAGACAATACTAAACCGCCTAATTTTTTAGTTGCAATTGAATCTTTTCTCGAAATTCAATATATATTTGTATATGTATGTTTTTTTTATGGCTTTAGCATGCGTTAGCAGATAATTAATAAATATATGTACTTACAAGATAGTTATAACAACATAACAAGTGTGGTTCCATAACGAAAGAAGCCGCTGGATATTGCTTTGAAGCGAAATTCTCATAGTAAATGATACAAAGCTTGCTTTTAGTGCATTTTTTCATACGCAGACACGCTGGTATATATATATCGATATCATATGTATCCATTGTATATAGGTGGAGATAAACAAAAACAAAACCTGTTGTGGTATGTAAATTTGTATATGTATGTGAGAACGTAATTGTAAACCTAAGGGCAAACTAATTTTTCTTTAGGCATATACTTATGTACTTATTAAATAATTGGTTCAATAAGCTGCTTCTAACACAAACACATATGCATTGGCAAACGTATGAACAAGCTTACATAATATGTTTATATACTCGTAGAAAAGTTTTTATTGAACGTACATATATAGTCATAATGCAAAATATCTAAAAAAAATTCATATGAATATTAAAAAAGTAGTATGAAAAACTATATGAAAACATTACAGAAATACAACATATTTAAAGAATTTAACATAGTATATGATATAAAAAGCGAAATTAAAACAAATATATATATGCCTCCGAATGAAAGCATACGAATAATAATAAATAATGTGGTATTCAACAAATGCAAACAAAAAAAGCAATTTAACTAAATTGCTGCAATTTTAAGCTAGTCAAATGCGATTGTCTGTGCAACAAAACATTAAAATAAAAGACAACTTGCTAAATACATAGGTTAAGTAATATTTGTATGTGTATATGCAATAAATGAAATAGAGTGAATTTACTGTTACCGCACAGTGCACTATGTTTAAACACAACTGATAATTCTTTAATTGACTAATGAGATCAATCAATTTTACATGCTTATATACATACAAATATACATACATATTCACATAGGCAGGTTAGTAAAAGTTTGACACATCACAGTGATATGCACGGACACTGACTACGTTGAAAAAAGGAAGTTTAGTAGATTTAGGTAAATACACCAATACACACGAATATTGTATTCGTACTCCCTAAAACAAACCCAGTGGCTAAAACTGATATTAGTTTGTACATTTGCATAACATTAAATTTCCGCTTATTCTAGCCCGTCTGGCATATTGAATACATCTCCAAACAACTCAATTCTCTTCTGCTCCCAGCTGTGATAATTGTTTTTGCAGAAATCCGCAAATGCTCCAGTTTACTCTGCATTCTGAGTACAAACTTAAAGACCTGGTTATGTGTATACATGGCATATCATTGTAGCGCATGTTAAAAATGGCGTTGATTACACTTAGGACATAGTGTCAAAGAGTCAAAGTCAGGAAAAAACTATAAAAAAATAACAATAAGAGCAGTGAGAGTGAGTCGAATATAAGTTTGCGCTTTTCTAAGGACCGTTACTTACATTTACCTTTTTCGACAACTTTTTGTTGTACATATGTGACAGTTCTTGTGCTATTGCCAAGAATCAAATAAGTTAGGGAAATGAAATAAATATAATCTACCTTTCATCACAAAATATTTAAAATTTGATAATCTGAGCTCTGTGGTCATTAATAAGCTATAATCCGGAATGGTCTAAAGCAGTGGTCGGCAGCCCATTGCCCGCGGGCACACTCTGAGTGCGCTCTGAGTGAACGTATGTTTCACAGGTACTTGCAATCATTATTACAACGTAGAAACGATGAGAGGGTCAGTTGCTTCCTGACCACGCAGCGAGGAAGACACGTACAGGGGGGGTATATACATATATGCATGAAAGCATTTTGTAGGGATATTATTTCATCGTATTAGAAAAACGTAATTTTGTGTTTTTTCCTGTGAACATACTTATTATAAGACATTCGTAAAAAGTTACGTTTTAACATATTTGTTTTAGATTTAAACTTTGGTTACTTATTTTATTAAAGTTGGTTTTTTCTGCAAGCCAGTTCATAATTAAAAACACAAATATATATATTTTTTCACAATACTAGTAAAATTATAAATAGTTGTATTGTTAATTAGAACAGGTGCTTTAGAAAATATTTGTACACTATTTTCATACAAAAACGAGATGTAAAAAACCAGTGATGGCTCTAATAAAACTTAAACTGAACAAGCTCTTGGCTTGTAAAATGTGCACAGGGACGGTTGAGTAGATCTCCTTACTCATACATTCTCAAAAAATACCTAGTTTGAATGCGACAACTAGTCTAAAGGGTATATATTATATGTATGCGTCGATGTATGTGCATATGTCAGTATATATGTCTAAAATGCATTGGCATTTGGTAGATCTTGTGATCATCTATGATTTGTTAATCTATATAAGTTAATATTTGTTTTGATCTTAAGTTGATCACTGTTTATTATTGAATTTTATAATTTTGTTTCTAAATATGTAAGTTTTCATTTAATGTTATCAATATACATATGTTACTATTACAAAACCGAGCAGTCACAGCAAAGATGACGTGTTACGAAACACATTTAAATCAAAGAAGAGACAACATAAAAATGTTAATTTACAGAAAACAGAAATTTTTTGCCGATATCGAACGATAACTTGCAAAAGGTTTAAGTTCGTGTTATCAAAGGGCAGGCAAGAAGCTTCTTGAACGTATTTTGGTATGATTTTTAACAAAATTTCTTAAGTAAAAATGATGCAAACAGCAATCTCATAACTTTATTTAAAGCTTTCGATTTGAAATCAACTATTTATCAGATATATATAATACGGTTTCTATGTGTCAGTTGTTTTAAAGTACCCTGATTTGACATTGTTGATGGCCACACAAAAGACGAAGCCATTCGTTTTACGGAGAAAAGATAAAGTTTCCTATCATTTCATCTCTAATGGCATAGACCTTTCACTATCTGTACATTTATATTCACCCTTGCCATGAACAACGTCAACGGAATCAATCGATTGATCTTGAAAGAGCCGTGAAACTCTGGTTTAACTACCATGTGAATATTGTAGTAAGATAAACTACTACTTAACAACCACACCCTATGATTCAATCTCATTAGGAATATGTAGTACAACATTCATCGGCTGCTTACATAATAAGCAAATAATTGAAAACTCAGCTGGCGAAGCCAGACAAATCACATGTTCATAACTGGTCGGATATTTATTTGATGCAAGTTCAGACTATAAGTAGAACCATTTTGCCTCAGACGTAACACATCACTTAACATTTATCGTACACCAAACTGGTTTCGTTTTATTAAATGTATTATTTTAGTAGGTATGTTGTTATTTTTATTATTATTATTAGTGTATTCTGTGCGTTGCTGTTGTAATTTGAAATTTTGCTAAAGAACTTTAGATATAATAACATGCTTTGGTTTTAGATTTTAGCATTTTATTATAGTTTATAGCAAAATATGACTCATTTTATGAAAGGCATATATGCCTGTAAGTATGTTTGTGAATTAATAATTGGTGGAAATTTTTTATTGATAAATACTCTGCTCGATATTCTGTGAGAGAAGAAGTTTAAGTAAAATAATTAAAATGCTGTAAGAAATGTACTTGTAATATAAAATACAATTAATGAAATGACCCAAATATTTAAACTTAAACTACAAAAAGTATTGAAATTCCTAGTCAATTTAGTTTAAATTAATAAGCAAAATATTAAAGTGCAATTTACAATTGTATTTATTTATATACGTTATATTAAGCACGTGTATTACTTGCATATATACATACGCATATTTAAATAAATTATTTTAAACAAGAACATAATTTTTATGTTATAAATAAAGAAAACAAAGAAGAAGGAACATATTATAATGTATATACATGTATGACCTACTAAGCCACATATTTGCAAATACAATTTATATATACTCATATACTCGTACTTTTGTAAAACTTAAAATATTGCTTGAAATCAGACCATCAGTCTAGTTCCGGGAAAATATTTACTTGTCCATATCTACTTTGTCTTGCTGAGACTATAAGTAGAGTGTTATAGGTTCTTACCTAACGCCAGTCCGTCCGCGTTGGTAAAAAATTTAGATACCTCAATAAAACTTGTTGTATAGTTAAAACTCGTAAAAAGTGAATATATTCTTCATGTTCTTGAGTGTTTTTGTAACTGCCGAAGCGGTTGTGTTCGACCCACATAGTCATGCTGACGCCATCTTTCTCTGCTACCACCAGCTTCAGATTTGGAGACTTTATAATAGAGTTCATGCAGTTCTGTACTCTTTTATGCAAAATTTGTTATGACAAAGGTAGGTAAGTCTTTCTCTGGAACACTCTAGGAGCAGACTAATCGGCAGTACCTACGTGTGTGCACCTATGATACAGACAGACATAATCAGAGACTCATTAAGTATTATTTTTGTTCGCGAGGGCCCAAAAGGTTGTAGTGGCAACTATTTTTCGTACTAACGTTTCTTTTAGATATTTCCTAAGGTCTAGCACATTGTGAATATCTGGCCAATTATAGTTATATCAGTCTAAAGCAACAATGAAAATATCCAATCAGTTCGATAATAGTGAACGTTCTTTTTAAATAGAACTGAAGTTACGATAGCTAGCGCAGTTTATTGGACCATCCCTTATGAAATGTGCTTAACTTCTAATCGCCACGCATACGATTATTTTACCAACATAAGAACTAATTAATGCACATCATTAGTTTCGCACCACCTTGTCAAAATACCTAGATCTGTCGATAATCCATGAGCAACCGCAAATTTTGTTGGGGATTTCGGAACCCATATTAATAATATTGGACAAATAATTTACTGCTTTTAATTATGATTTTTAGCAATTCACATGAATTTGAAATGAAGATGGAAGTCTTCACATACTATAATTATATTTGGTCCATAATTATTTTTTTGCCTTAGGACATTTCCGGAGGGCTTCTTATTCCAGCACGTTTGATTTATCAATCCCCTTTTCAACATTAAAAAAACTATGCTACTTTCTGTTACTAAATAAATCCCAAAAAAAGAAGTAAGGAAGCGCTAAGTGCGCAGCCGACCATTTTATACTCCCGCAATTTTCAAAAATAAAAGCTGGGAAATGATTTCACGTACTGGTAACATACTGCGTATACTGCATACTACGTAGTGGTTACATTAAACAAGTAAGAAAGGGCTTTCGGTGTAACCTAACATTTTATACTCTCCCAATGTGCAAGGATCTGAGGCTGGGATATGGTTTCAGGTGCTGGCATAACTTTATATTAAAAAATTATGCAGAAGAATTCAACATTCATTATTCGCAGAAATTGTCAATGGACTGCACTCATATTTGCTAACTTATTAACTTATACTACAGGCCATATACTCATGTACTTTGGTTGCTAAATTTTGCTTCGTGTCAGAGATATTGATATTAAAATCTATCCAAATTAACTCAAAAGTGATATATGCGATGTAAACTTAACCAAAGTGGTTTAATAAATATATTAGATACATGAGGAAAAGTCAACCAGAGAAAAGGAAATCATTATATTAGGAATAAGCGGCTTAGACCATGATCAAGACCGATTGCTTTCATATTTACAGCGAAATCACATTGTGTTTAAGAAAACATAAGTGGACATGAATGAAAATGTCACACATATTGACCAACATAAACGGTTTAAAGTCAGATGGAATGTCGGGAATTCTTATATCAGTCATTTTTGGGATAGAGAGAGATCTGCACTGATCACATTAACTCTTTTCATTATTCAAGTATATTGGGAAATATGTTTTATTATATTTTTTTAAGTATAAAGGGAACATGTTTTCGCGTAATTTTGTGAAGGTAACTCACCCAGTGACCGACATATTCGGCATAAAGTCTGCTAGAATAGCGAAAATCATTATATGTAGCATAAGGGAGCTGGGATAATTCGTTCACCGATTTCACACATTTTCGGCAGTAAACTATAATATATCCGATATTACACGTTCACTTAATTTTGCTAAGATATCTTACATATTGACTATGTATAAAGTCTACTCGAAGATTGAAAATCCGTATATTAGGTACATGGGGGCTAAGGGAAGTGTTTACCCGATTTTATCAATTTGAAGCACATGGACACACTCTTATTAGAAAGAGACACTCTAAATTTCAAAGAGATAACTCATATATTGACTGTTATATATGGTATAATGTCTACAGGAAGGTTGGAAATCCTTATATTAAATATATGGGGGCTATGGGAAGTATTTACCCGATTTTTCCCATTTTTGACAAAAAGTATGTTATAATAATGGAAAGATAATTCTCGAATTTCTTTACGATATTTTACACATTTACCGAAATAAATGGTATAAAGTCTACAGGAAGGTTGAAAATCCCAGTATTAGGTATATGGTGGTTAGGGGAAGTATTTACCCGATTTTCCCCGTTTTTGACACAAGAGCACATTATTATCATGGAAAGATAATCATTGAATTTCATTACAATATCTTACAGATTTACCGAAGTATATGGTATAAAGTCTACAGGAAGGTTGAAAATCCTTATATTAGGTATATGGGGGCTAGGGGTAGTATTTACCCGATTTTCCCAATCTTTGACACCAGAGTACACAATTATAATGGAAAGCTTTTACAGATTTGTCGATATTTTCGGTAAAAAGTTAGATAGAGGCACTGAAGTCCTAATATTATACAAAGTTTGATTTTCATACCTTAATTGCTGCTCGATTTATCTAATATTCGCTGCGATATTTAATGTTTCTAACGTGTTCCTTCAGCGCGTTATCACAATTTTAGTAGTTTTCAACATAACTTTTGTATGGGAGGAAGGCGTGGTTATTATCCGATTTCACTAATTTTCCCAGTATATGGCGAGATGCTAGAAAAACTTACTTGGAGTAAGTTTGATATATAGCTTTATCGGTTTCTGAGATATATATATTAAACCTATTGGGGGGCGGGGAAATTTCCACTTTTAACAAAAAATTTTCCTCACAGAGGGGACCATTTAGTGACCGTGGCAGATGTCCAATTACGCCCATCTGCAATACCAACCGTCCTACGGTGACAAAAACCATGTGTACCAAGTTTCATCAAAATATCTCAATTTTTTACTCAGGTTATCGCTTGCACGGACGAACGGACAGACAGTCACTCGGACTTCCACTCGTCTTTTCATCCTAATCATTTATATATATATATATATATATGTCTATATCTAGCTCGTTTAGTTCTAGATGTTACAAACAACCGTTAGGTGAACAAAACTAATATACTCTGTAGCAACATGTTGCTAGAGTATAAAAATTATGTGTAAGAATTTAATATTCATTATTCGACGAAATTGTAAGTGGATTACAATCATTTTTTGTATTTTATTAACCTATGTTGCAGGACATACTCTCATTACTATATTTTGCTTCGCGTCCGAGATATCTATATTAAAATCTACCAAATTAAGTCAAATGAGATATATACGCGATATAAACTCAACAAAAGTGGCTTAATTAAGTATATTACCTGTATGAAGAAAACGTCAGCCAAAGAAACGGAAGTTCCCCTTATTAGGAAAAAGAGGCTTAGGCCAAGGTCTGGATCGATTACATTCATATTTAGCGCGAAAACACATTATGTTTAAAGAAACAAGTTCGCAACATAAACTGTTTAAAGTCAGCTGGAAAGTCGCAAATCATTACATCGGGTATATTTGAGCTAGTTGAAGGGCTGGACTGATTGCATTAACTTTTGTCATTAATAAAGAAGATTAGAGAACATGTTTCCACGCAATTTTATGAATTTTCTTACGCACTGACCGCCATATTCGGCATAATGTTTGGTAGACTAACGAAAATAATTATATGTAGTATATGGGAGCTGGGGTAATTCGATGGCCGATTTCAGACATTTAGGGCACTAAACTGTTGTATATCCAATACTATACGTTCATTTAATTTTGCTAAGATATCTTACATGTCGACCGATATATGGTATAAAGTCTACAGGAAATCTGAAAATCTTGATATTTGGTATATGGGGTGCTATAATACTTCTTATTAACGCGATTTTCCCCATTTTTGACACAAACGCACATTATTTTCATAAAAGGGTAGTCCTTAAATTTCATTAAGATATCTTAAGAGATCTACCGATAGTTTCGGTAAAATGTCAAACATAGGTTCTGAGGTTTACAAAATCGGTATCTGGGGAGCCTGAAATGTATGTCAGTAACCCGATTACGATCCGACAGTACCAACCTCCTCAGAGTGGCAAGGAACATATGAACGAAGTTTAGTTAGGATATCTCAAATTTTACTCGCTTGCACGGCAGACGGATAGACATTCACTCGAAATTCAAGTTGTCTCGTCATCCTGATCATTTATATGTATATAACGCTATATATATCTCGATTATGTTTACTCTTACAAATAACCGTTAAGTGAGCAAAACTATTATGCTCTGTTACAACATGATGCGAGAGTAATAATGCGAGATTATCGTAATTCTAAATCTTAGCTGTTAAAATGTTTGTATCTGTAGCTCAACAATTTTAGACTCCGCACATATGCGGATTACGCCCTTCCCGCCAGGGAGGAGGGCAGTTGTTGGAATTATTATTATTATTATTTCAACATTTCATCTGATATGACCTTAATTTCCTTCCTGTGATCCATACTTAGCCTAAAAAATAAATAAATTCGCGCAGATTTTTTCAGTCATATCTTAATGTAATTCTCTAATGAAATTCTTATTTGTATTTGGGAATGCTTTTCATGGAAAATAAATATCAAAACTTATATCTAGCATATTTTCAAGTGGTTTCGAATTTTTGAATTGTCTGAACGGAATTAATTAATTATCTGCCCTGTCTCTAATAGAGTACTAGTGGAGTTCCTTGCCCTTTCTTTCGACTATAGGATAATTAGATATTAATAAAAAATTTTCCATAGTCTGAAATTGGGTTTACTGAGAAAGTACAAACTGAATTTGAACATAGTAGCACCTCTACCGACAAAAAATATTTCCGACTGAATTCGTGTTGAAGAAGAAATTAATAAATGACGACGGAAAAAATCAGGTATAAATGGTACAAAGCCAAACAACTTATGGTAAAAATTACTTAAATTGTTGGAAAACTGTTTTCATATGTTGATGAAATTCGCAGAACATCTTCCCCTTGTGCCCTGTAATAATGTGCCCTTATGTCAAAAATTGGTGAAATCGAGTCAATGCTTCCCCTAGCTCCCGTACACTAATATAAGAATTTCAAACTTCCGGTTGGCTTTATACAGTATATATCGGCCAATATGTAAGATCTCTTAACAAAGTCAAATGAACGCAAAATGCTGGATAAGATGTAGTTTATTTTCGAAAATGGGTGTAATCGGTAAACGAATTACACCTGCTCTCATATACTACAATACATACGAGAAAATAATCATAAAAACAGTACAATGATCTTCGTTATTCTAGCAGACTTTATTCCGAATATATCTGGCAGTGTGTGAGTTCTCTTCTTAAAATTCCATGGAAACATCATCTCTAGTGAACTTGACCAATAACAAGAGTTAAGGTTATCAGTATAGACCTTCCCCTGGCCTAAATATTCCTGATATAATGATTTGCGACTTTCCAGCTGACTTTAAACCGTTTATGTACGTCAATGCATGTGATATTTTAACGAAATTAAGTTAAACCCGATATTCCTAATATAATAACTTCCGATTCTTTGGTTAACATGTTCCTCATATACCCAATATACAATATTAAGTTTAGCCCTTTTGGTTGAGTTTATATTACATATATCATTTGAGTTAATTGGGTTGTTTTTAACATAAATATTTCGGGCCTGAAGCAAAATGTGGTAATGAAAGTACGTGAGTCTATGACTTGTTATATAAGTTAATAAAATACCAAATATAATTGTAATCCATTTGCGGTTTCCTCGAATAATGAGGGTTGAAATCTGGCACAACATTTTTATACTCTCGTAACATATTACAACAGGGTATATTAGATTTGTTCACCTAACGGTTGTTTGTAATACTTAAAACTAATCCAGATAGATACAGAGTTATATATATATCAAGATCAGGATAATGAGACGAGTTTAATTCCGAGTGATGTTCTGTCCGTTCTTCCGACCGTCCGTGTGAGCGATAACTTGATTAAAAATTAAGATATCTTAACAAAACCTGGCACACGTGTTCCTTGGCACTATAAGAAGGTTCGTATTGCAGATCGGCGTAATCTGAAGACTGACACGCACAGAAAATTCCGTTAAACGGAAACCTATAAAATGCTAAACCTAGGCTCTCAATTAAGATAAAAAACTGGAATTTCATACAGAGAATCGCAATACGGAGGGGCATCTGTGGGTTAAAAATTTTAAAAAGTGGTAATGGCTCTGCTTCCTAATACGTTAAATGTACATATCTCAAAAACCGCTAAAGCTACAGCCGCCAACTTGCTCAGAATAAATCCTGTCAGCACAACAACAAACAGTGTGAAAATAAGTGAAATTGGATGATAACCACCTCTAGTCCCCATTAACGGTTATGTTAAAAGCTACTAAAAGTGCGAGAACTCACTAAATAAGTACGTCAGAAGCATTAAATTTCACAGTTAAAATAGTAGTTAGGGGACTCAAGGGAATCGTGAAATACTGTATCTCATGACCGGTTACACCAATTTCAACCAACTTTGGTACATAACATTATTTTTTGATCTTTATATTACAGTGTTAAAATTTGATGAAACTTGATTGCAACCGCGTCCGCGCTTCCCATATATCACAATTTTGAATTCCATATGTTTCTTTCGCTTTACATTATGTATATCAATTACTAACAAAGCTATCGAAATAAAGCTTTACGCAAATTGTGCCCTTAAGGTATGCTATTTTCTTCCCTAAAATTGTGGACATCCTAAAATACTTTTCAAGCCCCCAGGCGCCGAATATGTGGACCTCAGTACCGATGTCTGACTTTTTACCGAAACTATCGGTCAATCAATGAGACATCTTAATTAACTTCATTAATAATCTCGGGTAATCATGGATTATGGATAATTAATTTAATTATTTAATTAAAGTAAACTAATTTAATTAGTTAATGCTTCTCCTGGCCCCCTTATACCTAATATATAAATTTCAAACTTCCGGTTGGCTTTATACGGCTAATATCGGTCAATATGTAAGATCTCCTAACAAAGTTAAGTGGACGTAAAATACTGGATAAGATATAGTTTATTACACACTACTAACGTACGTACACACGTACTACATGCGAGATAATAACAATAATAATCGTTAACGATTTTCGTTATTCTAGCAGAATTTGTTCCGAATATGTCTGGCAATGTGTGAGGTATCTTCTTAAAAGTCCATGGAAACATCATTTCTAGTGTACTTGAGTAATGACAGAAGTTAATGCAATCAGTCCAGACCTTTAACTAGCCCAAATATACCCGAAATAATGATTTGAGACTTTCCAGCTGACTTTAACTGTTTATAATGTGGATATGTTTTTTTAAACATAATGTGTTTTCGCGCTAAATATAAATGAAGTTTGTCTAGACCGTGGTTAAAGCCTTTTAGTGCTATACTATAATATATAGACCCAACCCAATATATTTATGGTGTGTATAGAGTGTATATCACATATACCTTCTCTAAGTTAATTTAGAAAATTTTAATATGAATATCTTGGAAACAAAGCAAAATATAGTAATGAAACTAAGTAAGTCAATGACCTGTAATATATGTTAATAAAGTACCAAATATGATTGTAATCTATTGGAGGTTTCGTCGAATAATGAGTTCTTACGCAACATATTTAAAAAAAAAAGATTTGTCAGGACCTGAAAGCATTTCCCTGCCTTTGATCGTTACAAATTACGAGAGTATAAACCGTTCGCATATCATAGCTCTCCCTTATTTGTTTAACACAACATTTTGTCAACACCTGAAAATATGTCACCCGCTCTGATTTTTGAAAATTGTGGGAGTATAAAAAGTTCGGCTAAACCCGAACTTAGCTTTTCCATAGTTGATTATTAAAAAGTTTAGCCAACACCTGAAAGTATTTCACCGGCGTTGATCCTTACACATTGCGAGAATATAAAATGTTCAATTACACCCGAACTTAGCCCATCCTTACTTGTTCATGGTACAGTGTCCTTTCATACGAATGATGTAATGATTTTCGGCCTTCCTGTTTAAAATGAATAAGTCGGCGCCAAAAATGAATGAAGTCTGTGAATAGTTTTCCCCGAATCCTCAAATATCCAATGGAAAGAATTCCGTTGGTCTGATCGTTTGTATATCGTATGTATATGTTTATCGCGAAATTTTTTTACTTAATGTTTTGTGATTAAGCAGTTAAAGTTAATGAAATCTGTTCATACCTTCAACTAGACGATATATAATATATCAAATATATTGATTTCAATAAGGCCACATAATTTTAGGGTAAATAAACTTATCATTGATACTTTTAAATATCATACATATATATTATGGTTTTATTGCTTATTATACTAAGTTCAAAATTCCAAACGTTGCCGTTGCGCGAGTAAAAAAATTTTAAGTTTAGGCGTTTACAACTATCGCATATAGTGCTGCTAATAGTACTATATTACTGTTAACACATATAGTGCTGTTAACGATAGCGCACGTTCTTAAAACCTTTATGGTAATTTATACAATTTCGTAAAAATTCTTATAATTTATTTTCTGGCCAAATACTGATATGCTTAACCTACCTCGAACTATTGGGTTGTTCGGAAAGTCATTTCGTTTTTTCCCGCCAGAGGACTTAATTACGTTTTTTCGAAACTAACTTCACACTTAAGCCCCATAACCATTATATGTCATGAGAGCTGATATTGCAAGGCTTGTGTGTGAAAAAGTTCTATTAATTCTACCCAGTAGTTTTTGGTTGGTGCCTTTTTAAATATGGAGAGCAATAAGCAGCATTTTCGTCATATTTTACTTTTTAACTTCAGAAAAGGTAAAAATGCTGTCCAAGCGAGAAAAAAATTGACGGATGTGTATGGAGAAGGCGTGTTAACAGTACGCCAGTGCCAGAACTGGTTTGCAAAATTTCGATCCGGCAATTTTGATGTCGAAGATGCACCACGGTCTGGAAGGCCGGTCGAAGCTGACAAAGATGCGATAAAGGCATTAGTTGATGCAAATCGGCGAATCACCACACGAGAGATCGGTGAGAGGTTAAATTTGTCGAATTCAACTGTTTATGGCCATTTGAAAGGCATGGACTTAACCTCGAAGCTCGATGTGTGGGTGCCCCATGTCCTTACCGAGCGAAATTTGTGTCGTCGTGTTGACGCGTGTGATTCGCTCCTCAAACGTCTAGAAAATGATCCATTTTTGAAGCGGATTATTACTGGGGACGAAAAATGGGTTGTATACAACAATGTTAAACGCAAGAGGTCATGGAGCAGAAAAGATGAACCGGCTCAAAGCGTGTCAAAAGCCAACATTCACCAAAAAAAGGTGATGCTCTCCGTTTGGTGGGATGTCAAAGGAATCGTTTTTTTTGAGCTTTTGCCGGACAATACAACGATTAATTCAGAAGTCTATTGTCATCAGCTGGACAAATTGAATGATTCACTTAAAGAGAAGAGGCCCGAATTAATCAACAGGAAGGGTGTAGTGTTCCACCAGGATAATGCGAGACCTCACACAAGTTTGGTCACTCGCCGAAAACTTTTACAGCTTGAATGGGACGTACTGCAACATCCACCATATTCTCCAGATCTGGCGCCTTCCGACTACTATTTGTTCCGGTCCCTGCAAAATTTTTTGGATGGCAAAACCTTTACCTCAAATGAAGATGTCAAAAACCACCTGGACGAGTTTTTTGCCGGCAAGGACCAAAACTTTTATGAGAGGGGAATTATGTTACTGCCAGAAAGATGGCAAAAGGTGTTGGACCAGAATGGCCAATATATAATTTAATAAAATATTTATTCATTATACGAAAACTGTCTTTCATGTTCCCCAAAAAAAACGAAATGACTTTCCGAACAACCCAATAATATGAATTTGATGCCACTGCGCTTCAATTTCTTTATTTGCCTCATTTCTCATTTCTTCATTTATTTAAGGATTTATGTGTACGTGTACATACGAATGTATGTGCTTGTTTATTTTGACGTCTTTCACATATTTTACAACATTTTTACACCTCTATTACGTATCTATAATAGCATTTATGTTGTCGTTAAACAACAATATATCAAAATTTACATTACGGGTGGATATCGACTTAGGTGTTGCTCTGAATTTTTGGAGTTATTTGCGATGATGGCTTATGGAAGAAGTGGTATAATGAGCTACAGACTTTGTATAAGCATCTCGATATTGTAACAACAATTAGAGCTGGAGAACTCAAGCAAGGGACAGAAATAATTGGAGAATTAAATTGCAGCAAGCGAAGACCCGCACCGGGGTGTGGAGGTAATGGTGATGATGTATCGGCCAGGTAGCCAAACAGGCAACTGAGGCAGTAGTAGCAATTTTGTGTATATTATCGATTACTATCAACCCTTCTTATAGCATACAGAACTGTTAAAATCAGGGTACTGATCTTGAGCAGTTGCATACATTATTTTGCGAATTTTAGAGATTGATTATATTGAATATCTTTAAGCAAATATGTACAATTTATTTTTTATTTATTTACGCACCTTTTAAACTGAATAACTTATCAAAATTGATCTTCAAATTAATCATTGCTCTCTAAACACTTTATAAATTTTTCAAGTAATATTTACTTTCACACTGAAATGTTGTTAAATATTTTTTAAGAATTTATATTGCCTATTGACGCATTAATATGATTAAACTAATACTTATGATTATAATAAAAGTGACTAAATGCTGTATCCTTATAAATTGATGGTTAGTAAATAATTTTCCAGTTTCTTTAAAATTGCCAATATTAATCAAACTGACAACTGAGTCGTTTAATGCACAGAAATTCAGTAATTTCCCGACAAACGTACAGATTAATTCAAGTCTGCTGAAGTATTTTAAATTCTAATGAACGACATTGTTTTCCATTTCTTTATGTCTCATTTTACGATTTATGTAAAAAATTTGAGCAGTGCTGCCAAATGCTTTAGATAGTGTTGTATGCCAGCAATTACAATTCTGTAGCTTTCCGCAATAGGGATGCTAAATCCGCTCTCTCCTGGACAGAGAAGCAGAAATAACAAATAAAATGATTTTCGAAGCGCGGAAAGAAACATCATGTACATATACTAATTTAAAAGTAGCAATACAAAAGTATTTTCGATACAAGAAAATTTTAAATAGAAAATATTAACTACAGATAAATATTGATGCATTCAAAAACAAACCGAAAAAAATTAATAGTTTTGTTACCGCATGAAAAGTGTAAGGTCTCGATGAAATACAATGTGAAAAGTTATTAAAACTATTTGAAACCACTATATTGAAAATTTAATTGTACGTTATTAAAAACACAGAATCTATTTTTAAACAAAATTAAGATGTAAACAAGGAATGAAGGTTTTAAGTCGTTAGCTAAGGTGTATATTAAACAAGTAAGCAGAAGTTAATTGAGTTCGGCTGTAACTGAACATTTTATATTCTTGCTCTTGCTACTCTACTATGCTTTCAGGTCCTGACCTAACTTTGTATTAAAAAATGTTGGGGAAGAATTCAACATTCATTATTCGACAAAATTGTCAATGGAAGGTTGAAAATCTGTGTATTAAGTATATGGGGGCTAGGGGAAGTATTACGCGATTTTCCCCATTTTTGAGACCAGAGCACATTATTATCATGGAAACATAGTCCTCAAATTTCATTACGATATCTTACAGATTTGCCGTTATATATGGTATAAAGTCTGACGGAAGGTTGAAAATCCGTATATTAGGTTTATGGGAGCTAGGGGAAGTATTTACCCGAGTTTTGCCATTTTTCATACCAGAGCATACTATTATCATGGAAATATCACCCCTCAATTTCATTACAATATCTTACAGGTTTCCTGATGCTTTCAGTGAAAAGTCAGATAGAGACACTAAGGTCCATATATTGGGCTTAAAGTAAACGTATTAGATGAAATTAAAAATTGTGTTATATTAGAAGTAGGCGTGGTTTTTATCCGATGTCGTCCATTTTCACTGTGTGCAATAAGAACGCAAAAATATTATCACATACCAAAATTTTTTTGAAATCGGTTAAGTCGTTCTTGAGATATGGGATTACATCTAAAAATGGGCATTACCACACCCATCACCAAAACTTTACACGGCTTCAGATGCAACTCTTCCATATCAAATTTGCAGAAGATTTAAAGCTTCTAATGTGTTCCTCCAGCGAGTTAACGCACTTTTAGTAGCTTTCAACATAACTTTTGTGTAGGAAGTGGACGTGTTTATTATCCGATTTCACAAATTTTCCCAGTATACCAGGAGATGCTATAAAAACTTACTCGGAGCAAGTTTGATTGATATAGCTTTATCGGTTTCCGAGATGTATATATTAAACCTTTTGTGGGGCGGGGCCATTCCCACTTTAACAAAAAATTTTGCCCACAGATGCCTCTGCCTCCTCTGTACCAAATAACACGTCTATATCTTAATTTGTTGCTTAGTTATATCACTTTATCTTTTTTCGATTAATGGTATTTTGTGGGCGTGGGAGATTTTCAATTACGCCCATCTGCAAAACCAACCGTCTTACTGCGACAAAGAACACATGTACCAAGTTTCCTCAAAATATCTTAAATTTTACTCAAGTTATCGCTTGCACGGTCGGACAGGCGGACAGCCAGTCACTCCGATTTCAACTCGTCTGTTCATCCTGTTCATTTATATAAAAATATATGTCTATATCTAACTCGATTAGTTCTAGGTGTTACAAACAAACGTTAGGTGAACAAAACTAATATACTCTGTAGCGATGTTGCGAGAGTACAAAAATGTTGCGTAAAAATTCAAAACTTATTCAGGGAATCCGCACATGGATTACAATTATATTTGGTATCTTATTAACTTGCATTACAGGGCTAGGGGAAGGTCTGAACTGATTGCATTAACTTTTAACATTACTCAAGTACATTACAGAAGATGTTACCACGCAAATTTACGAAGATAACCATCACACTGGCCGAGATATTCCGCATAAAGTCTGCTAGAACAACGAAAATCATTAGATGTAGTGTATGGCAGTATATGTATATAGCTGGGACAATTCGTTGATCGATTTCGCACATTTTCGCCACTAAACTATAGCATATCCAATATTATAAGTTCCCTTAATTTTGCTAATATAAAGCCAACCGATAGCTTGAAATTCTTATATATAAGTATATCAGGGCTACAAGGGCTCTTATATAGGTATATAAGGTATTATATAGGTATATACACAAGGGCACGTTATTATTATGGAGTGATACTTCTTAGGTTTCATTAAGATATCTCACGGATTTACCGATATTTTCGGTATAATGTTAGCCAGAGGCACTGTAAAGTATGCGGTGCCACTCCCATTTTCTAAATTTTACAGTTATTTCTTTGCAGCACTTCCGTACCATATTTACTGTAAGATTTAATGTTTATGACGACTTACTTCAGAGAGATAACTCACTCTTATTAGTTTTCAACAGAACCTTTGTATGGGAGGTGGGCGTAGTTATTACCCTATTTCACTTATTTTCCCAGCATATGAGTACATGCCAGAAAAACTTGTACTGAGTAATTGGCTTGTGAGATATGTACATTAAACCTATTGGGTGGCAGATCTATGCCGACTTTTACAAAAACGTTTTCCCACAGATGCCCCACTCTACCAGGATTATCTGTACCAAATTGCACGTTTGTATCTTAATTTCGCGTTTAATTATAGTATTTTAAAGGTTATCGATTAATGGCATTTTGTGAGCGTGCAGTTGTACGAATACGCCCATCTACGATAGCAATCTTCTTAGGGTGGCTAGGAACACATGTAACAGGTTTCAGCGAGATATTTTAATTTTTACTCAAGTTATCGCTTGCACGGACGGACGAACAGACAGTCACTCGGATTTCAACTCGTCTTTTCATCCTGACCATTTATATGGTATATATATATATATGTCTATATCTAGCTCGATTAGTTTTAAGTGTTAGAAACGACCGTTAGATGAACAAAATGCTCTGTTGCGACTGATCAAACGAAATAAGAACGAGTTTGTTACAATGGATGCAACATGGAATCATCATTACACACCGGTGTCCAATCGACTGTGTACAGAATGGTTCTTGCTCGGTGAAAGTCGGACGACTCTTGTAAAGCTTCCGAAAACACGACAGTCGGCCAACAAGGTTTAAGACAGTATTTTTTGGGACTCACATAGAATTATTCTCAACGATTGCATTGAATAGGGTTGCCAGATTTTTTCCACAAAATACAGTTCAGTACCATTAAACGCAAAAATTCTACAATTCAACGCTGGTTTTATTAAAAATATATTTAAACTGAAATCATATTAATCTTTACATATTTATGTACAGTTGTGTGCATACATATACAAAGATCAGTAAATAAAATTATATTCGAATTTGACTTGCTTTAAGATTTAATGATTAACTATGCAATATGTATAATACTTTCAACGTACATATACATATTAATGTATAATAAAAATGACATTATTTTATACCAGCAATTGGCAAACTTATACATTTAAACTATTTGCATTGTGAGAGTGTATGCTTGTTCATATCTGTCAATAACCTACCATGGGGCCTGACTACTTGGGGCAATAACCTAAATGAAAATTAAAAAGGTAACGTTACTTTTTGCGCATCTTTTACAGTGTCATATCCAACTCCCACTCAATATTAAACATATCATGTCATTTATTATACATTCATTCAATATACATTCATTATACATTTATATATTCATATACGTGAAACACACGTATAATCACAGCGCGCTCAGAGAGTGCTCGGCGGGCAATGGGTAGCCGGTCACTGTTTTATACATATCAATACGTATACGTATGGTTTTTTTTTAATTGGATAGATTTTTGCGCCATTGAGGCGCATTGAGGCCATTGAGGATTAAAAAGCTTTTTTACTTTTTCTTTAAAGATGTTCAGAGGTTTGTGCTATTGGAAGGATACGTTACAATATTTTTTTAAGAATTCCGCTTCGTTGAATAATTTGATGTTATTAGATTAAAAGTAATATTTCTCTGCAGTATTCATCCAGTGTTGTGTATATGGTGCTCGATGCAAAATGACAAATAAAGGAGCGGATTTTTAATTTGTTATACTTTTTTTATTATTTATACTTGCATACATATATATAAATTTCGGTTCTTCAGCTTAAACGATTTAATGACATTTTTGATAGTGGATTATTAATTGATTTTCTTACTTTTCTAATTTGCACAGCACTTCACGTCTGACATTTGAGGTCTTGGAGTTTCAAACGGAATTATTCTTCCATCTCCAAATATGTATAAATATTTAAAATATATAATTGTAAAATATGTGAAATCTCCAAATAGCAAACAACTGCACAGAATTATAAATAGATACATCGGTCTACAGATATTAAAGCAATCAGGCAGACCAGGGCTATTTACCTCATAAAAGTCCCCTTTATCTTAGCTATCGTCATACCGGAAATCTCTGCAAAAAGCAAGTAACTAACTGCTAAGTTCAGGTGTATCCGAAAATTTTGTAATCTCGCAATGTGCAAGGATCACAGGTGGGGATATGAAATCAAACAATTTCAGGTGTTGCCAAACTGTATATTAAATAAAAAAAATTCTTAATAGATTCAGCATTTGTTATTCGAGGCAATTGCGAATGGACTACAATAATATTTGACATCATATTAACTTTTAAGTTAGGTAATATTCTCATAAAGTCAATCTAACTACGACAAAATATATATGTTCGTGATATTAGTGAAGATACAACAGTCATAATTTTTATTACCGAATGACATAATCTTATACGAAATATTCTTGTTTAAAAAGGAACGAAATATAATACATTGCATATATGAGGAAAAAGTCATCCAGAGGGACGTAAATCTATATATTAGAGGAATTAATGATTCAATATGTCTTATATATTGACCACTATACCCGGAATTTTGAAAATTTTCATATTAGGTTTAGGGTCGGTAGGGGAAGTATTTTACCGATCTTATCGAAATTTGGCATCAGAACACATTATTACCAGGAAAAGACGTTATCTGAATTTTACTAAGATATCTTACAGATTAACCGATATGCAGGGTATAAAGTCACACGGAATTTTTAAAAGTGCCATATTAGCTATATGGGGGCTAGAGGAAGTATTGCTCGCTTTCATAAAAAGTTGGCTTTAGAATAAACTACTTCCAAGAAAATAAGTTATATGAATTTCATTAAGCTATCTGTCAAATTGACTAATATATACGATAAAAAGTCAACCGGAAGTTTGAAAATCCGAATATTAGATACATGTGAGCTAGAGGAAGTATTTACCGATTTTATCAATAATATCTTCAGGGAAAGATTTGTTCTGAATTTCAATAATATATCTCACAGATTGACGAATATTTTCTGTAAAAAGTCTATCATAGACACTAAAAGGGCACTGACTTGAAAAGTTATAACCCGATTTCGACGTTTTTTGGAGGTTAGATGGCACACCTTAAGAACACTCTTTACGAAAAGTTTTACTCGGATATCTTCATTAGCAATTTATTTAAATACTGTAAAGTGAAAGAATCATATGGAATTTAAAATTGTGATATAGGCATTGTTGGCTTGTGGGAAGTAGCCGTGTTTGGATTCCGGCTTCGCCCATTTTCACACTGTATAATAAGGATTCAAATATAATATCACTCACCTAATTTGGTTGAAATTGGTAAAGTGGATCCTGAGATATAGGATTTCACTTAAAAGTGGGCGGTACCACACCCGCTGTTCAATTTTTATACCGATTCTTTTCAAACCCTTAAGTGCCACCTTGGTTGTAAAATTTCATACTTCCGACGAGTTTCTCCAGAGAGTTATCACAATTTT